>VNJU01005775.1:0-245483 GCA_008042675.1 Drosophila seguyi | reverse complement strand
TTTTAAGGTGCTAACCTCAAAGTGCAAAACAGGGAATTGTTTGTGAAATGGAGCACAGAGACGACGAGAAATGCAAAGGAGACCGCCATTTTTTGATTGTCTCAAGGCTGAAATTCGTGGATCTTCTTCTGAACACGACGCAAGACTTATAATAGAGAAAAGCAAAAGCCTATGCTGGAGAATTTCGGAATTTTGGCGAAAATCCAAACGGAATTTAAAGAAATTTGAAAGAAAACGCTGCCTGACTAAATTCTGAGACATCCTTTGCTATAACGAAACGGTCGAGAGCTGTTGGACGGCCTGCATTAGAATATATGTCAAAAAGAAAGAACTCAAAGAAAGGAAGTTGCAGATTTGGTAGCAAAAAGGTCAGGAAATGTACAATTTTTAATTCAAGTGGCAAGTGCTGCTGCTCGAAAGCGTGCGCAGCCTGACCTTGCCTATGTCTTAAAGTTTGACGATGAACAATAGGTGTGAAACATAAATATATTTATTACAATAAAATTCTAGTTCCTTAATTTTCAGCTTTTTGGAAACATTAGTTTTACAAACATATTTAGGCTATTTGTTAACAAAAAACTGTTAAGCAAGAAGTAAAAATTTGATATCTTTTTCAAACAAGGTAAGACAAACCCCATTTTTACTTTATTCTCTTATTTTGGGATTATATTTTAAATTTTATGGGTCAAACAAATTTTTTTTGTACACTGAAAAAAATTTTCTTTTTTTTTTTTGTTTGGAGGCACGATCACGCCCATTTTTTCTTAAAATATATTACTAGTTTTATCATGAACATAAATCAAAAAACAGAACTAAAATATGTTGCTTCGTTCTCAAGTTATTAATTAATGCCACAAAAAGTGGTCGTTGGCCCCATAGTGCAATGGGCCAACAACAACTGGGCCCAATTCAGGCGGCTTGTTTCGTGTTCCCTGTTTTCGTCCTGCTGCATTTTTTAATTAAACCGAGCGACAATTTGACATCAATATCGAAATTAAGATCTTGCAGAGAGGCCGTATTTCAGCAGGAACAGCGAATAAAAAAACGAGGTAAACAACGAAAAAGCCAAACCAAAAACGAAAGGGAAGTTATCAGTTAAGCCCCACCCACATTTTCAGCAGACAAGGCAACTTCCGTCACATGCTGGAAAAGCGGATATCCGGTGCAACAAATTTTTTGTTGTAGTTCCTTTGAAATCCGGAAATGGAAGTGTACAGAGTTATAATGTTACAGTGAACAGTTTAAAAATACTTAAAGTATTAAAAATACTTAAAATATTTCGAAATATTTTTTATTAAAATTTATTTTGGAAAGAAAAAGTGACATAAAGGTGATCTTTTAGGTTTATAGGCAAATTTAAAAAGCATGCTTATCTTACAATTTTTTGTTTATTACTAAAATAAAAAAAAATACTTTTAGCTGACAAATAAGAGAAAATAGGGTAATTTCAAGAGCATGAATTTGTTGTTTATTATTTAAATAAAAAAATTATCAGTTGACAAATAAGAAAATAATAAATGAATTATAACTCATTCCATTTAAGTTTTTCTTTTGAATAAAATAAGTCTAAATATTATTTTATTACAGAGTATCCCCCATTCTTTATATTTTCCCCGTTTCGACCCCAGCAATCTCGTATTTTCAACGCATCAGTTTTGTTTTGTCGCTTTCAATTTGCTTTCGCCCTTCGTTCGCTTATTGCTTCTGTTTATGTGTAAATCGTCGACAGGGGGCGGAATGTGTGCGTGGGCGTGGCCGGGCCGGATATTGATGTGTTATATGCGATGTTGTGACTGCAATATATTTGCCAAATGTTGATGCCTCTGCCTGTGCCCCCCCCCCCCCCACAAGCAACAAAAAAAAAAGAAAAGAGGAAGCGAAGTCATGAGGGAGATAAAGGTCCGCATGCGGATGCAGGAGCAATAAAATGTTCGGTTCGCAGAACTCGAGATGGGGAAATAATTGCGGCCCCCGAAAGTGTTGCCATAAAAATGCAAATGCCAAATGCCGCAAAGTTGCGAACGAGAGAACCGAACCTTCCGCTCCCGAAATGGGGGCCCGGAAAACAAATAATGACGAAACCCTTGACAGCAGCCAACATAAATCCTTTCTGGCATATATTACAAATGACAAACTGAAGAGTTGAAAGAGTACAAAAAAAAACTCGAATGGCTTTAAGCAATTCTCACATGTGAAAATTCCAGGCTGCCAATTATTTCAGGCCATATTTTTATTTATCGCTTCGGGGCATGCCAACCAGCTATCAAATCGCCATAAAAAACATACATAGGGAAATGTTTTTAATCTATGATTCATAGTGAGGTCAAACGGCCACAGCTTGTTGAGCCAATCGCAAAAATATCCTGTTCGTTTTCGATTAATAAATAATAAAATACATTTTTAATAAAATCCCGGGAACGCCAGCAGAGGTTTCTTTGGGCGGCTAAAGCTTATGGGATTTTAATGACTAACAAAATTGATCGCATTTAAAAATGTATAATCCTTTTTTTACGAGATAATAATGACTAACAAATTGAGCGCATTAAAAAAAAAAAGAAGTAAAGCTAACTTTGGGTAGCTAAACTTGAAATTAATGGTTGAATAGCTTTTAATAAATAATTCTTTTTAACAGTTAAAAGAATTATTCAAAAATTTTACAGTGCGTATACGTAATTTTTATGGGAGTCGGCTATAAGTGCCATATATATATTTTAAAAAATCGTTAAATTGGGTTTATTTGACCAACTACAAATGACACAAAATTATTGTTTTGAAAATAATAAACCTTTTTGGAAGGATAAAACGTACGAGTGGAAAAATAAATGCATATCAGAAAACAAATTAATATATAGCCCTATATATAGCCCAATGTGCTAAGAAAATATTTGGTTTTAGAAATACTAAAGCTTGTGTAAGCTTATGAAATGTGCATCCAACATACTCAAGAGATCTTTTCTAGCTTAAAAACTTTGATAAGTTTATGAGTCTTTATCATTATACATATCCTTTAGTTTATTCATATTTCCCCCATACTTGTCATTTTCCCCAAGAAAACTTTTTAATTACGTAAAAGTCTGTATAAATCCTTGGCCACATTAGCAATGGGAATATGAGCACTTGCTTTTACTTTAGTTAAATATTATGTGTTTTAAGAAGAGAGCGACTTTGTGGCCCCAATTATAATTCAAAACAAAGAATCTAAGGAATTTATTTGTTAAAGTTTTACTTTATTTCCCACAACCCAGTTGCAAAACTTAACATCTGTGTGGCAGCATCAGGGGCAGTCGGCTTAGGAATTGCAGTTTTGCAGAATTCAATTGCGTTTGTGTTACATAACAGCTGAAACTTTTGCCAATGCGAAGTTTTTGTATCTCAGCTGGGTACTTGTATCTGTATAAATTGCATTTGTATCTGCTTCTCAATTTTGCAATCAAGCTGTGTGTGTGTGCTTGCTGCCCTCTTCTAATTGCACTTGCAAATTGTTAGGCAGCTTTTGAAGTTTTTTAATTGAATTTCACACTCAGACCAGACTTGAACCTAATAGAAAGCACTCCTGGCAATTTTTGCATTTATCGCATTTATTTTCTTGGTTCTTGTGTTGTTTTTTGGTTTTCATTTTGGGGGCAGAGAATTTGTATCCTTTTTGCAAATATGCCAAAAGCGCAATAATATAACTTTTGGGTCTTTGTGTGTATCAAATAACAATTACTGTGGCACACACAAAAGGAACAAAGTACATAGAAACAAATAAGAATTTACTTTCTTTTCTCTGCAAATTTTTTCCCCCTTTTTCAGCCCTTTGGCATATTTATATTTGCTTTATGCCATTTGCCATCGTCGTGACGTCTGCTCGAGGCGTCCTCCTTAACGGGGAAATATGAGAAAATTTGCACAAAGCTTTTCGCAATAATGCCGTGGGACTTGAAAAAGACAATCACCTGGTTGTCGAGGGTTGAATGGGGTTGCAGGATAGGCTCTCTGGCTGGGAGGCTGGGACCCAAGGTTAAGTGTTGTTATCATCTGTTTATTGAAATTGCGTATCAAATGTTCGTTTTCAATCGAGGAGGCACGGGAAATCCACATGGAATTGCCTTGGATTCCCATTTCAGCAAGTAAACAAGCCGAGAAAATGAATAATGTAATACGATAAGGGCTTCATTTATTTGTCAAGATTTTATTTTTAGAAAAAAACAATAAATTTAAGGAGAACAAAATGTAATGAAATGTCTTTCTGTTATCTCAATCTATATTTATTGTTGCAAATGAAATGTCTTTATTAAATAAGCTGCAAGAATACGGAATATTTTTTTTTAATATAAATTTATACTTTTTGAACTTTTATTTAATTCAATGCTTATTTTATACAATTATATTTTAAGACCGTCACAGAATCTCACTGGCAATCACTGGCAAGCGATTTTAAAGGGGCCAACAGAACTTTTCCTATTTTCCTGAAAGTCGTTAAGACATCAACAACTTTGCTTCTGTTTTCTCCCTACCTCTTCTCTCCTTGTACATCACCCCTCTAAACCATTTTTGTATTCATATTTCGTTTTTTTTTTTATTTCTAGAAAACTTACGCCCAGGGCAAAACTAAAGCCATGAAAGCGTAATGACAACCCCGACGACAAGTGCGCGTAATGGCTGCAGAGGAACAAAGTTGAAAGAAGTAAAAAATAAAGGAAAGGATGGAAATACAACTTGGTAGACAATTAGCAATGGGGCGCAAATGTGGATATTGCGGATTCCAGTCTTGTTTTGAGGCCAAAGCAGATAAAAAAAAATTATTTAAAATTATTGTAATTAAGAAAATTAAAAAACTGAATTAAAAAATTGTTTATAAATGTTTGAATTTATTTGCTATCAATAAATTATTCATTATTAGAATAGAATATGAATAAATATATATCCAACAAATAATTATGCTTAGTTTTAAGAAAATGGTTTTCAAATTCTTTTGAAATATTGTAAATTTGAAATAATTTTCTCAATATATTTAAAGAGGGAAATAAAAGGACAAATATCCAAATGACTTAAAGCATAAATTAATTTTATAAAATATATTATCTTAGGGCTAGCAAAATATTTAAATAATCCTAAAAAGAGCTTAGGACCTTCATCATAATATTATATGGCACATCGACCCAAAAAATACAGACATTTTTTTTTTTAAGCTATGTTTATTTAACTTGCCACAATTTTTCTCAGAGTACATTGCCGTTGTTGTGAAGCCAGCCCTCGCGACAACATTAATTAGATTAAAACGCCTACAAATCATTTTGGAAATGGCACCCGAGCGGCAGCATCCGGATTGTGAAGCCCGTAAGCTCAGTAAGCGCCCACATTATTCACACGCCTCGCGGCACACAATTTCCCGCGGATCCCCAAAATGCAAATTGCGCTAACCGAAAACAACAGAAGGATAAAAAAAAAAAACAGCGAATCAGAAAAAAATCAGAACGAACCCGAAGCAATTTAAAGCGCTGCCACTGGTACTGGTCTGAATCAGTCCGAAAATAGCCACAACACCGGCGGGGTGCCCGTCCCGAAACAATTACAAAACTATAAGCCTCAAAAGGATTTGCGGGGCGAATAAACAAAAAATGGAAATCATCCCAGGAGTCGAGAAGGAAAAAAAGCCGATTGAAGGTACTTTGGCAAGTCGGAGTTTTCCCTACCCTAGAAGGTTTAAGTTAGTTTCCTTATATATAATAACAACATAGAAAGGTTATTCATCTTTTAGAAAGCGAAGTATATGTTAGGGAAATTCTCCATAGTTTTACAAAAAATATACCATAACATAACCAGTGCAATTTACACTTAAATTTAAAAAATCAATAGAAGCGTACTACGTTTGAGAAAAATATACAAATTAACCCTAAAAATTGTATTTATGGTGGCTTGTCTTGATTTAATGGCACCTCGCATTCTTTCTTAATTCTAGAAAATGTTCTTAGTTTTAGGAAGATACTTTTTATGGACATTTTTCTTAAATATAGAAACATATTTTTATAAGTGTATAAGGAAAGTGTTAAAAAGAAAACAAACATCTTCCTTTTTCGTAGAAAAACAGCATAAAATGAGAATCGGCTGCTCAACTACAAAGTCAAAGATTCTTTTCTCTAATGCCACCTTCTGATCACAAGTATAATACCCGCATCAAGAATATTCAAACAAGCAAAGATAAGGGGCATGGGCATCAATCCCCCAAAGATGCCAACACAAATTGTCCATTATCAGCTGTGGGATCGACTTAGGTGGCTGCCCTGCAATAAGCGGAGCTTAATTGGTCTACCACACCCCAGCCAGAGGATACGGAGATGTTACAGAAAGTAATTCCGGCCGGATTGAATGTGTGAAGGCGAATAAGCAAATCTCTTTGGCCGGCATAATTAAAGGGAACTGAGTAATGGCCCGGGGGCGCAAAAAGTCAGCTTACAAAGCTCATGTTAATTACAATATAAGTCCCTTTTTGGTATGGGAACAAAGAGCTGGAATTACTTTTCCCACGAAAGACAAGCTAAGCCGTTGCAAAATGCTAAGCACCGAAGTTGGTTGCAATTTAATTGGAAGGTATAATGCATTTAGACATAAAATTATTCTATATTTCTAAATAAAAAACGATACATTTCAGTTTGGGAAACACGAATAAATAAAATGTACTAAAATAAGAAAAATGCTTTTAAATATGATTTTTATTTAAAATGTCTATTTTATGGAAACCTATTTTATATTTTTATACAAGAATGTTGAAGAATAAGTGAAATATTTCCTGGGATTACCCAGGAAACATTAATTAACCGGGGTAAAACAAAATTATTAATTATTTTCTTTTGGCATTTCTTCCATTTCGCAATTAAAGCCCGCGATTCCCCAGAGCATCTTCCATTGTATTAGGTAATTTTTCTTTCTTCTCCAGGGACTCTCGACTCCCAACCTCGAAACAAAGGAGGAGTTCATTCAATAAATGACAAGAAAGGAAGCTAATGTATGTTCTTGCAGTTTGCAGGAGAGTTATTTATTTAATTGTATAAATATATATATGTATTAACATACATATATATTCTAATTCTATTCTGTATATGATATAGTGGTCCGATTTTAATAAAATTAAAACCAAAATTCTGGAATAATACAAAATGGCCAAATTTTAAATTTTGTGAAAATATGCTTAGTTCGATTTTTTCCCTCAAAATTATCCGATCGTGGGCTATATGATAAGTTGTCCGATCCTGCCGGTTCCGACTTAAATACATAGTAGTGAGAGCATATAGAAGACTATCTGTGGACTACTACGGACGAACGGACATGGCTAGATCGACTCGGCTGTTGATGCTGATCTATATGGATCTGCTTTATAGAGTCGGAAATGTCTCCTTTACTGTGTTGCAATCTTCTGACTACAATTTAAATACCCTGCAAGGGTATAAAAAAGGGAAATTTCACTTTCGACTCAACACTTTACCCAGAAACACTTGCACTCCCTTTTGGGGAGGCGATTGAGGCGGCGTCCTTTTGTGCCAAAGTAATGTGTTTGTTAGCCTTTGTTTTTGCGCCGCTTTTGTTGTAAGGGTGCCGCAAAATGCCTTAATCATGGCTCGTAAATCTTTGATGTTTCATTTGTGCCAAAAACGCTAAACGGTTTTTAAAATGGCTGAAAGGGCTGGTTAAGCCGCAGCGCTTCGAGCCGGACCATAAATTATTGGATCAGACTGCGGCAATTTCTTATGTTACATTCCATTAGCGCAGTATCCGCATTAAGTTCGGAGGGGAAAAAAAATACAGAAAAGTACAGAATTCGAGATCTCTTTGGTGGAATCCAAGTGCTTTGCAGAGTCTCCCCAATCGAATCCAAATTCAATTTTGTTACAAACAAAAAATACACAAGTTTTGCTTGATTTCATTTCCCCCTTTGGCGCAGGCTAAAAAGCGCAAGCCAAGGAAAAGCACAGCAAATCGAAGTGGAAAATGCTGAATAGAGCAGCAAATATCTAGAATAAATTGAATATAAATACGAATCAAATCGAATTTGATTCGAGTTCCCCAACTCTCTGACTCACTTCCTCTATTTCCATGGCTGTGATTTCCCATAGTTGATTGAAAGGGATTATGGCAAGTAGTTTGACTTCACTTCATCTCCTTCCTGGCCGGGCCCGAAAGGGAATTGTGGGTAATACCGATCTTTGGTAATTGGCCCTGCGGGAGGCAGCCAATTCACTGGCGAGTGCTTCGCATTTTTGCAGCAGTCTCTGTTTCAGCTTTAAGTGCATTCCAATTAAGGGTGCGGTAGCAACAGTAAAAGCTTTCTACTTCCCCCCACTAATTTTCCTCCCACTTTTCTCTTGATTTTCCCCCGAGTTTCATCCACTTTTCCACCGCATCTATCGGATGCCTGCGCTTAATGGGCCACCCACAAGTGTCGCTTACGCTTTTGAGGTTTTGGATTCGCAGGAGTAGCCATGGAAGTGGCGGCAGCTTAATCACGAATGCTTCCCACTAGTTTCCTAGAGCTTAAATTAGGATTTAGGAAATGAAGGTTCGAACTCAACGAGAATCCTAAAATTAGATAAATTTAATAGAATAATTTAAAGATATATTTTACCGCAATGAGGCCATGATTGCTCTCTTTGTTCAAGGTCCTTAAAGTTATGCACAAATTGCCCGCTTAAAAGTTAACCCTTCAAAGTCATCCACAAATTTTATCAGAATCTGGAGCTCAGATATTATCAAGCTGACCCTTTGAATGAGTGCGGAAAAGACTTTTCCTCTGCTCTGTACAAATGTGAAAATTGTTTTGCTGGCTTTCGCCTTTCAGCCTCGAACGGCTGTCAAACGCACTTGTCGTGGGCGGCAGTTGGAAGTCACGTTGGAAAGCCGCCAGTTGTTCGTTCCGCTTCTCTTTTTTCAATGGCTCCTCGCAAAGTTACAAAATCGGAGAAACCTCCAGGCCCAAAGTTACAATTTCAGGCGAGGCCACTGTGTGTGGAGAAAAGTTGGTCCCTTTGACTGATTAGATGTCCGTCGGGGGACAGTTTAAACTGAAAAGTTACCCCGATACCAAACGACAATTGTAAACTTTTAAAAACAATGAAAAATGCATTCAAGTTCGCTTTGATTTTTTGCAGTTTAGGGAGGACACTTTTGTCCCTGACACCCATAAAGCTTGGTTCAAAAATGTGGTTACTGGTGCATTTCTCCTTCCACTTGACTTACCTGGGGAAATACATATTGCACGTAGTCGAGGCTATTGGAATTTTATATACACTTCATAGCGGACTGAATTTGCAGAATGTATTGTTAGGTGGCAGGACCGTGCCGTATGAGTACAATTTTTTCTTGGTCTTGTCTTTTTAGATTGAAGACAATTTTTGAATTTTAAAAATTAAATGTATAAAGAAATGATAAAATGTTAACTGTTAACTGGCTCAGTAAAATAATTTATTTTTAAGAGGTTTATGTTTTTATTACACTTTAAGTATTATTTGTTAAAGGATAATATCTTATGTGGATAATATCTTTTAAAATTATATATTTTAAGTTTCAGCAAATATTTACTCATTTTACATATTTGAGTTAGTATCCAACTTAACAACAACAAAAGTTTACCTTTTTTATGGATCCTCCAAGCAACAGAGTTGCCACCTAAAAATAAAACTCAATTTTAAAGCAAGAAACTACATACCAAAAAAAAAAACAATGAATTACAAAAGTGCTGGCAATTTATGCCGACACATAAAAGTAACAGTAAAATAGTTAGGCCAAAACAACAACAACAATGGCAGTAAAAGCCAGTCAGTAGTAAAAAGTAGTTTATTTAAGTAGCTGAGCGCGAAAAATGTGTTTTTTTAGAGAAGAGAGGTCGTAAAGCATCACGGTGTAGTGTCGTCCCGCTCCCGCACATCTGAATTCTTCTTCACGCGAGAACCATTTGCATATGTGTGTGTGTGCTTGTCAGTTTCTGTGTGAGTATGTGTGTGTGTCTGCAAGCTTTTCCGCTTCTGTTTGCTTATTTAAGTCGTTTGCAATTTCTGCTTTCCTTACTTTTCTTTGCACAGTCAACGCATAAAAAATAACACAGAAATGCAACTCCATGGACCGAGAGAATTACATGTTTTAAGTTTATATAAAGAAAAAAATCTTCCTGCTAGAAGAAAACAGATAATTGTGTTCCAAATTACATAAAATGAAAATTAAATAATTTTTTTACACATAGCATTAAGAGCACAAATAATAATATTTTTAATCATTTATATTTAGTTGGTCTTTTTAATAGCCAACTCAAAATACATATATTTTTCCACAGTGCATTATGCGTTAATATGTGTTTATAGGAATTCCCTTTATAACTGGCAAACTTCGCTGGCAACTTTTGCAATTACTAAACGCACACACACGCACACGCCTGCACACCGACACACGAGTAAATTGTACTATTTAATTTGGTTAGAACGAGATGACGAAGGCGAGTCTTAACAGCTGACAGCTTAGATCAAGATGGCTGCCGCTCAAAAGAGAGAGAGAGAAGGATACTAAGAAAGGACCTCTCTCCCCTGCTTTGTATTGTCAATCCGGTGAAAAGGGGGGGGGCGGGGGAATAGAGGATAACGGATGAGGAAGGAAGAACGAGCAGGTTGGCCCCTGGCGAATTGTGCCCACTAAAATGCTATTTTTTACTCTATTCGAGCGGAAGTTGAGCGACAGAAGCACGCCCAAAAAGCATCAGCATCAGCAGCTCAGAACTCGCTTCTCTCTGCAGAATGGAGAAAGCAGACACTGAGGAATCAAATACAGCCACCGGATGTTTAGCATGCACTTAGAAAAACCATAAATCCTTGATGAATTTTTGTTCATTAATAAAAACAATTACACCTAAAAGAGCACAGCTTGACACGTTTATGAAAGACAATCTTTATTAATCACAAATTATATTTATTCACCATGCGGAATATTTTGAAACCATTTCATTCCATTTTTTAAAGCTTACCCATAGGCTTTTTAAGTGCACTCGAACACTTCCACAGTCTTAGCATCACCGAAATCAACAACAACGAAGTGCACACACACGATGTGGTGAGAAAAAACGCTGCCAGGACGGAAGGGCAGTGCCAACGTCGTTGGGGCGACAACAATTGTGCATTTGAATGCCGTCCGGGGGCCTCCGTGCAAGACAGCATATTTTGCTCTGGGCTTCTACGGGGAACCTACAAACATATAAAAAAAGTTCAAAAACAAAACTATGTCAAAAAAAAGAACAAAAAAACAAACGAAACACCGAGCACACATAAAAATGTCAACACATCCAAATCCGCTAAAGGGGCCATTGTGGTTTTGCAAACTTTTAAAGGATGCAAAAATTCGGCTGAAATATTGCATTATCATAAAATTATTTGCAGGAGAACCCCATACATACTTTAATATTCAATTTATTTTAAAATCTATTAAGTTTTGTTTAAGTTGGCATTATTGTAAAATCTCTAATTTTCTAAATTCATACTTTGCCTCACCTTACAATATTTATTTTCCAAGATAACCGTTCCTAAATATTAGCTAAAATTTCTTGAGCTAAGAGGGAAGAAAAAATATATGTACTAAAAGATTCCAACAAATTAAAACATAGAATTATCCCTCACACTTTCTCTAATTGCTTTTGCCTTCTATCGTAAACCGAAACGTATGCTTGCTACATTGTTGAACGAATTTTGGGACATTTTGTGGCCTAATTAATAAGCCAGGTGCCTGACCGGGTCGCAGGAGGAGGCCCCGAGGACACGCACGTAAAGCACATAAAGAAATGGCGAAAGTTATTAAAAACAAACACTCGTGGGTGGGGAAGAACAAAGGAAAAAACTACGCACACGCGTACTTTTTTATGACCGACCATTTGGAGGAGCATAAAACGAGGACCGAAGGATGCAGGACTTAGGATGTTTGCCCGCTTTTTTGGCCAGCGGCCAGAGCACATATCGATGGGATGTAATCTCTTGGAGGCACAGTAGGAGTTGGCAGATTGAGAAGGGTTTCGAAAAGCTAAAAGAGCATCTGTGGATGATTTAGCGCAGAGTTTTTATTTTTATTATTTTGTTTTTTTTTTGTAGAGAGGAAAGTAAGATATTTATTAGTTATTCAACCTTGAGATAAAGTTACTATCATTTAAATTTATATTACATATAACTCTTGGATTCACTGTGATAGTCGTTGTATCATTTTCCTATGCAAACTAGTTTATTTCCATTTCTATTTCAAATTGAAAGTAAATATACTTACGTAATTCTGTTTTGCTTATTCTATAAGAACATTAGATACTTGAGGGGGCCACAACCCAACTCTGGTTGCATCGCCTGGCAGTTGTCTATTCCCAAACCGGAAGCCAGCAAATGCAACTAAAAAAAAACTAAAGCAGTCCCGAGGTGAAAGAAGAAGCTGCAATTTCGCAGCGCTTATTTCAGATGCGTTCGCATCCGCCGCTCTTGAATTTCCCACAGCTACCACCCCCGGTATATAAAAAAACATACCCACTCGCACCCACAAGCCAGCCCCTCGACTGATGCCCGAAGCCTGGCAAGTCATGTTTGCATGACGAAGTTTTCCCCAAACCATTTGGGATAATATTTTAAGTTGGCTGAAGCTGCCAGTGATTTGTAACCTTTGATGACGTGGCGGGTTAAGCGGGGCCTGTTGGGGAGCGGCTCAGGGAGCCGCAGTTGGTAGTGGGAAATTAGCGTTAATCTTTGTAATTCCAACGGAATTAGGGATTACTCTCAAGTGGTTATAAAGTAGAGGAGAAGGCTTAAGCTTCCAATTTCAGTTACTTAAAGCTAACCCTATCTGGGCTGGACTCAATGAGAAATATAAACTAGAGACTACAAACTTAAGTTTAAGTCATAAAGCAAACTACGGCCTTAAATCGATTGAATCCTTTATAAAGGAATATCGTAAACTAAAATTGAAAATTAAATTATGGATTTGCACTGGCTCTTACCGAAAACAACGGCAGTCACAAAACATAATTCACAGATCTGTTTTTCAATCGCCTACTGTTTCTGTCCTTCGATGGCAAACTGGAAAAGGCAGATGCCACTCAGCCACCCTTGATTTTCCCACTACACAGCAGGCTCCAATCTCCTGGCTGGGGATTCCAGCTCATCCTGGTCACTTCTGAACCAACAATGCGTTCGTCTCAGGGACGTTTAACTCTTTGGTTAGTCGACTTCACACGAGGGTATTTTTGGTCAGCAAGGATGTGATGAATTTCGACACCAAATAGCTAACTCTTAGGAGTTTAAACGTTTAATTTTATGGATATTCTAGGTTGCTTAAAAATTTGCACAAACATTTCTAGAAATGTTTTTCAGCACCAAGATTATTTTCCACATATTGTGAATCCTTAAAAGGTACCAAGTATTCCTGGCAAATGCCAATGATATGGCCAAGCTAAAAACCCAACTTGTTGGTATTCATTATTTGGGATCCTGTTCCTGTTCAGGGCGTGTCCGTGTCAGGGCTGAAGGGTAGCTCAGGCAGGCAGCGGGTGTTCTTTGCCGTCAGCTGGTTAAACACACAAATGGTAAATGGAGACACAAAACAGAGGGAAAACATTGTGCAACCCGGAGGAGAGCCAGAAACAGAGGGCCCCAAGAGCCAGTCGCATATTTTGGCCACAGTTAATCTAGAAATGGAATAATGGCAAGCGGGGGTGCTCTGTTGGACTCTGGTCAATGTCGCACACAAAGTTGCAAGTTGAACTTCGGCCCAGCCAGTTGGGTCGACTTCTTTGGCCAAGAAAACATGAAAGTTGATCAGGAACTTTACCTCATCTAAAGGCGGTGGAACAAAGAACTTGTTCAAACCCTTTTCTAGGCACTCGGAAAAATAGGTTAAAATATTACATTTAATTAAATTTAAATAATTACTCTTTTAACTTATTTTTCATCAAAAAAGGAAACTCTAATTAAAGTTTTTTTTTTATATTTTTAACTAAATGATAACCAATTCTAATTATTTCTGTAAAATTTCTATTTCTCTCATTTATATAAAGAAATAAATTCTAATTTTCCCCAGTGTCACCAAGTAGTATTTTGCCAGTCACTATCCATAGACAATAACTAATTTTCACTCTGCACACGTGAAAGTTACTCCAGCTTCGTTTTTAGTTCCTGTTCAAACTCCTCGAACTTTTTGCGACAACTTTGTGCCAGTTATGTGTATTGGCTACGGTTTAGGAGTCACTCCGCAGACTTATTTGTACCCCGACTTCATCGGCTCCTTTGTCCCCTGTGTGCAGCTCAGCACAGTGTGGGGCTTCTGCCACTTCCTCGACTTCCTTGGCAAAATCTTAAACTTTTGCAAATTGCACATTCTTTGTGTGAAGTCGAGACGGGCAGGCGGTGTGAATGTAATTAGTTGTGCGAAGTTGGGCTGCGAGAGGCCACAAGGTAATTGGAAGTGCGGAAAGACGAGAAATCACCTGTGATGATCGAAAAAATATAAAAAACAGAACCTTAATTTCCTTTCGTAAAATAAATCGGATGGGTTTCGTATACTGAAGTCCAAAACAATGACAATTCCGCCCCCAAATCTTAGAGTATTTGGTAAGAAATAATTGAAAGGGAAATCGTGTTTTTAATACAGCCAAGGACATTTTTTTTAAAAAAATAGTAATAAAGCCATTTGGAATACCAAAGATATCCCTGATTTCTCGGAACCGCCCAAACACAAATGCTTGTGCAGAAATCAGGGTTCAAATGCTGTTTGACTCTCTGCTGGCCACATTTTACACTTGGCCAAGTGACCAAGGACCATCCACCTGATCATTCATCCATCCATCAGCGAACCCAACCTCAGCCAACCCCCTAGAGAGTCCATCTATCGCCCTTCAATCATGTTTGAGCCTTGTTCGAACGCCTGCTAACAGCTCGCCCACAAATTTCATTCAATTTGCAAAAACACCTAACCGAAACTGAACCCAGAACCCAGAATGGTTGCCTCCTCCGTAGATGGGGTGGGGTCAAATTGATGAACATGACCGAAGTTGGCCTGCTGCTCTTTGCTCCGAACAAAGGAAGAAAACCAAACATTTTCATGTTTTCCAGAGTCTTCAATCAAAATGCGTCGGCAAAGTTTTAATGCAAGCGCTACCTCGCTATTTTCCCTTAAAAATACAAAAAGAACATCAACGCCGGGGAAAAACTATGCCGGAGGAAGTTTTTAAGTGACGAAATGAGGAGACAGGATGGCGAAGGGGGCGTGACAAGCTGGCTCCTGCCGCACGGTTTGATAAATGATGTGTCGAAAATAAATGATTATGCTTCCAGGGGGAGGAGAAGAGTGTTTCCAAAAAAAGTTTTTTGTTTTATATTTTGCCACTTTCCTCCTTTTTTTTGTGTATTTGCTATAATTCCCGTCTTATTTGAAGCCCGCAGAGCATCCGCAAAAGTTGATGCAAGTTCATCTATGTTATTTGCATGCCTCATTTGCCATATTGATTTTTTTTCATACTTGTTTCTGTTATTGTTTCCTCCTACTTTTTTTTCTTGGTTTTCTCGGTTTGGTTGAATATCCAAAGGAATGGGGGCTAATGTACATTTGTTTCCATCAAATTCGGCTTAGGATTTGCATTTCCTTTATTGTGATTTTGGCGTGAAAAATTTGCCTTAAATGGAGTAAAATTCGTTGAACAGGAAACTGGCTAATAAATTTGGGTAGTAAAGGCCTTTTAAAGGAAAAATGAATATAGAAACAAGTATTTGATCATATAAAGAGTATCCTAAAGCTTGATACTAATTGAACATACTTAAAATATTCTTTGAAAGTTGTCCCCAGATTCAGAATATTTATATTACTCCTTGTAACCTTTTAAATAATATTTCAAAAACACCTCTTCTTCTTCTTCAAAAAAAGAAAACAAGTAAAATTGGATTTGTGTAAAGAGTTTTTTACTGGACCGAGGGTCAACGCTATTAATAAGAAATTTGTAACACAGGTTAGATGTTCATCGCTTAAATTTTTCGCCTAATCAGCCTGCTGATCCTTGGTGACTTCTCCTTCGGCTGCCTGAATGTTGGGCTTATCACCGGATCCTTCAGCGGCGGCCACAAGGGAAGCCGACGAGGCCGAGGCACGCAGAACCACACTACTGTCGCTGCTCTCGCTGCTGGAATCGCCGACATTCAGATCGCTGCTGGGCAGAGCCTCGGCGGGAGGTGGTGGGACAGCAACCGGCACGGGCGGCACCAAGTTCGGTTTTCCAATGCAGATACGTTTTGAGGGTGGCGGAGCAACATGACCCAATCGAGCGCTGGAAAGTGTCGTCCCGGGGGGCACGGCATCGAAGGACATTAGTTCGCCGAAGTATACGTGCTGAATCACCGGGAACTTGGACAGGATCTGTGGACAAAAAAATAAGTTGAAAGCTCAAGTTGGTCATATAAGCCTTATCGAAGACCTCACCTCCTTTTGATACATCTTCACTAGGCCTGCATTAATCTTCACCCACGATGGAACGTCCGTGATGCTCCACAGTTGGTTGGAGTGCTCACCAAAGTGGCCAGTTTTGACCTTGCAGATGTAATCAATGCAGCTGATAAACATAAACTGATCCTTGTAGTCGCTGATGATCTGCTCGTCCACGAATTTCGACGGGTCGAAGGGGCTTTTGACTGTGACCAAGAGCAAGAGATTAGAGTGAGAATTCAGGCCTAAAATTACTTACTTACCCGCCAGTTGTGCACTGCCCCAGATGAAGGGCACGAACTGAAAATCGTCTAGCGCCCAAACGCCCTGGCTACCCGCTGGTTCCATGTTGTAGGTGCGCTGCAAGTGCCTGGCAAACACCAGATAGCGATTGAAGAGCCTAAGGGCGGCGCTTACGATGTCCTGCTCCTGCAGGATCTCTGCCTTAAAGAGCGCGCACAGGAAGAAGAGAAAGGAGAGCTCATGGCCGGTGCCATAGTCAATCCTGGTGGCATTGCCGAATGACTCCATCAAGTACATCTCCAGCTCGGTCTGATGCTTTTGTTTAGCGGCGGGCAGCAGCTGATGCAGCCACTGCGGCAGCTGCTCGCGCATCTCGAGGGCCCAGTCCCGATAGGCCTTGTTGCCGAACCGTTGCGGCTGCTCCAAGGGCGGATGCTGCTCCACCAGCTTCTCCAACGATTCGAAGAGGCCCAGGAGCTTGCGCAGCATCTCCGACTCGTACATCTCGTCCGTGGTCTTGATGCCCTGGATCGCCGTGCTGGTGCCATTGATGAACCCAATAAGATCGTGATAGGCGCGCGATCTCTGCCACTGGGTCAAATCGAAAATGTTTTGCACCCTTTTCGCAGTTGCCGGCTGTTTACCTTAAATTGTAAGAGGCGGATAAATAAAAAGGTTTTTGGCTTTATTTTGATTAATTTTCGTTGATTTAATATCGGCTAACCTGGCCCTACGGCATTGGCATCCGCCATGCTTGCACACTAATTGTTTTCCGCGGTTATTTAATGTATTTTGTACCGGAATAACTTTTTGTTTGTTTTTTGTTTTATTTCGTTGCAACAGTAGCGATGACTAAGTGTGACCGTAAGTGCGACCGTTACCTGTTGTCGATTTTTTCTAGCCATTGGCTTTAAAAAAGCCAGATTTGGCTGGGAAATAGCTCAACTTGCAGCCCTACCGCCTACGCCGGCAAAACAACAAAAAGTAAAATAGGGTCTTTAATCCGAATATAGCGAAAATCGGTGGATTTAATCATGATCGAAACACTATATAACATACCCTTCCACATTCTGGTGCCGCCGAACATCAAAGTGCGGAAATTCAGCATCCCGATGCCATCTCCCATGGCCGTTTTCAGTGTGATTTTGTTGTCTTATTTTCTGGTGACTGGAGGTTCGTGTTTTTTAGGCTTATAAAGCTGCCTGAGATTAATCCCTGTGCTTATTCCATTCCCAGGCATTATCTACGATGTCATTGTGGAGCCACCAAGTGTCGGTGCCACTGTGGATGAGCATGGACACTCGCGTCCCGTGGCCTTCATGCCTTATCGCGTGAATGGACAGTACATCATGGAAGGTCTGGCCAGCAGCTTCCTCTTCACCATCGGCGGCCTGGGCTTCATTATTATGGACCAAACCCATTCTCCAGGGAAAACGAATCTAAATCGCCTGCTGCTGACCGCCATGGGATTCATATTTATCCTG
Organism: Drosophila seguyi; assembly: GCA_008042675.1. Lineage (NCBI taxonomy): Eukaryota > Metazoa > Arthropoda > Insecta > Diptera > Drosophilidae > Drosophila > Drosophila seguyi. The sequence goes on along the minus strand of VNJU01005775.1, from coordinate 227,307 downwards.
GTCTCCTTCTTCACCACCTGGCTGTTTATGCGCATGAAGCTGCCCAGCTACCTGCAGCCATAGGAGTCTCTTCTCGAAACGAAACGCTTCTCTCTTAGTATTCTCTCTGTTTTGTGTGCTTTGTCTACAGTTGAAAATCTCTACCTTGAATCTCTGTTATAAAACATTTCAGTTTTGAAGAGATTTCGAGTTCAAATCTGATCAAACATTTATGTTTAATATTTATTTGGGAGCTTTGATTTGAATCCCGTATAATAATAAAATATCTATTGGATTGTATAATTTCATAAAATAAGTCTAACTACATTCCAAGAAAACCGCAGAAATAACGTTACTTTTCAAATCATCATCCCAATGAAATGATATCCCATATCTAAAAACCATGGAGATTTTTTATAGTTTTTACTATTTTATTTGTGAATTTTGTGAAGCTCTACTGTACGCCCCCAATTGTCGCCTATAGAAATTGTATGCTAAACAAACATTTTTGGCGTCCCATGGCTCTCAGTTCGTATTGTGCTGTCGGATCGGTTGGCTCGCTCGTTCGCAGAGTGCAAAACTGTTATCCATCGCCTATATAATTTGAGAATCTATTTTTGTTTATAAATATAAAGTACATAGTTATATGTTAGGCGCACCCTAAGAACCGAAAAAGTGAAATTAACGAAAAATAGTTGACGAAAAAAGCTTGAAGAGTTGTTGAGGAGCAGAGTAAATATCACAGTTCTGATCTCCAAGTGATGTAACCACGAGGATTCGCTCTCCTGCTCATTGGCCATCGGTTTCTGCGTCGCATTTTGTTTACTTTCCGAGCGAAAACCAAAACAGAGGCATGTCGAAGAAGTGCACGGTGCGATCTCTGAGCGACAGCGCCCTGGCAGAGCTGGCCAACTTGTTGGTGTCCACCATCAGCTATGTGCAGTATGCCCCGGATGTCCATCTGGACATCAACATTGTGATGGTGGAGCTGAACGAGTATCTGACCCAGCTGGGAGCCACCTCCAATATTTACCAGGATTTGCTAAGGGTGATCCTCAGCTCGGATTACCTGGAGGCCAACATGCGATTCACCTGTCTCCAAATGCTGCTCAACTGCGGAGTCACCTTTCTGGTGACTGAAGTGTTTCCCTTCAGCTACTACGAGAAAATTCTGCAGGTAATTGTGGACTAAAATAAGGTAGTTATGAACAGAAACCCTATTGTGTTCTATTTTCAGGTGATTGCGGCTCAGGGCGCTGGACTTCGAGTGCTGAATATCAAGGGTATCTGGGTGAAGGAGGAGCACATGCACTACATGTACGAAATAGTGCGACGCTGCACGCAGCTGGTGAAGTTATATGTGCCGTATATTGCCAATGATCGTCTGCTGGAGGAGATCGGAAAGTGCTGCACACGGCTGCAGATTTTGGATATTTCCGGCGAAACAGACATCACGGAAATCGGCATCGATGCTCTGGCCAAAGGAGTCTGCGGCCCTTCTCTAACAGTTGTGGACGTGGGCATGCCCGGGGAGGAGAATATTTGCTACTCCGACATAGCCTTGATCTTGGAACACTGTCCGCATGTGGAGACCCTGTCCACATACTCCTTTGTGGGCGCCGCCCTAAAGTTCATTTACGATAATGTTGATGATCGCTTTAAGTGCCGGTTGAAATATATGCACGATACGGGCACGGACGAGGCAACACTCCAGGTGATCATGCAGACGTGTCCACGGCTAGAGACCCTCTACCTGGATTCGCCGAAGACAGGATGCCTCAGGGCTCTGCATACGCGCTCCCTGAGGAAGCTGAAGATCTACAAGTTCGTGGTGGCCGAGTTACTTCCTCTGCTGGAGCGGCCTATTGGCCAAAATCTGCGACATCTCACGATGATCAAGGGCTTGGGAAATCTCGATCTGGGAAAGCTGGCGCGTCTGTGCCCGTCTCTGATCGATCTTGACTGCTACATGATCGATAGTCTGTCGTATATACAGGCCAATACAAAGTTCCATCAGCTTGAGGGCTTGGAGATCCTGAGTAGCGCCATTATGACGAGCTCACTGAAGGCCTTTCTTTGCCATTGCACTGATCTAAAGCGGCTGGCTGTGGATACGGTGGATCTTACTGATGAGGATATAGTGAGGTATTGGTACTTTGCTGGTAGGAAATATAAAATATTAGCCTGTCTCCGTTTTTCCAGCATATTTATGCAGCATGACTTTAAGTTGTTGGAGGATGTTTGGTTCACTCTTGCCCCAGAACTGACTGTGACCTCAGTGGAGGTAAGTATCTAACAACTGATCAGGTATTTTAGTATAAAGCTTAATATGTTTGCAGTTACTGATGGATTGCTGCCCGGAGCTGCAGTCTGTGGGCCAATTAACCGGATGGTCCTTGACGCCCGATGACTTGGCGCTGATTCGAGGACTCTTAAAGAGCGGCAATTCGAGCATTGTACTGACACCAAACGGTTTTTTAACTTGAGTATTATTAAGACTTGCTATACTAATTTATTTTGTTTCAAACTAATCTTATTAACTTTAATGGCCTTAATTTATTCTCAAAATTCCTCTAATGAAAACTTTTAATTTCTCTTTCTAGCGCCTACAATAGCGCTAATGCTGCTGCCTTTTTCCCACACAAGGGATCAAACGTTTTTGTAAACAAATCAAGTGTTGTGTATTTGCTTGTGATATTATTAAAATAAAGTTGCTTAAATTTAAATAAAATTAAAAAACAAAGGAGTTCAGAGTGACCATCTACGTCAAACTGGAACTGCCAACTGGTTTTCCGTCGCCACAAGTTGGCATCAACGCACAGCTGTGGCCGGGGGTTGCCATGGTGCCGACAATAGCCGAAATTTAATATACACACATTTTAGTCACTGAAAAGCAGCAAACGGCCAGAAAATAAACAAAGTCACTTTAAGGAAAATATTTCTCTGCACATTCATGGCACGTTCAGGTGGAAACAGCCGTGTGTTTAGAGCGGCGTCTGGCACCACCGACACCTAGCAACCCTGGCAGCGACGTATACCTTTTATGCGCATAAAAAAGTGAAGAATCGGTCGGAGCGGAGACGAAACGCCTGAATTTACACATGAATCTCATACTGAAGTAACCCAAAAATAGCATTTAACCGTGCAGACACTCCATATCCATCGAATGCGCGACGTGGCAGTGAATTTCGCTAACTATGCGAGCGCACAAAAGTAAAAAGAAACTTCCGCAGACGTCAGCAAGTACCGTTCGCCAGGCCAAGTAAAGGAAGTAATAAGTAAATAAAAGAGCTCTGTGCGAGCGAGCCCTGGATATAAAGTAAAATTAATATAGCGCGAAGTGAGCAATTAATTGAGAGCGGCAATTGTGGGCGGCAGAGAGTGCCGTTGTCATGCATTTTGTTACACAGCAGCGGGCACAGCAGCAGAACCAGCACCACCAGCAGAAGTCGTCCACCTCCTCGTCGAGCTCCTCGCTGGCCTCCTCCTCCTCCTGCTCCGGATCGGGTTCGGGTCTAGGATCGGGATCGGGTACGGGTCTGGGATCCCGTCTGGTCACCTTGCGCAAGTCCTCCAGCCAGGGTGCTCTGCCCAAGTCCTTGGCCACCGCCCAGAGCCTGTTCCATCGTCCTTCGCACAGCAAGCACAAACGCACAGCCAGCTTAAATGCGGCGCCCATGTGAGTTGCCACGCCCCCATACAATCTAATAAATTAATCCAACAAAATATTTATACCAAATTTTGCACAGAATAAGAATTAGATCAGAGAAATTTTTATTTTATTTTTAAATTAATAAAAATATAGAGCATATTATAAAGGAGATTTTTGTATTTAAAACATAAAGATGTTATATAGTCATGATATTAAATTATTACAATTATATTTAAACAATTGAGTTTCTAAAAAACAAAAGATAACTTTTCTTATCGCATTAATCCACAATTAACATTACATTTGAAATAGATCTCAAACATAATGAATACATCCTTGATCTCATTTTATTTCTGTGCAAAACTGAAACCTAAGAGTTATGCGTGTTAATTTGTGGTGTAGGTTTGCCCGCTGGTTTGCATGTTTAACCCATTGCTGCTGGTCATATTGCATGTCGTTTATACCAACGTATATATAGTGTATACCCCTCCTTATTCCTTTCAGTTTTCGGCTTATCTACCTGTTAACCCCTTCCCCAGTAGCTCCTCCCACTCGTTGCCACCGGAGTGATAGTACACGAGGTGTCTGCCCCCGTCTAATTGCCCCACACTCCTCGTACTCGTACCACTTGCATTTTGATAGCCAGCTTTTGGAAGCTCTTCTTGTGTTGCGCAACAGTTGCCTTGCCGCTGCGATTCGCACTTTTGGAGGGACAGGAGGAAATGTACACAGGGTACAGGGCGTTTCGGCGGTGTAAGACCCTGTGGGATATCGATTTTGTGTGAGAACTATAGTACATTTCTGGGGTAAAGTAAGTCAGTCAAAATACGACTTACTTTTTATCATAGCTTATCAGTTTATTTACTGAATGAAAGGGATCGCTAGTCAAATGAATAGATAACGAATTAATAAGAACAATTCTCATTCAAATATTCAATGGAAAATTTGGGTTTCTAAATAGTTTATCGACCTTTGGGGTACTCAAATAAATAAACAGCGTCCAAGCCTATTTATACATTTCCCAAAGACCATATTGCTCGTTCAGATAGTTCTAATAAATATGCATAAATAGTGGGGAACTTACGGAATACATTAGGTAAACTATTCCATTCATAAATGCATTTATATAGGTATTAAGGTTCACAAGTTTAACAACTTGTTCGAGCTTAGCCAGTTGTAGTAAAAATGTAATTGCTCTTGTGTATCGTTAAATCAGTTTATAATTAATTAAAGTGTGGATAATAATTACATGTTGGCACCCCCAAAAGACTTTAATTAAAGCTTAATAATTGGGCAATTTTTCAAGGATTATTGACAAAAGGTTTTTATACTTTCGCTTCTCTAAATAATATGTATTTTTTAGCTCTTGTGCAGTGAAGCGTTTTCCAGCAAATATAATTGGGATTAGCCTTGGCGCTGGCTTTTGTAGTTGGAATCCCCTCCCCCATAAGGTGTCTCAAGCGATACGGTTATTCACTTTTGTAGGAGTTATGTTTACCAGACTGCGAAGAATTCAGCTAGCGTATGCAAAGTTCGACCAGTGGGTCCGTTCCCTATCTCTCCTCGGGCTGATTTTTCCAACCCCAGGGCCAGGCCAAGCAAACCGAACCAAACCGGGGGGATTTGTTGCCATTCTCTCGGCGTCTGCTCTCGAGTGCAAATCGGAACGTCGAGCTGGGATGACGTGCCCGGCACGAGCTCCCGCTTCGCAATTCTCTAGTTTCTAGACTCGCCTCTCACCGCTCTCGTGCCTCAATTCGCTTTTGAAGCCATCGCGTGCCTTAGAAAACAAAACAAAACAAAAAGCAAACAAACAAATGACAATCAACAGAAAGAACAAAACGGCAACTTGGCAAAACCTGCGACACTGAACAGGGAAAATTAATTAAATAATTAACAGCAAACGGCTGAGCCGTGCCGTCGTGTGGGATAGTTCATAAATTAATGACATTTCGCCGAGCTGTGCTAAAAATACGAATTATTTCTGCCGTGTTTACGTTTCGTCATCAATTCTTTGCGCTGGCCGATTCTGGTCTTTGCCAGACTTTTGGCCACATTTTTGTGTTGTTTCGCCTTTCAGCGATGACATAGATTTTGGCCAAACAATAAAAAAAAACAAAAAGAGCGAACCAATGCCGAAGGAGGAAGTAAAAAAGCCGCCGAGGAAAACGATAATCGTGGAACCACAGAAGCCCAAGCGAAAGAAAATGTAATACATTTTCCACTCTTCACTCTATTGATTTTTCTCCGAGTTCTTCGAGCTCGAAAGGTTCCTTCCCCGATTCAAATATACATATATAGAAAAAAGTTACCAAACTCTAGGTATTGTGGGTAATTGAAGTGTATTATTTGTGCTGCTTAATGTCGTAGTTAGTTTTTATGGCCGTTCATGTCGGAAATGCATTCAGTCATTCGGCAGCCGGCTTCCATTTCCAAAAAGGCCAAAGTTCAATAGGGGTCTGACCACCGAACATATCTATTATTCTAGCTACAAGTCGGTGCAATTTCATTCGTAATTGCTCTCGCTCTCTCTCTGTGTGTGTCTCTAGAGAAATAATTGTATATATCACTAATTGCGTGACATTAAAAAATGCTTATTTTCCCCCAGAGATAATAATTTATTTCCCCTGACAAATGCACAAAAATTTGCATCAGAAATTCTTAGTCATAGATAATAAACCAGAAATGCAGCGACATTTATTGTTTTTGCTCAGTGAAAGTATTCTCAAGAACCATATGACGTAGAGATTCACCGAATAATGTCTTGTTTATACAACGAATTATTGCTTATTTGTTGTTTCTTTTCGAACTATAAATAATTGGTATTTGCCAGAAACTCATAAATAATTTATTCACCCCCTCCAAATATGTTTCTTGGAAGGTTATCTTTGAAAACAAATGAAATGTCTATAAATAACATCGATCTTTTTGCAAATATCACGAGGTTTTATTTCTGATCTCTGTCATATTCTCGGAATTTGTTTCTCCACCTCAATTAAGGGGGTGTTCTCTAGGCATTATCCGAATATTGTTATCGCAAATCGCGCCCTGGGAGCTCCTGAAAGTATATATATTCCTCAGAGTCTACACAATAAACCAAAATATGCTTTGCTTATTATCGCCACTCACTTATATAATTAGTATATTTTCTTAATCTCTTAATTTTTTTTTAGAAGGAACGAACTTTATTCGAGTTGAAGCTCATTATTTAATTTTTTAATGCTTAAAATAACCAAGAAGGGGGTTAGCTTTATAATTTTTGTTTTTTTTTTGCTACTCGCTGTCTTATCTGAGATGACTTTGCCAACCCTTGAACCTCCCTTAAACACACAGAGAGACATTACTTCTATATACACAGTATAGCCCCCAGTGTAGATTATCTCTGATCTTTCACACATTCGCAATTATAAATACGTACACTCAGTTAATGTGGGGGAATCGTAATCGTCGCTTAATGCTCTTAACTCCACTCATTTTGTATTTACTCAATTGGCGATGTTTTTCATCCCAACAATGTATATTTCATGTTACATGAACTTGAACCCCGCCGCCGATAAGGATGTTTGAGTGGATTTCCATAGTCGGTTCTGTATTTAAGCAAAGAGTATATTTACTTGGACTTCTGCAAAAGCTAAACAATACCTTGATGTAAAATTCTTTTGATAAGATTAAATATCTTTATGGAGAGTAATAAAGTTCCCCTCTATATATTACAACTTCTTGAGAGGTACTCCTGCACCTAAAAAGCTTAAAAAATCATTAAAGCTGAATGTGTGTCACAAGGTAATTTGCATATGTAACCTAATATTTATTGCTTTTGGGTGCAGTCGCCCTTTAACAAAAATATTAAAAAACACTTGTAAATTCGCTAAAAATACCTAATAATTGTAGCTGAAAATCGTAATTGTTCAGTTCGGATGGGGAAAGTGGGTTAAATCCCTCTAGCCTTTATTGGTTTAAACAAATACACACACGAAAGCTGATTTGCCACTAAACGCTTTATCAAGAGCTAAGCCCTGGAAGTATCTTATCGCCTCTTATCAGCGCCAAACAGTATATGTACGTATATACATATATTAAAAATAATAACAATTGTGTGTCACAACACACACACGCCCACACCGAATGGGAGAGTATAGTGCACAATAGAATTGATTACAATCGTTTAATGGCAATTGGTACACCATTCCGTCGCAGCCCACGGAGGCAAGAGCACGTCTAATTGAAAATAATAATATTGTATACTGTTGACTCTTCGAGGCGCGTACAAAATGTTGCGGCGAACGTTGCGAAAAAGTCGGAAACACCGGGTCCTCTGGTATGGCTTGGGAACCTATCTGTCTGGTCGTGTTTTGAGTGCTATCAACGTTGAGAACAATTAACGGAAATTACTAAAAGCTACTCTAAAGCGAAATTACTCAAGTTGGCAGTCAGTTAAGGCTGATTTTCGGCATCTAGCAAATTAGCCAATTCACAATTATCGCGAGGAATTCGTATTAGCCGTATGGCAAAGCGCATCCTTATCGCCATCGATGACTAATAGGGTTCATTGTGGCTTTTTGCGGAAACATGAATGACTCTTTGTGTAGATCGTTAATGTTTAATCCGTCAAGTCAATGAACTCGAAGCAAATGGTTTGCGTAATCGAGATTGAATTACACCAAAAGTTGCCTCAAGTATTACCAAGCTTTTTTATTTGAAATATTATTAGAAATATTGTTATATCTTTTGAAAAAGGAATTTAACTGTCAAAGAGTATAGCCTTACTTCCTCCTTCTTTGTACCCGATATCCCTTGAGTGACTACCAAAATGACTTCCAAAATTCGTGTTTATTGCTTCCTTAATTTCCCTTTGTGCCTTTGTTTAAACCAAAAAAAATTAAATTTTATCACCCCAAAATAATTAATTATTAAGTTGATTATAGAATTTGTACAGCTCAAGTGGAAGCACCTGTGGTCGTACCCTTATCTGATATTCTTGGAACTAATTTCGTTAATGAATTGCAATCTTGCAACCCGGGGTGTCTTGATCTAAGGAGTTATAAAAGAATATTGTACGAGCATATTAATGATATTAAAGGGAAAGAAGAATGGAAGTTTTTATGTATAGAATTTGTATTGGAATAAAGAGTTTCTTCGTTAGAAATAGCATACAACATCTATAGGAATAGGAAAGTCCCGATATGATCTGCATTTCCTGATTAATGTTGAAAATTCCAAGTATTCTGTTTCGTAGTGCTTAGTTGGTGTAATGTAGCATATGGTTAATTGAAAGGGTTATTACCTAAGCTCCCTGTTACTCCAATTTCATTTCCCGAATCATTTGGCATATATATCTCAATGTAAAGATATATATATTAGTTACCCCAATTGTTGATTTGCCTTCCCCTTTTTAGGGCATGTCTTTTCATTTGGCATTTGTTCTTTTGATTTGTTTATATATGCATTTTATTGTAGGATTAAAGATATTGATATAAACAACCCAACAACATCAAGTGTAACCATAACCACTGCAACTGCCGATAAACCGAGCAGTAGCAAGACCCCTGCCAATGCCAACATGATTCCCGAGACCACCCAGCCCGATCAGCTCCAGTCACAGTCAGCGTCACCGTCACCGTCACCGAGACAATCACAGTCACAGTCACAGTCACCGTTACAGAGCCAGCCGGCGCAGGACTGCCCAGAGCCCCAGAGTCCCCCCCAGCAGCAGCAAACGCAGCCGGAGGAGGAACTGACCGATGCCAGGTCCGCTGAGAAGACAACGACTGCTGGTAGCAATGGTGGCGACAGGTAGGTGTGGGATCAATGCTCCGGAAACTCTCCAGCCAGGCCTTGGTCCAATTCCGTAAGAGAATACATCAGTTCCTTCCAAATTTGCATGCCTAGTTCAAGAGTTTTTCCCATTTAATCTTGGTGTAGATGTAGTCGGCGGATTGCGTTGATCCAATAATTAATTCAATTTCCCATTGCCATTACAGGCGCGATTCCATCACCGAGGAGATCACGATTACGAGCACCACAAATGGCACATTGAGCACCAAACTTCTGACCATACAGGAAGCTACCGGTAGCCTAGAGCACAGCAGCGTCTCCATATTGTTGTCCTCCAAACAGAACGCTTCCACAGCCCCAGCCACAGCCGGCGGATCTCCACCCGGATCGGCGAGTCTCTCCGCCCAGCGAAATGAGTCCTCGGGCAGCAACAATAGCTTAACCCAGGCCGTCTCTTCCACTAGTCCTCCCACTGGCCCCACTTCCAGTTCAGCTGCCCAGGGAGTCACGCCCAGCATTAATATAGTGGGCAGCGAGTCGAGCCGAGATCAGCAGGCGCAAAGCGCCGATTCAAACGGATTTACCGCCCCGGGTGGCTCCTGCACGGACAGCCCAGGCAGCCGGAAGAGCTCCACCAGCTCCAAGGGCAAGGGCGCTAGTCAACCGAAGTTGTCCACATCCAGCAACGGACGCGAGGAGGTGAGTTCAGGTTGAGGCTAAGAAAAAAACCATAATGCAAATGGTATTAAAAGGGGGGAATTCCAGAATTTCTACAAATTAATTGAACTTGTTTTACCTTTAAAAAGTTCAAAATTTATTATAATCTCATAGATTAGAATCCAGATAACAGACCATTAATGACTCATAGCTAAGGACAGTCGTGTGGCAATCATAAAATGGAATTCTTAGTAGGCTTTAGCCGACCATTACAAACTTTTCTGACATATCCTATGACAACTCTTGTGGTAAATGAACGGCATGACAGTGTATGCCAACTACTTCAGGGGTTGTTGAAACACCGTGACATTTTTGAAATAAAATAGTTCTTTATTACCTTATCCTCATCATGGCTAAAAATACACAGTCTGCGCAGCCACAGAAAACTTTGAGCGTTTTATGGTCTAGTCGAAAGTTTATTAAATGTGAGCATGATAATTCAAAAGGTTAAATAATTGTGCATAACAAAAAGTCTCAGAATATTTCGTCATATTTTTTGTTGGCCAATATGTAATTACTATAATAAAACATTAATTCCGATGACTTGGTGCTTCAGGTAACTGAGTTACAAAGAAAATGTCTTTTAGTTTATGAATAAAAAATATTTCTTGGTTTGTTTCTAAAGTTTTATAATATTGATTATACGCTTAAATTATTTGAAAGCCAACTTTTAAGCCGAATAATTTATTCATTACAATTAATTATTTAAATGCCTAGGGGTTTTCCACGAAAAAAAGTCCCCAAAACTGCTTTCAACTTCAGCTGCCTTTCCTATATTTAATTTTTAATGTTAAGGGCTTGTGTGTCGACAAGCCCACAATTATTTTCGTTTTTTATTTGAATATTCGAAGAAAAGCTTGACAAGCTTTCGTAACCTTCCACTGTGTGGACTTGAATCATTAGCACCACCAAACACACACGCACACCCCGAAAAAGGTGTGAAATTGCCGCGGCTAAGTGCTCAAATCAAATTAAACTACACTCGAGGGAGAGGAGCGATCAATCGATCAGGCGATTGACAGAGATAGTTCGATGGCTAAAAACCCGGATGAATAGATAGGTAGATGGACAGACAGCCAGACACGGGGTATCGAGATTACCATCAAACAGCTCAATCTAATCGCCCGCCGATAAGGAGCATATGTGAGTATGTATTGTTTACATTCTCTCACACCTGGCCGCAGCCGATTAGGATCACCCTTCAATGCAAAAGCTCGCGCGACATAGATTGTTGGTGGCGGTACAAGCTTTTTTTTATATTCCCACCCCATTGATAAGGCTCCGCGGTATTTGAGTGTGTGTTGGGCTCCCATTGACGTTGGCCCCGCTCGGCTGGCAATAGCAAATTAGAATTCAACAAGCGACGAAGCGTCTCAGCGAAAGCCGAAAAAAAAAATAATAACAAAAAATAATAACGATCGTTGCTGCAGCCCGAACTTTGTGTAAATAATTGGGGGTCGTAAACGAACAACAAGCGTGTGGTCTGTGATAAGAAGTAAAACCAAACACCTGGCCGAAGAGTAGTTTCCTAGAAACAGTTGGTGAATCACCCAAAAAAATAAAGCAAATACAAAAAAAAAGAGGTAACAAGCTGAGCGAACAGGTGGCCAAAAAAGCCAAAAGATATCAGAAGTGGTGGTGCCATTAAATTAGACCTAAAATGTTTGTTCACGCCGCCACAGTTCACCAAATAAATGGAAATCCTCATGGTGTTTGATCAGCTCTCCCTCTCGCTTGTCTCCCAGCAGGACACCACCCAGCAGCACCGTCTGAGCGATCTGACACCGCACGAACTGAGTCTGCTGCGCGTCGACAGGGAGCAGCAGGTGACCAGCAGCAGCTCCACATCCAACGAGAAGCCGGCCAAGCCCTCACGTCTATCGGAGCGGGCCAAGAAGAAGTCCTGGTACAACGTCATTTATCCCAACTACAAGTCGCGGGCCGAGGATTTCAAGAAGCTCTTCAAGGACGTGCCCAACGATGAGCGTCTGATTGTGGGTGAGTTTTTCGCTGGAAAAGTTTATCGTAGGCAGCTCTCGTAATGATTACGTTTAGGGGAATTAGTCACGTTCACTCTGAAAGAAGTCACGGCATAAATAGAACCCTATTTGCACATCTTAAAATGTTGTAAAAACTCTCGCTTGGTTTGTGTTTTAAAGATAGAAATTCATCACGTAGAAAATCAGTAAGAATTCAAACATTTAAAGATCGTTTTTTTTTGAATGGGTAATTTATGAATATTCAAAAAGGGATCTGAATTGACAGCTATAAAACATAAAAGCAATATGAAAGTGCTTTAGTTTTCAATTAATATTCAGCCAGCGTACAATTATGAAATATTTGAAATACAAATTGCTAAACATTTTAACAACTTTCACAGATTACTCGTGTGCCCTGCAACGCGACATCCTGGTTCAGGGCCGTCTGTACGTTTCACAGAACTACGTCTGCTTCCATGCCAACATCTTTAGCTGGGAGACCTACGTGAGCATCAAGTGGAAGGATGTGACGGCCATCACTAAGGAGAAGACAGCCTTGGTCATACCCAATGCCATTTCGATAGCCAGCGGCAAGGACAAGTACTTCTTTGCCACGTTCACCTCGCGCGACAAGAGTTTCTTGATGCTCTTTCGCGTCTGGCAGAACACGCTGATGAACAAGCAGTTCTCGCCGCAGGAGATTTGGAAATATGTGCACAACTGCTACGGCGAGGAACTGGGTTTGACCACCGACGACGAGGACTATATCGATCCCACGCTGGATAACGACAACGAGACAGACTTTGACTTCCAGACGGCCATCGATGACGATAGCCAGTCGCAGCGTCAGTCGCAGCAGTCCAATCAGTCCAACCAGTCAAATCCCCAGCTACTGCCACAAAGCGGCAACAGCAGCGCCAGCAGCGGCGGCGGCGCCGTCAGAGCCAGTGCTCCGCGAAAGTCCAAGACGAAATACTTCTTCAACTCCTCGAAATCCTCGGCCAACGCCTCGGCCAGCGGTTCCGATAACAACAAGAACAGGGAAAGCTCTCGCAAGCTGAACAAGAAGATGAAGCAGAACGCCAAGGAGCTGACCCTCAGCTCCGTTAAGCCCGCTGAGCAATCGGTGAGCGTCACCATGGCCCCCGTGGCCAGTGCCAGCGGCAGCAGCACTGCCGCCTCCACCACAGCCTCCTCCACCACCATCGCCAACCACACGGCGGGCTCTGGCTCTGGATCGGTATCGGGATCAGGCTCGGCCGTAGCCAGCGGCAGCGGTAGCGATAAGAAGAGTGCGGAGAAAAAGGTCAGCACGAGCTCAAACTCATCCGCAATAGCAGCTGCCACAGCAGCTACATCCGCTGCCACATCCGTTTCCGGCGCCACAGCGATGGAACCCAAGATGGAATCAAAGCGCAAGCCAAGTAAAAAAGGTGGCAAAAATGTTGACGAGACAGTTCCCACGGATGTCTCTGATTCGTCCGACTCTGAGGAGAATAATGTGCCGTAAGTGCTTTATTTTATATAAATATATACCTCTAAATAGACATATTTAATATTGATTTAATAATTCTTATTCTTCAGATTTGTGCCCACCACAGAGTGCACCTCGACGCACGAGGGCCGCCAGATCGTCCACACCATTCTGCCCATCAGCGTGGACACACTGTTCAATTTGCTCTTCAGCAAGTCCAAATTTATCACAGACTTCCATGCCATGCGCAAGTCAACGGACCTCATCATGGGCGAATGGTCCAAGAACGATGAGGGTCTCAATGTGCGCACGGTGAACGTCACAGTTCAATTGGCCGCCTCTGTGGGGCCCAAGACCTCTAAGGTGAGTGCAGCAAGCTGAAAATAGAATAGAATAAATAAACTGATTGCAAACTGCATATATTGATTCCCCCCCTTCCGTTGTAGGTAACCGAGTACCAAACGATGCGGGCGTGTAGCAAGCCGGGCGAACTGTATTCCATAGACGTAAATAGTGTTAATGCAGGCATTCCATACGCGGACAGTTTCAGTGTGCTCATACACTTCTGCCTGGCCAGGTTAGTCATCCAGCCATCGGTCGGCACTCTTTTCCATAGTTCATCATCTTTAATCGGTTTACTTTATCACAGAACTGTTGATGATCACACCATGCTATCGATTCACACTCAGATCAAGTACAAGAAATCTATTTGGGGCGTTGTCAAGGGCTTCATCGAGAAGAATACGTGGGCGGGTCTGGAGGACTTCTTCGGAGCCCAGTTGCATGCGCTCCAAAGCGAGACTTGCATTCCGCCTGCCAAGGGCAAGGGACGCAGGCCGAGGCGAGGTAAGCAGATTAATTTAATAACTAACTACTATGCAACAACCACAACAACAAGAACAACAACAAATACAGCAACAATAGCAAAGCAATTTACGTTTAAACTTTAACTTTAATCAAATAATACAATTTAATCAGAATCCGAATTCGATAACACTGCCAAAAGCCAATTGCCAATTGCTTCTTCTAACCTAACACAAAAACGCACGCATGACCACCACCACAACTTAACATCTACATCAACATCATGTTAACAACAACAACAACAACCAAAAGCCACAACCAGCTACAACAACCAACATACATCACAGGCATGAATCAACAGCCATCGGCAACATCATCAGCGAAAACAACAACAGCCACCACCAGTACGGACAATGACAGCATCAAAGAGGCACCACATAATCCCCATGAGGCGAAGCAGCATCCCGCGCAGCATCAGCACCTGCACATGCACCATCACCACCATCATCACGGTGCCAGCCAGACGCCACATCAGCAGCACAGCCAACATGATCACAGGCACTCGCACCATCATCATCATCATCAGCTTACCCATCATCAGCATCCCCATTGGCATCATCGTAAGGCTATATTTCAGTCGAGCAGCAGAGGTACAGCAACAATTATTTGGGGTAGAAAAAAAATATTGCTTATTCAAGTTATTTCAAGTTAATCAAGTTGAAACTCTTTTTAAAGGAAGTGTATATAAATGCTAATTCTATTTTGAGGTTTATCTGTGGTCTTCTAGAAACGGACTTATAAATGCTGTCAGCTAATCAGTTATGACTTAGGTAGCAGATAATTTTGTTTCTTATCTAACAGGCGAATGCAGACACATTTTGACAGGTGTAAAAAATACAAAGGCCAAACTAATGAGTTTTTTGTTTAGCTAATTTAATGTAAGGCTATAATGATATTAATATATTGAACTTGCCGCAATTTTTAATGTTATATTGACTGCGATATTTTCGTCTTTATATTCGGACTCTTCCTCCCGATATACTTAGCTAAACCATGTATATATTTGCGCGCTCTTAAGGCAGTCAGTTGTACAACTTTTGTATACTTTTTAAAAGATACAAATATAAGCCTAAAGTTTAAATAGAATCATTTAGATTTATGACAGAGTAAGCGTAGCAAAGATAACGATTTCTTAGCCATAAATTCTATTAAAAAAACGTTACCGATCATAAACCATGGAACTTGACCTTTTTTTGGAATGCCTACTTTTCAATTGAATCGAATCGAACTACTTTTCCAATTGTAATGCTTACTTTTTCCTGCCTTTATCAAAGCCTCGATAAGATTTTGCTTCACTTCCTTCCAACTTTTGTCACAATTTTTGTGTCAACTTACTAGCCGGACCGCATAAACATCGACCAAGAAATTGCTTTTTATTACAGCCTGATTTATTTAGTAGTTAATCGATCTTTTGTTGTACTCTTAATGTTGTGATTTTGTTGCCCAGCACCGCCAACACGCACTGCTTATGTTCAGTTTGGACTTTTTCGTTCGAATGATTTGGTTTCTAACCGTTGCCATTTGCCATTCCTTTCGACGCCACGCTCGTCCCCGTTTCTCCGCAGGTACCGCCACACAAATCCGACCCCTGGAGGAGGCAAGCGGCACGGCCCAGGCCGGCAGCATGGCTGGCCTTGCCGGTGGCGACCCCCTGGAGACCCAATTGCTGTCTGCGGGTGGCGTCGCTGGGACGGCAGTCGGCGCCGCCTCCAGTCACCCGCTGCTGCTCGAAAGCGGCAAGCTGCAGCAGCAGCAGTTGCACCATCACCACCATCACCTGCAGCAGCATCAGCAGCAGCAGCAGCAGTTGCACCTGGGCGGCGGCGGCGACGGCCAGCAGCTGGCGATGGGTCTCGGCCCACAGGGACACAGCAGACTCAAACACAAGGGCTTGTCGTTGTTGGTTATACTGTTGCTGTGCTTGATGCTGGCATTAAATGTGATATTATTACTTAAGCTCTGGAAGCTGGAGGATCGGATTGATGTGGATCTCAGTCGGCGGGCGCGCCTTCCCAGTTTGGCGGCCTTAAAGTAAGTTGTAAAGGATATTTGTTTACCACTAAATCTTATGAAAATGTTTTGCTTTTTCAGGGAACTACCAAACACGAATCAGGAATGGCTGGAGCTGCTGCGCGACCAGGAGATGGCGCACGAGGATGAGTTGCACAAGTGGCAGCAGGTGCTGCAGACGGCCATCGATCTGCTGAAAAAGGTGAGCATTGTCTGCCAAAAGATCTACAACGATGACAATCTGCGTCAGAGCGTTGAGTCCATGTCGATGGCGGCGGCGGCAACGCACACTGAATTCTAAGCATCTCATTTTCACGGTGAAATAACGAAGATCCAGAGTCAGAAAAAACAACAACAACAACAACAACAAACCAGCAAAGCAACAACTAATTGTAACTTTAACACTCACAAAAACACAAACACACATACATGTATACACGTAAAGTGCGTTTCATAATGAGCAGGACAAGTGGTAGGTGAAAAGTCGAAGATTCTATAAAGATTTAGTATCATTTTATATTTACCTTAAATACCTGAATTATTTAAAACCCGTCTTCTTTTTTATTTATTTATAAAGAGATTAATAAAGTACAGAATTTATAACATAATTTAATAGATAATTTATGAAATATAAACTATTTTCTAATTTAAACAAAATTCTTAAAGTTTCCTAAAGTTATAGCGTGTTGAAATCATAGAATATTTGTAAAAGGAGTCTTAACATTCTGAAACGCACTGTCTTAGCGGGCATTTGTTACTGATCTCTCGTAGTTAGCAATACACAAAAAACCCCAACAAATTGTTGCATGTTCTTCTGCTTGGTTTACCCTGTGGCACACTGACTGAAGCGATAAATGTTGCAAGGATCGTGAAACAAAAAGAAAAAAACAGCTTTAATAATTGATTTTCAACAAGCAGAGAAAGAGAGAGAAACTCCTTAGAAATAAGTTTTGTATTCCGTAGAGGAAAATTGAGGCCAAGAAAATTTTGTGAAATAAATATATTAATCCCTTTGGTTTGTTTCCAAAAACTAAATGCAAAAGTTCAGAGCGAGGAACAAACATAAGCAAAACAAAATTCCTGCGGAAACACAAACTTGAACTCCCTGTAGAAATGTATTTTTTGTAAGTAACTACAATTTTTTGTAACTAGAAACTACTCATTCTCGCACTCAACTAACTATTTTTATGTTTGACTAATCTGTTTAAAGCAATTTCTGTGTGAAGAACCCAATTTCATTCGTTTTCAATTCGTTTTACTTTAATATTTTGTTTGTTTTTTCAGACTGAAAGAACTTTGGCTGAAATAATTGTACGCTAGCAGAAAATATTACATACAAAAAACTATAGTTGTTGTGCAATTTAAATTTAACCAATCCAATTGTCTTCGGCACACAAGCTACCAAAACATCCAAGCAACAAAAGAAGAATTCTGAAATTGAATTTGAAATTCAACTAAAATTAAGTCACAAACCCAATAATACACAGATTGGTCGTCGATTCGTATTTAATTTTACGTTTTATGTTTAAGGAAAGCAACGTGTAGGTTACAAGTCTTAAGTAGCTGCATTTTAGTTAGATTAGAGCAATTGTTTTTGTTTTTAAACACGGCATTTATGTTTGCTTGGCTTTGCTTTAGACAAATGTATCTACGAATTCCTCAAATATTTCATATCTCACAACACATACCAAAAAAGGAAGAACTAGGGAAACTAGAAGGAAACATAAACAAATCATGAGAGAGCGCCCTGAATTTTTGTTTTAGAAAATTCATTTACGTGTCAAGCAAGCGCAAAGCAAAACTGGCAAACTGAAAACTAAAGAGTATATATATATATAATATTAGCCTTTAATATATAATATGAATGCCAGTCTTTGGCTAGAGGAAATTTGATAAAAACGATTATACAAAAGTGTTTATTGTGTACAATATTTTTGTAAACCCGAATCGAAACAATTGTTTTCTTTTGTATAAATACTCCAAACTCTTTACCCCCAAACCGTTTTTGGCGCCCGTTTACAGACCGATACCGATACCAATACAGAAATCAGCAAACAGAAACTATTCAAATTTCAAAACTGCTAACACCAATAATGACATACTCTATATACACTATATATATGTACCATATATATAGTCAAGTATTGTTAGTCTGTAGTAGTTGCATTTTAAATTAAACAAACACAAGGCAGAAGTAAACAAAACAAAAGCAAAAACAAGCTAATCAATTTAGATTTAAGCTGAAAGTTTGAATGTCGGCTCGATGCCTTCAATAAAAATTACTTTTTGTCAAATTAATTTTGGCCGTCGCAAAATTGGCTTAAAATTTGTGTCACAAAATATTAGGCTTAATAAACAAGAGAATACAAGAATAAGAAACCGAATGTTAAGCAGCAGTAATACAAATTCTAATTTATTATAAAATCAAATAAATAAAATATAAAAAAAGAAACCATAAATGTTTTCACTTATTTTCATTTTTATTCAAGTTTTTATTAAATCCAATCTTAAAGCGTTGACAATAGCGTGTTCTGAAGTTGTTCTGCAATTTCTTTTTACTTATTTTATCTCTAATTTTTTTGTAGTTTTCCAAATGGTTGTCAGAAGATTCAACTTCTTAGGCGATGATCTTATTAGCTTTACAAAGATTGGAAATTTATCCAATTTGTTCGTTGTCTTCCGGGAGTCGTCGTCATAATGATCTGTGTAATTTTTTATAATCGCCAGCGATCATTGGAAAGCGGCGCAGTTTTGAACGAGCGTGCGGATTCCCTGACGCTTCGCATTTGGTGACTTGAAGTCCTTGGGAGCTTGGGCGTAGACTTGAGCACAGTTTTCTCCTTCGGCACGCGTTCCACCTTCTTATCCTTGGGACCTCGTTCCGCCTTCCGTGGAGACAACGGCCGCCGATCCGGATTGGACTTGTTGGGCTTTTGTTTGTTCCGGGAAGTTCCAAGGGTCCCCTTCCCCTTGCGCTGACTTCCAGACACCTGCTTCGGGGAATTCTCAGACGGTTGAGCGACAACCTCCTCGGCTTTGGCCCGGCCACAAGCCATGGACATCTTCTCTACCAGCTTGCTGATGACCTCCTTTTTAGCTGGCGGCGGGACCTTCAGGATTGTCTGCTTCTTGGTCAAATGTGTGGCTGTGATGGAGCTCAATGGACGATAGGATTCCGACTCCAGAGTGAGCGATGATGGCATTTCACGCACCGCCTTTGTGGCCCGAGGCTTTTTAGGGAATATCTTTGCATTGGACATACCTTCTTCCTCGACTTTGCCACGGGGCACTCTTTGGGCCCCATTGAAAATCTCTTTCGAATCTGACTCAGAAGCAAGTTTACGGTGGCGCTCTACCATCAAGTCGTAAATGGAGACTATCGGCGTGTCGAAATGTCGCGACATCGTTTGTATAATATGCAATAATGCTGAAGAATACTTATCAATAATTGATTAACGCAAATGTGTGTTAAAAGTTTGGAGATCGTCTAGCTAGTTAAGCTGTATGTTTCTATGGAATGATTTTGGTATGAAAACGTGATGGGTCAAATGGGAAAGGTAAGCTGACATCGAAAATTGAGAGCGAATTTTAATTTAATATTACTTAAGTCATATTTATGTATATCAATTGTTATTTAAAATATTACAATGCAGTTTAACTATGAATTTTTTTGTACCCTTAGATCTAAGACCAACGTTTAGAATTCTAACTCAAAATTTAAAGCATACTTTTCGGCATAGAACTGAGGCATGTGTCGAAAATTTGTAAACTTCTTTTTCAGTACAAATATAGGGCAAAGAAAATTAGGTGTACCTAAGGATTGAGAAAAATAATTTTAGCTGATAACAGATTTACGTTTTTTACTAACATATAAGTATTTACTTGAATATGTTTCAGTAAATCACTTATTTATATTTATCACTTATTTGTACATTCTATTTTCAAAAAATATTATAGGAATATTAAATTAAAATTATATGTTATTTTAAGTTTTTATACCCAATTAGGTTTTTAATAACTTATCGCAGAACTGAATTCAAATCGGTGTCGACCCAATTCCGATTGCTCTGCTTTATTTCCCAACTCGTCCAAGTTCAAGATCCTACAAGAAATCCGCATGACGCCAAATGACTAAGATCACCGACTTTTGTGTCGCTTCTTTTGTTGCATTACAGCTCTCCCCTGGGCTATATCAACAAATGCGAAGCCTCGCTGCCTGATAAGAGTTCAAGTTCAATAAACCTCGAACGAATCAGGAACAATTTTGTGAAATAAAGAGTACGTTTCCACGGCACTTTAAGTGAGTGCAGTGAGTGTCTTTTCATATTTTTATTGTAAAAATACAAAAAAAGACAAAAAGGCGGCTCCTCTCTCTAGACTAAGAATATTTATTTTTGTAATATCCTAATTAGTTTATTTATATTTATATAATATTTATTTATTTATATTAATATTATTTTATAGATGTAAAATTCTGCGGAAAAAGTCCTAGATTCGATCAGTAAGACTTAAATATATTCATAAACGAAACCAATGAAAATTTAAGGAAATTCAACTGAGATTATTAAAACTCTAAGAGGCAATAAAACATTCTTAATTAAAACTATTTCAAATAATAATACTAAAAGAATAATTTGCCGGGCATTTTTAATTTGTTAAATACAGTTATACATATATTTACGCACACGTAAGACTCCAAAATTAAGCAATAAACAAGTAAATTGAAATACCGCAAAATTATTCACATTCTCGCCAATTTGCTTAATAAAATTTGTCTAGAATTTTAATATTTGTTGTGCGCTCTCTAAAGCACGAACACATTCAAGCAGCGTACGCACGCACACGCACTATTCTAAAAAAAATAATAAGGGAAAAAGAAAGAAAAGAAAGAAAATAAGAATCTTATCAGCGAACGCAGAAAAACAAGAGCAAAAAGACACACACTCACACAGAGTACAGTAAACACCTAAAGTCAGGCTGGAAACAAAAACAAAAAGAAAGCTGGCATAAAGCAAAAACAACAAAAGCTACGCGCCGTGTTATTTTTCAAGGTTAAGAGCAAGTGCGTGTGCGTGTATGTGAGGCGATCTTGGCTGTGTGCGTGCGCACATTTTGCACATTGTGCGTATAAATAAAAAGCAACACCAACCAGCAGCACCACCACCAGCCAACACACAGCAACAAGAAATATAATTTTTTTATAGAGAGGCCGAGCTACGCACCGAAAATTAAAAAAAAAGAGAGAAAAAACAATAACAAATAAGAGCTCGCGCAGACTGCAACAACAAAGGCAACAGAGGCAAGAATCGCGGTCGCTGCGGCGACTTTATTTTCTTTTCTTTTCGTTCTTAAGTTTATGGCAACATAATAAACTTAGTGATTCCATGGACACCCGTCGGGGGCTGGCGAAACTGAAAAATCATCATTATTTAGGCCTAATATGCAATTGTGCGTTATTTTCCATGTGCCTTTTGGTCAACGACCCAGGCAGAAAGCCCAAACAGCTGACACATTTTATTATCGTACAGTCGCCAGTGCGTTCTCCTCTCTCTCTCTCTCTTTTTTCTCCCTCCTGATCTTCTCTCGCTTCTCCTTCCTGCCTTGCCCACCCACACAATTGCATATCCATGGATTACGCACACAGCCACACACTCCACCAGTACGTATACGTATTTAAATTGCGTATACGCAGCGGTTGCCCTCGGCGAGTTTAATGACTGATAAGATTGGAAAGCAGAAATTTGCCTAAACGAATTAGAAAGAAATTTAAAAGTTAAGACACTAAATTTGAATTGCTTAGAAGTAAAGGTTATCCAGCATATATATTATTTATTCCTTTCCTTTTTTTAATGAAATATTTAGTTAAGTACAAAAACTAAAAAATCATAGGCCAGAAAATATTTTTACTTACAAATAAAATCCAATTTATGTTTTAATACATATTTTCTTACAAATCTTACTTATACCACAAATATTTATTTAAATATTGGAAATCCAGCTTAAAACTAAAATAATTATACTCTACACCAAGAAACGTAAACTGACATATTATATGAAGTTCTTTTTTTTTGTTACATTTATCTTAAAAACAAGATAGATGGTTAGATACAATACAATTAAGTCCACCATTAACTATGTCGTCTGGCTTGTATTTTAGTAGTAAGAAATTTGAATAAAATGACTCAAACGTTTGAGTTTTCGGTCCACGAAGCATCGCGTAAAAGCCGTTCGCTGCTATTCCAAAAAGTCTCGAAACTTGTTGAATGACTTCTGGGTTGCCAATCAAGACCTTAAATTTCTATCGTCAAGTTGAAATCAGCCAAGCAGCAGATCAGTTTTTATGGGTTATTCTTTATCAACGAAATCTGCCGGCTGAAAGCCGATAACATTGAAGTAACAGACTCCATATTCTACCTTTCAACATCATGTAATAAAAAAAGTGATATAGAGAGGGAACTACTGTTAAAGCAAGTTTTATCAGTGGGGATATTATAAAAAATACAATTATTGACCTAATTTAAGAGTGAAGTGCCTTAGAAATTTCTGGAAATGTGGGAACATTTGAATTGTATTTTTTTGTTCACAAAAACCCTTAATTTTTTGTTATACTTAAAATTAATATTTAATATTTTTAGTTGACCTCTGTTTCTGAAGGGAAGTTAATAACATAGTCTTCTAGAATAATTAATCTTGATTGGGACAATTAATTTTTTTTTAATTTGAAGTATTAAGAAGGAAGAATAACAAACACATCGTAAGCGAAATTACAAAATTAATTTTTTACAGCAGCCGCAGGCTTTTAAAGAGCTTGTAATAACATTACAGGGATGGGAAGAGAATGGAAGAGAGTGAGATAGAGAGGCTGCGGAGAGAGTAAAAGCCCCAAGCACGTGCAGATCGTAGGCGGTGAGAGCGCAAGAGAGGCAAGCGGGTGCTTGTGCGAGAGAATGAATGTCATTTATGCAAGCTCTTTGCTCCACGCCACAGTGGGGCAAAAAATCGTATCGAGCAGTATTCACATAAAAAAATATATTAAAAAGCATCATTAAATTATTTAAAGAAATGTTAACTAAACAAAATTAACTAATAAATAGGATATTAATTCAAAGTTTTCTTAACAAATAAAATTTGTTGGAGAAAGGGTACGAATATCGGCGTACTTACGTATTACGTATACGTATTATAAAAATTTCAATTCTGAACATACCACAAATCTGTATGAAAAAATATCATAAGGCTAGCTTATATTGTAGGATAACGAAAAATATAAAGATTTTTTAAGTCTATTAGTCGTTTACTCAAAAAGAACACTTGCCAAATTTCCTAATTTAATATTTTATTCGATTTCCGTTCACAGTACCCGGCAGCGACGTCGTCCCCGGCAGTGACGCCAGCCGCGACGCCGGCAGAGTCGGCGACGGCGGGAGCGTTTAACGGTCTGTGCGATCACTACAAGATCGGAATCGGGCGCCGTTGGATGTTTTCTTCAATGCTGAAGCGCGCCGAACTCGCGTTGTGTGGAAAAGCAGAATAGCTATAGCTCTCTGGCCGATCGTTGTTGTTTCCGTCGCTGTGCCCTTCTCCGTTCGTTCGATTTTTCGCCTTTTCGTATTGTTCGTTGTTTTCGGTTTCGGCTCTGCAAGTCCCCAAAAATACCCCTGCTCCGGAGAAAAAGTCGCGTGTTATCAAAAATGTTTACAAGAAACCTACACATGTTTCATGAATAAAACAAAAAAGAAAGAAAGAAAATATATATATTTGTAAAAAAATTGAGTTGCAAAAAAAAAGTGCTGACGATTTTTAATATCACAAAAAAGAAAGAAAACGAATTTTAATACGTTCCCAACTCGTCTTCGCATTGTCGTTGCTTTCTGGGTGCGTTGTTTTTGTGGTTTTTTATTTGTACACGCTTTTTGTATATTTTATTCACATTCTCATTCATTCGCACACACTCGAATTGCACAAAATGAAAACTGACGTTTTTTTTGGTGCTTTGTTTCGCGCGGGATAATTGACAAATATAACAAAATTCCACTTCGATCTCTCTCATCTGATGAGATCTCTCTCTTCCTATTTCTCCCCGGTTCCGTTCCAGTCTCCTCCTTCTCTGTTGCTGTTTCTGTTACTGTTTCGGCGGCAGTGCATAAAACAAATTGTTGATAAATTGCAGCAGGCAAAAAAGAGGCGAGAAAATAACATTTTGCGCAGACGCCGCGTCGACTAAACAAAACAGTCTCGGAGTTTTTTAAAAATAAATCAGATTTTCTTTAAAATTTTTATTGGAGATTTTAGGATAAAGTTTCTTTTAAATTTTCATTTTTTGAAGTTTAATTTTGAGTTGAAGTTGAATTTTGGAATTGTGAATATAATATAGTGACTAGTGACTAAGTAAACAATCTGAATAAAATTCAGACTAAGGGCTGGTAAAATTTTAGTTTGAATTTCATAAATAGTTCTGTTTTAATTTATACTTTAATAACGTTTTAAGTAATAGTATAAACTTATAACATTTCAGACAATTACTGTGTTAAATTACCAAGAACATTTAGTTTGTGAAAGTGTAAACATTTCAAGAAAGTGCATTCAAGTTTGGAAACCCCCATTGCGTTTACAGTAAAGTTTTCAAGAAGTTTTTAACCGGCCCAAAAGTTAAGTCATTCAACTATTCAGTTCTTTAATTTTGTGTGAAACTTTTGAAAGCCATAATTTTGAACAGAATTCTCTCCCAATGAGCGCCTTTTTGAGTTTAACTTACTAACTAAAGTTTACCTCAAGGCAAAGTGGCTTTAATTGAAGATTAAATAAGTAGCTGCAATTAACAAGTTGTAAATATAATTGCAAGTAAATTAATCAATTAGGAAAGTCTAAGGCAAGCCGTAATTTCCTGTTTATTGGATCACAACGTATTTATCTCATTAGTTATGGCAAACATGCAATCATATTTAATTAATAGTACCTCTTTACTCTTCTCTTTTGCAGGCTAAATAAAAGACAGGAAAAGGAGCCAGACAAGAAAAAAAGACAGGGAATTATGAAATTTTAAAGAAATCCCCAAAAATCCAACCAACCGCAAAAAATGTTTAATGCATTAAAATAAAGGAAACGTGTTTAAGGCCAGCAAAAAGCTACATATATATAAACACAGACATATATATAAAACAAGATTTACAATTAAAATACCCGAAAAACATAAACACACACACACACACACAGGCAAAAAGGGGCAAAACGTTCACAAAAAGGTGATAATGATTATTTCCAAGGATCTTTTCATATTTGGCGAACAAATTTTTGCAACAATCATACCAGAAGGTGGAGCCGCAGCGCTAGCAACGCAACAGCAACAACAGCCGGCAATTATAAATACAACAGCAACATCAGCAACAGCAACAGCAACAGCAGCAGCAGCAACAACGACGACGACGACGGCGGCAGCTTCGTTGGTAATAAACTCGACGGGATCGTCAGCAGCAGGAGCAGCTGAACAACAAGTTGTAGAAGAGTCATTAAAAGTCGCAGCAACAACAGCAACTCAGGCAACACCAGCCAAACAGGAAACAGTTGCAGTTGCTGCTGCCACTGCCGCTGCTGTTGCTCCTCGCAAGCTGGCTAAAATTCCAAAAATTCCAAAAGAAGCCGAGGAATTGAAAGCCAAGAAAAAGGCAAAGTGCGAAGCGACTCATTACGAAAAAATGCCAATGAATTTGATGATTGTGGAAAGTGTTGAGCCGGTCGATATGGGTTCGGACAATGAGAACGACAACGACAGCGAGTCCACCACGGAGCAGGTACCGTTGGTGTCCGCCAGTCGACGCAATCTGGCCAAAATAGTTGCCGATTGTCGCCTACAAATCGAAGTGGAGACCGCCGCAACAGTACCGGTGACAACTGCAGCACCACCGATGCCAGCAGCAGCAGCCACATCGGATGCGGCAGTTGCCACAGAAATTGTGGCAGCCAGCGATTCCCCGTCACCGTCGTCGTCGTCGTCATCATCCAGCTCCAGCTCCAGCTCAAGCTCCACATCCTCAGAATGTACGCACACATCACAGACGACGATACCAAGTACGGATAATCTAACGTCATCCAATGGCCTGGCCAATATGGGCAAAAGCATTTTAGTTGATGCCAAAAGGTGAGTTTTCAATCAGCGCTGACCCAATTTTCGTGCAATACTCGGTACCTACATAAAGTCAGTTTCTTTTTATTTTTTACATTTCTTTTTTTTTTTTTTTTGGCACATAAATTTGGCAGGCGGCAGGAAAAGCAATGTATTCTCAATAAGGTGGGGAAAGTGGAGGTGTAATCCTCGAGGCTGTGTGGCCCCCACTGCAATCAAGTTTGCAACTTTGTAGATCCTAATGATACCGGTTGCATTCGGTTTGGTATTGAGTTAATTCCCGATTTATACAGTTTGAGGGGGAAATTACTCCCACTTCCACTGCCAAAGCTGAATAGAAAAATAATTTGGCAATAGTGCGGTTGAGAACGTATCCATTCAGTCTCTTAATTGATGATCTATTGAAGTCCAATTAGGTTTTAAATTACATTTGACAGAACTACGCTCTGCATATGGCAAAGCGATTGATTGGCTTTTAGAAGCTAGCTAGTTTCCTTGCATTAAATATATTTATTTCTTAATTGGCAAAAGGTTCAAGTTTAAAGACATTAATTTAACATTTTCACCTTGGTTTATTTTAGTCGGTTAGTTATTTTTGCTCGGATTTTTATTTAGATTCTTTGCTCTTCCTTTTTTTTAGCTAACAAAAAAACCAAGCTCAAGGGTTTTTCACATTTAAATATAATTTCATATTTGGTATTGCCTTAGCCTGCAGTTTTAGTAAACTGCAATACTCTTGCCATCTTAAATGATAGCCCAGCGGCATTGAAAAATTGTTCTCAAACTCGAACTTCCTGGCTGCCTTCGGTCTTGAGAATAAACCAGGGGTATCAGCCGTCTTGTCGGGAATATAAGTATGGTATTTCCCCAGTGGATCTGGCATCTGTTAAGGCCAATCCTGCACACTCCAGTTGGCATCCTTTGGTTCCCCTCCCCCCTCCACACTGCTGCAACTTCCTTGTGCCAAAAAATACAACAAGAAAAAAATGTAAAACAGGCCAAAACTGCAATGTTATTTGGGTTAAGTTTTGCTCGGATACATGAAGAACAAGAAGAGATTGCCAAAAAATACAAAAAAAAAATCAAGTGCAACTAACTGAAAAATGCATACACTTTAAGAAAAAAAATAAAATAAACAAAGGCTCACATGGAGAACGGAGTTCTCTCCAAGGAGCAGGTTTTTGGATAGGTTGTGCTCGTTATTGCAGTTTTGTAGCCGCTTCCCTCGATTTTGTGGCTGTTTCTCATTCCCTGATGCATTTTATGGGGGATTATACACACACTCTCAAAGCCCGGTGTCGGTGTTGGCCTTTCCTGCATTAACAGCCAGCAGCTGTTGCATTTTATGAATTTATTATTTTTCCTGCTGTAAATTCAAAAAAAATTAATTACTAAAAGGCTATTCTTACTATGTTAATTTACAAATTTTACCCACAATATTTAGAGTATAAATTTTGAAAAAAAAAGAATTTTTAGCTGTAAGCTTATATTATATTTTTCAAAAGAAAACATTTTAATCAGCTAAAAGCTACGAGACTTCCACAAATAATGTAATTAAAGCAAAAAATTTTAGCTCACTAAACCGGAAACATTCAATACCTGAAGTGAATTCGTCCTTATTTTTTTAATAGAAGCTTTTAACTTTAATAATAACAAGAAATAAGTTTGAAATTATGTCTGTTTTGCAAACAAATTGAAAGGGATAATATTTCCTTTCTTTTCACAATAAAGTAAATTGCAAATAAAAGCATATTCTGAATGAATCATTGGTGGCAATCCCTGTGCAATATGTTGCTGTCGTGTTCGTATTTATTTTATTTTTTCTTTTTCCCTGATGCCAAATCGAGCATCAATTCCATCTTCTGCTGTTGTTACTGCCGCTGCTGCTGCTGCCGCAACAAAAACTGGGTCAACTGCGAACCAATTTTCAGGCAAAATTGCGACAACGACAGCGGCGGCAACGGCAAACACACAATAATAATCACAAGAGCAGCAGCGAAAAATAAAACGTGCCACAAGATAAAGGCAAACAACGAGAAAAGATGCAGAAAATAAAATGCATTTAAATTGCTCTTCGGCTGAGAGAAGCCAGCGCAACAAAAAAAATTAAAGGAAAAATAAAGACAGAACTCGGATTTAAATTCTTGAACAGTGAGTGCAAGAAATCGCCGACATTGAGTGCACTCTAAATCGCATAATAATTGAAAAATTTACGTTAAATGCACATAATGAAGCCTGCACTCGTCGGCATCGGACCGACCCAACAATGTTCTCATTGTAATTTAATTTACTTAATTTGCCAACACATAATTGAGTCTTGTGCGAACTCGATCTCCGGCATTAACTTAAAGTCTGTCCGTCAGGCGACGGCGACGGCGACAGGCGGAGTGACAAACGAATTAAAATAAATAATTGAAATTGCTGGCCAACTCACAGTTGGAGTCAGAGCTGCAGTCGGGAAAGGAAAAACCACCCGCTTTGCTATTTTGTTTAAGAATTGCAAAAGATCTTGCAGAGCTCTGGCCAAATGGCAATGATTATGGTATTTCTTGATTTTTTTCACAGCGTATTTGCATTATAGCCAGGCTTTAATTGAGCCACCTCTAAAGGGCAGGCCAAAACAATTGGGCAATGGAATTAAGTTAATTGCAGTTTACCTAAAAAAAAAAAAAAAAGCAAAGGGAAACAAATTCTGTTTCATAATTGTTTAGTAGGTGGAATAAAAGGGTTTTTTGTGAATTTACAGTAAATACTTTTGCAACACATAAATGTAATTATAAAATTGAATTTCTAGGGCTTCAATACATATTAAATTTTTGTATAAAATTAGAATTTAAATTCTTTTAACTTTTATGCATTTAGAAATACTTATTGATTTTATGCTTATCACGTGAGGCATCTTCAGCCAACCATCTGTGGCTAAAAAGTTTATGCCCGACTTATTTTTGTTTATAAAATTTTAGGAAAACTTCAGAGCACTGAGCATAAGAAGAAATAAAACGCTTGAAAATGAAAATTTCATTTCCATTTAGAGTCAAGAAATCTTCTTCGTTTCAAGTTTGTTGAACTTTTTTAGTTTGGTGGCTAGGGGGATGGGCGGTAAATCAAAGCACAAACAATGCATCCTCATTCCTTGTTCCCCCAAACAAAGATTTTAGCTCATGTTGCTGGCGGCTACTTTTATTGGAAAATACTTTTGGAAAATTGAGCACAAACTGAGAAAAACAAACAAATGCCAGCTAAGGAGGCTGCAAGCTGCAAGTATTGTTTTTGACTCGAAAAAATCAGACATAAAAACATAATAGAGCCATAAAACTGAAGAGAAAGAGGGCTCTAAGGGTCAGAGTTCGAGAGTGATATCAAGTTCAATTGTGTAATACAAAACGTTTGTATAAAGCGGAGAAATTTGAAGCCATCATCTATATTATTTTTTTTTTATGTGAAATAAATTCAAGTATTTAGTATTTCGATTTAATTTATTTGTTTAACTTAAATGCTTGTGCAAATAGGAAAATAACACGAGTTTCTGACGAACAAAATTTTGGATAGTCACAAATTGTTTCCATTTAAAAACTTTCCAGGACCTAATTTATTGAAAAGTTTCTAAGGGGTTGTGGCGAACCCAACAAAAAAGTTTCCTTAGTGTGATGAACCGGTTATTAAGCTCGTATTTAGGTCAAATTTTAATATGATAACACACACACAGTCTCATGGGTGCTGGGAGAAATCCAAAGGCGTGCCAAATTCAGGCAACTCCAAATGGCGCATTTGCTAAATTTGGGTTCGCTTTAATTTGATTTGATAGAACACACCACACGGGATGGGGGAAGTTGAGTTTCAACGTTTGGTTTTCTAGGTAGGCGCAAAAGGATTGAGGACTAGACAACGCAATAGATGAGAATAGTTTTGTTATATATTTTTGGGGGGCAGGTAAAAAAGGGGTGCAGCTGGATGGCAAGCAAAAGAATTTTTAACAAAAGCTTTTCCCGCGTAAGGCCTTATTGTGAGGAGGAGCTTCTCTGCTTCCTGCTACCTTTTATATTTGTCTATTTCAATGTTGAATATATGTGTACATTGAATAGTTTTTTTATTCCTTGCCTACCTTTGTATTCAACTGTTTTGTTAAGTTCATTATAATAGAAATATGTACACGGATAATAAATTAACCTCAAAAGCATGTGAACAGGATAAATAGTCCAGAAGGATTTTGTTAATGTTTTGTCTATTATGCAGGCAATATAATATAATTTAAATGTAAATAATTACCTTAATTATATAAATAAGTTACATAGGAAAAAAATAAACAGAGTTATAAATGATATAAAATTTTCTTCCGCTTTAATATACCGTCACGACAATGAAATACCCTGCTCTTAGTCGTGCGATGAAAAACCTTGCATGCTTTTAGGCGTTAAAAGTAAACGGTTTTCCTTCCCATTTTCTAATTTATTAAAGATATATTTGAATAGAAAATATACAAAAATAAATTAGAAATATATTAATCTATATAAAAATTAAATTATATATAAATTAAGTTGTCTGACATTATTATAGTATAGATATATGTGTGATTATGGGTTATATATATATATATCTCCAGCTCTCTGCTTAACTTTTCTCATAAGAGGGCACCTCTGGCCGTGTGGGCGCCCCCCAGTTGCACATCTCGTTCCGAGTTGTGATCTAGAAAATCTCACAACAAGGCGTGACAAAACAAATTGCCAGACGACCGAAACAGGAAAAAGCATTGCGCAATGCATTGCAAAAAATAGAAAAAAAAACGAAAAATGAGAAGAAAAAAAACAGAGTAAATAAGGCAGAAAAATTGCAATTTATTATAATTTAATCTAGAATAGAAAATTAAATAGAGCTGGGTGCCTCTGTTCGTCGGCTGAGTTCAGTTCTGCTCGGATCGCTGCATACATTGTGAGCTGTGTGTGCCCTGTTTGGCTTTTATCTACCGTTAGTGTGCAGTGTCAATAACACTCAGAGGCGGGAGGGGCGAGCGATAGGGCGACGGAGAGGCCCCCACCAGGGCGGGAGACACGTGTGCGAGGGCGTTGATGACTGACGGGAAGAGAGCTAAGGGGAGAGGACTGGGCAATGGCAATGGCTGGCAGTTCGAGGTGGGAGTGGAAGTGCGAGAGGGAAGAGGAGAAGCAGCCGGGGAGCGGTTGCAGCCGCTGCAATGGAGGCCAACGTCGGCGTCGCGCTGTGACAACTGTCACTGTCACAGTCACAGTCACTGAAACCGAAGACCAACGGCGGCGACAGCCAGGCACCGTGGAGCTGCATGGCCTGGAAAGTCATAAAAAACTAATATAAGGCGGGACAATGTTAGCAAAACTTGAAAAAAGAAAAATGAAAAATCTTTTCTTTTCTTTTTTAAGTAGACTTTATCTTGTTCTACACTATTGTTCATGTTTTTACACCACAGTAAATAATACAAAAAGAAGTAAGAATCACATTTAAAAATAAATTATACTTGTTAAACTAATTAAATTAAAATAAAATAATGTCTTGGTTATGTTCATATAAAAAAAAAAAAAATTGAATTTAGTACCAGTTCCTAATATAATATTTATTATTATTTATTTGTACTTCTTCAACAATTTTTCTCAAATTTACTTGGAATTCTGCCCACTGTGCAGATGACAATGTCTCTGTGGTTGAAAGTTGCATATGTCTATTGCCATTGTTGCTGTTGTTCTCGCTTAGCCAACGAATAAAAATTAATTCAGAAATAAATTATTGTCATTGCCATTGTTGCAAATTGTTGTTGTTGCTGTTGTCTGTACGGTGCCCGTGCCGCTGCTGCAAGTTATTAGTTTAA
This sequence comes from Drosophila seguyi, assembly GCA_008042675.1. Classification (NCBI taxonomy): domain Eukaryota; kingdom Metazoa; phylum Arthropoda; class Insecta; order Diptera; family Drosophilidae; genus Drosophila; species Drosophila seguyi. Next base: position 194,904 of record VNJU01005775.1, on the reverse strand, counting down.
ATTGCGGTTGCAGCAGTAAGCAGTAAGCAGCAGCAGCTGTCAGCCGGAGTCTCTTATTTTCTGGCGGTTTATTATTATTGCCGGCTTTGGAGAGCTCAAATTGTAGCTGTGCCTGTGCGCCTGTGTTGCTGGTCGAGTGCATTCACTTCTATTGCAAAGATTTGGTGACCTTTACAAGTTCATGCCGAATGAACGTTCTTGAACCCGCCGTCAGCCTCATGAATATTGCCCATTTCGTTAGTTTATGAATTGTTTACTGCTCGTTTACTTGTTATATATTCTCCGCTGGCCCACACGGCGTATGGGTATTTTTTGTCTCGTAAAATTCTCTGTGGTTTATGTACACTGGCAACTACTGTTGTCTTAAAATTAATTTTTTAAAATAAATTGCAAATGTGTTATTTGTTTAAGTTCAATTAAGTCACACATTTTCGTGTGTCACACGTGGCGTATGATAATTTGTGTGATGTGTTTTGGGATTTTTTTGTACTGTTAAGTATTTTTTTATTTATTTAACTGGGGGTAAAAAATACAAGAATAAATTTAAACGTGATTTCCAGAACAATTTTTTCAGACTGAACTTTATATGCATAAAGGTCCTTTTTGGAGTGCTGATGCGGATATTTTATTCGCGCCTTTATTGTCACTGAGCTTACTGTTATTTATTTGTTTGTAGTTTTAAAGTATTCCTGAATATAAAATATACATTAAGTAATTGCTTATTAAATATAAATTTTAGTTTTAAAGCAAGAAAATGTGACTTTATTTGATGTATTTATTGAACACAGCTCACGTTTTACTTGTTTTTGTAGATTGTTTAACTACTTTGATGAAAAATTCAAGATTAATTTTCTTTATTGTGTCAATATCTATAAAAATCCAGTCAATTTGTTAATTACTGGACACACCGAAGCATAAAAACTGCAAACTGTTGCATAACACGCACAGAAATCATTTCGTCTAACTATCCTTTTGGGCCAGCAACTGACCGGCATTAAATCATAAAAAATTGCAAATATAAATCCGGCACCGTAATAAAATGCCAAATGCATTTAGCCAGACATAAAACAAATTGCTTTGACTCACTTTTTTCGCCTTCTGGCTTTGGAATTGTTTTTTTGTGTACTGACATTAGGCCAGAATAAAGGAACACAAAAAATACAAAAAAAAAATACATACAAAAATAAGAAACTTGGGCAAGAATATTGCTTTAAAAGCGATTCAATATATTATTTTATTTATTTTTTAAGTTGTTCAAATGGACCTCATGCTGTAGGCAGCTTTTAAAAAAGAAATATTTATGTTTTTATTTACAAGAAATAATTATTTTTGAAAAGCATCTATTTTTGTTATAAATTTACACTTTTTCAATTTTACACAATTTTTTTAATGACTACATTTATATTAATTAAATGTAATATATTTAAAAAAAAATTCGTGACTAATATTTTATTCCACACAGTTTTAATAAAGGTTAAAAATAGCATTTTCTACAACAAATTTTTCTCAATGGCATCGCGTGTTATGGCTTAAATACTGCCAGAACTTTTGGCCAAATAATGGAAGGAAAGCAAAAAGCCACTCCAAGCCGCGTCCCCTACCCCGTTCTTTCACACAGTCATTCAGTCTCTTGTTGAGCTTCCATCTGCGATCCGCGTTGCCATGGGTGCCCCCGGTGCCCCATAGAGGATTTCGTGAAACCCATAGACCTACATTTTAAACAAATTGCCCCATCGGTCGTCTCTTTCGCTCGCCCGTTGCGTGTGCGCGATGCGATCAAGAATTTCAGAATTTCTCGGGTTCTTTCGCTTTTCAGCCGTTTTGGAGTCTTTGAGTCTTTCTTTTATTTTCGGTGGTTTGGGTTCACTTCCAAGAAGCGACTGCATTAAAGCCGGCCAAAAGAAGAGGCGCAATGATAATCAACTTAATGATGATGAAGCAGAAGAAGCCAAGAGTCAGTCAGTCAGTTAGTCTGTTAGTCAGTCAGTGTGTCTCCTTCTTTGTGGAATTCTTATGAAGCCACCACCATTGCCAACCACTTCTTCTAATCGCATTTTCTTGTTTCTGCAGCATCATCAGTACTGTGTTTATATACCCTAGGTGGGGGTATTATAGCTTATAGGGATTTTTTGATTTTTATAAAAGATACAAATATAATTTAATAGAGTTAAAATTACATTATTTAATAATTCTTGGTATGTGTTTATACTCCTAAAATATATACATACTTACTTAGAGAAATTCGCTATGCAATACCTTAGATCAAATCTCAAAACAATCCAATAATTATTACTCTTTCCAGAGAGTTTTAACTGCCTCTCTCGCAACTCTCATGAGAAAGATGCCAAAAAGTAGGCAACAAATTCCGTGAGAGAGAAAGAGAGAGAAAGCATTTCTGGCTATCCCAGTTTCCTACGTTTTATTGTAAGGGTATTCAGGAAATAAGTATTAGACTTTTTCCTCCGTTCTTTTTATTGTTACTGTTGCTGCGTCATCACAACAACAACAACGAAAACATAAACTGCCGCAGAGTTGTGAAGATCGTGCGTAGTTTGTCCCGCTCCCACTCGGCCTCTTCTCTCTCTCTTTGGCTGCCTCTGTCCCTCTTCCGCTGCGGCAGTGGGTCTTCACTTTCGCCAATTCTGAGCTCCACTTGCAGGTTCAATGGCCGGCGCGTCTCTGCCGCTGCCGCTGCCGCTGTCGCAGTCTCTGCCATTGTTGGCGTCGCCGACGAGCGCCATTCGCACGTTTTGTTTCTGACGCCGCCGTCGGCGCTGCCGCTGCTACTTCGACTTCTTCTTCTTCTTTTGGTGTGTTTTTGTTTTTTTTGTTGTTGTTTTACGTTTCTCGCGTCTTTTCTCGTCATCATCATTTGCTTGTTTGCTGTTTGTTTGTTTGCTTTTCGCCTTCGCTTTGCATTGCAATTTGTGGCCTGTGTGTTTATGTTGGTGCATTTCATATCGTTTCATTCTATTTCATCGCTTCTCCGCCTCCGTCTTCTCCACCTCCTTCCCCTATCTGCTGTGCCTTTTGTGCTTATTCATCGCCCGTGCCATCTTGTTCTTATTCTTATTCGGTCGATTAGTAGTTGGCCAGGCTATTTGCAATTATTCTTGGCTTTTTATTGACATCAGTCGCGGTCCCGAAGTCACTCACGATCTTGGGAAGAGTATATCCGGACGTTTTCTATGGATATTAACAAGTTTTAGTAAAAGAACTGACAACTGGAATTAATTTACTATGAATTATGTTTAATTATATATTAAAAATTTATGCATATTTACCTTTTAGAAATAAATTAGATCCGTATAACGATAATTATATCATGGTTATATCAACAAAGTTCAAAAACAATAAGCTGCCAATAAAAACCCAGCCTTAACTTAAATTTTAACCATAATTCGGAGTTTATAAGAGGTAAATACCTCAAAAAAAAATTTTAAAAGATGTAGTAGAAGCCTATTTAAACATTTTAAAAAGTAATATTCATGTTTATTTATTTTCGCAATATTAGTAAAACAAACACTCATAAAAATAATATTTAAAGAATATTAAAGGAAACATTTTGACCCCCTGCCTCTTAATCACAACACAATAAGCTACCATTACATTCACGGAAAGGCTTACATTTGGAAACCAATTAGTTAGCGTCCGACTTTCCCATGTTTGGTAACATCATTAGGCCACTAGTACTATGCAAACCAAATTCGCGAAATATAATATTCACACATTCGGCAGCGCAGAAAGAAAGAGAGGGATGTGCCTGTAATTTGGCTATTTACCGTAATTGAGAGAGGAAAACGAGAGCTCCACAAAACGTAATAACATGAATTAAAGTCATATTTGGAACGAAATAAACATACGCCCCGGAACAACCTCGGCTGAAAGTCCAAACCCTCATTTATGGCTGTAATGTTTTTAGCTAGAGTATCTCTATTTATTTGTTTAATTAGTTCTGTTAAGTAAGAGCTCAAAGCTTTTATTATTAAACAAAATGAACGGTTTTCGATTTAATTAATTAACATTTAAGAGCATTGACAAGTTCTTACAAACCTTAAAACCCAAAAAAAATACTCAATGAAAGTTTGCAGAAATACAAAGAAACATACAAGGTTCAACGCTCACTTAATTGGTTTGTCTGACAACCGAAATTGCCTCAAATTAGATTCAGATTCTTTGCTGTCATGGATATATACATATATACTTCTTGACAGGTGCAAGGCCAGGCGGAAAAATTTCACAAATTTCGCATATAATAATGTATTTTGTTTGGTAGGAACGACTTGAGATACCACGTTCAAGCGCATGCAGATACATTTGCCCACAATGTTGCAGATACTTTAGACTTTTCTCCGCCTTTCGCCGGTTGCATTGTTTACGACATTTCGCTGCCTCATTTTCCGCAGTCAAAGACATTTTTGTGTCGACTTTTTCCTTGGTTTTCTTCAGTTTCACTCAGTTTTCTTTTCCCCATCTCCGTGCCGGAGGTGTGGGTTGTATTCGCAGATACTCACTCACGCATAAGAGGGTGATTATCACTGCCTGTCCCCAATGTCGGTTGCCTTGCGACCGCCCCCTTTGGGTTCTTTGGCACCTTGCTACTTATCTCAGCTTTCCCATTGGCCAATTACATATAATTATGTCCTTAGAGGACAGATTAAATGTAGAATAAATATTAGGCCAAAATAAAATAGGACGTAATCCGATATATTAATTAAATCGGAAATTCAGCAATATAGCAAATATAGCAATATATTGATGTAAAACCTTTTTGTTGATATTAAATCTCTTTTTGATTTGTAAAGGATTTTTTTATTTATCAAAGGATTTTTTCATTGAATTCCTAGTTTATTTCGTTGTTTATTTATCCCTTTGCAGCAAAAGGCAACCAAATAAAATCCAACCAAAATCGAGTTCAACTGCATACCCAATATTTGCACAACTAATTCACACAAAGGGCTCTTGTTTTTTGTTTTGTATCTGTATATCTTCACTATTCAAGTGTTCAATGTGATGATGCAACTGCGGTGCTGTGTTGGCCGGGCCAAAAAAAAAAAGATACAAAGATTCAGGCTGAGACTCAGAGAGACAAGTGCGGATTGGCATTCTCAGGTGATTGCCCTGACCCAATTGCAGTGACACTTTCAGCTAATAAATTGCATTCAGTGTTTTCTTTCACTTTGCGGCTGCTTTCTTGCGGCATTTTGTTTGTATTTTTTTCGCAATGCAATTTCAACAGCATTTTTATAATTTTTACATAGTTCATAAAGTTTCTTGAGGCCCCCAGAGAGAAAGTGCGTGAGGCAGAGAGCAGGAAAGCAAAGAAAGAAATACACTAGAAACTGTGTCAATTAATATGCTAAATTATACACATCTCCAGATCCACGGAGCGAGGAGTGCCGGGGGGAGGGGAGACGCCCCAGATGGATGCCAATCAATTGGCAACTAGGAAGCATAATTCCCAGCTCAGCTAATTACCACACAATGACGTGAAAGTTCGTGAAACCGCAGCCATAGACGAGGCCCAGGCCAGGCCCAGGCCGAAAGAAGAAAGCGCTTTCTTGTTTCATTTGCCATATATCTTGCTTGAAAAGTCACGACACAGCCGGCCAGCATTTCATCTGCGTTTTGAATCTTTATTGCAACTTGAACCATCCGACTGCGACTGCGGCTTGCGCTCGAAAACACTCACTTTGCACGCTGGCTGGCTGGATTGCTGGCTTGCGAACACATGTCGTATGCGCGATATTTGCTTCCTGCCCGAAAGTGGCATCAGATAAATGCAGCCACCCCCACGCCTCCCCAGACAATACAGCCACAACACAACACCGCCACCCCACCACTCGAACTCGAGTGCACAGCAACAAGTGCCACTTGACTCGGCTTGGCTTCGTTTGCCTCCTTTTGTTGCCGCGTTTGTTGCAATTCCCCCTTTCTTGTTGGCCGCCTCGAAATGGTTTTGACCCCACATTTCAATTACGCCGCTTGCGGCCTTATGTAACATTGCACCCGGGTTATTGAGAGGGCCATTTGGGGTTATACTATGTGAGGCTTTTGGTGTTATGAGTGTGCCTAGGGTTGGGTCTTTGAAAGTCACTTTTCATGGTTTGAAGGGTTTCTCAGAGTGATTTTTTCTTTATAACTTGCTAAGGGGAAATTCTCTTTCAATCTTTTGAATGTTTTGGAAAAGTTTGAACGAGGGTGTTGAACAATTGACTGACATTATAATTGAAATGACAAATACAGAAGTTGTTGCAATTTCTTGGGCTAATAGTTTGCTTTTTTCGAGAGTTTATACCAATTTCTAGGATTTTCTTTTGGCTCGTGACTCTTTGTTTTTTTTTAAATTGTAAATCCTTTGCACTGTCAGGAGTAAGTTGAGGCTGATCAATAACATTTTTTTTACTGCCACCAAAGTTGGTCAACTCTGAAAGTAGTTTGGTTCAGTATAGGTTCTGCTTTCTATCGCGATCACTTCTCCGCTCTCTGCCGCCACCTTTCCAATTCAATTAAACGGCTGGAGGAAAAAAATAAATAACCAAGAAGCAGAGACACCCACACGACACCCAGATCTCGATCGAGAGAGAACTCCGGGAACTGGTCTTTGCGCGGACACTTGATATAAATATGCATGATATGCATGCATAAATTACGTATACGACATGTTGTTCTGCCGGCAGTTAGTTAACCACTCTCTTTCGCCTGACCTGCATTTCCTCGATCCGCGACTCCAGTCGCAGCTTGAAAAGAATAATAATACACAGAGAATTAGCTTCTATGCCAAAAAGCCTTGGCACATTTGTCAAAACTGCAAAACAAGAAACGGGAACAAATGTTTAACGAATTTGAATAGTTTTGCCCCTTCAGAGCAGAAGGCCACAAATTAAGCCAGCAATAAATAAAAAATCAAAAAGAAATGACCAAATAAAAAAAAAAAAACAAATCGAATAAAATTTCGTCAAAGAAGACCCGCAGCAAGAAAAAAACACACAAATAAAAAAAAAAAAAATGCTGCCAAAAGAATTGGGTCAGTAACACGCCAAAAAAAAGAAGGAAAGAAACACAAGTCAAAGAAGAGGAATCCGGAGGAAGAGAGGATAAAGCAGAAGGGGAAGGAGCAGGCACACAAAGAATGAAGCAGAGGAGCAGCTAAAAACTGAAGAGAAAAAACCAAGCACGCAAATAAAAAGTCAATTGAGCGTGGTCATAGCAACAAAAACAAAAGAAGAAATCGCGGAAGAAGGCATTAGTCAAGTGCCACGACTTGGGAATACCTGGTACTGCATATTGTGCAGGGGTTTTTCACAAAAAATAAATGTTTTCTTCAAAAAAATTCTGTATTGTTGCTAAGAAGACAATAAACATACATTTAATATTCATATGGGATAGCCAAAGGAAATATACAAAGGTTAACGATTGATTATTATTAATGGAAAAATTATCTCAATCATTTTTAAAGTTTGTACGATTTTTCTATATAATTTTGAGTTAAAATTTAAATTTAAAGGAATTAAAAAAAAAATTTGCAATAGGAATAAATACAAATATACTAAATCTTATTTACAATTTAGAAGTCGAACTTATAATTGAATGCTTTAGTATACCCTTCAATTAAAGGGTATCTCAAAAACAATGGCAGTGTCGCGACAATCTGACAAAATATAAAAAAACGTCCGGAATTTCTGTCAAATGTTTTTTTTTTTTTTTGTAAAGTTCAATAAAGGCCCTGCTAAAAAAAACTACGAAATACGGCTAGAAATTTAAATTAAAACAGAACATCAAATAAATTGCGCAAATTCGTTGACCCAATTCTTTAAAATGACTTTGTTTTCTATTCATCTATTTGTATTGAAATTATGAAGGCAAGACACACATATACACATGCACACACACTTTACACACCTAAAAACCGAAATACTGGGGCCAGAATAAAAGCAGGCAAAACAAAAGCCAAGTCAACGAACTCTTCGAGCCCTTCCGATAAAACGATATACAAACAAACAGCAGCCACGGCGATCATCTGTTTTATTTGGCAACTTGTTTAATATCGGTCAATGTATTCACAAATACAATACCAACAATATCGCCCATATTAAATACAACAAAAAAAACGAGATAAGAATTTCAAAAATGTTTCTTTTGATTGCGTGCTTCGCGTATACGCACACACACACACTTATGGATCATGCTGTATGCAATGCCAAACTTTCACGTAATTTCTGCGTTGTTTTCCCTCTACACCCCCCCTCCTTGCTCTCTCTCTTTGCGTGTGTGTGAATTATATTATTTTGTTGTTGTGGTTGTTTTATTTTGGCGTCTGTTTTGCTTGTTGTAAAAGTCAATAACCTTTTCGCGTATTCAAGAAGCCAGTTCCAGTTCCTCGAGGAGAGTTCCCCAAGAAAGCGACGACGCCAAAAGCCGAGAAGAAAAAAAAAACACGAAATATATATATGTATATAAAAGAAACAAAATAAAAACACGAAGAAATTCAGATTTAATTTGTTTCCTACTCTTCTTGTTGGCGTTGGCCTTAATCAAGAGGCAAAGAAATGGCATCATAGCCATGGGTTAGGTAAATTGTTAGCCGGTTACTTGGTCAGTAAGTTGGCTCTGGCTTTCTTGGCCCCGAAAATGGAGGAGGTCAGATTGGGTTAATTACGTAAATGATGGCGGAAACTTTCGGGGGAAGTTAGACCCGGATTTGATGGGTTTGAGGGATGGCATTTCGAAAGTTTGGCGAGATTTTGGAAGATAATTAAGCGATTAATTCAGGGTGTTGCCTGTTGCAAATAACTGAAATCTGTTATGCTATTGAAACCATTCAAGCTAAAATAATAATTTGCAATAAATGTTGTCCCATTGTTTGATAAATGAATTTAATATACATTTGCTTTATCGTGTAAATACCTTTTATTATGATTTAAATACATTGCCTATTGTCCATGGTATAAATGTTTATTGAACTGAGCTAAAGCGCTTAGGGCACTATGGCATTTTAGATTTAATCAATTAATCCATGTCCTTGCCCCAAAGTTTATTATAAATACAAAAAGCCTGAAGTGCAATTAGCAATTTCTTTGGCTTACAATTTTCAATTAAAGAAGTTCTTTCTAAGCAATCGAATTTTTCCTTAGGTCAGGTTCAAATTAAACACTCAATGTTGGTGAAAACTTGGTCTACGTGATCTTTGGCACACGGACAAACTTCCCTGCACCGCTGGAATGTTGCTCTTTGAATTGAAAGAAAGTTTAAGGCGCATAAAGAAGTCGTCAAAGAAATTGAAATAGTTTTTCCAAAAGCTGGCAACAGCTTTACCCCCGACTTAATGAAGCTCAAGGAGCTCATGTGAACTGGCCGTGTTTTGTCAACTAAACCACAAAATTCTTGGCTCTGTGTAAAATAATCCTTTAAGTGGAGCTCAAAGTTTAATTTGAGATTGTGTCAAACGAAAACAGAACATAATGAATGGATTATTAGCTTAAATTCTGTTGTTCTTCTAAGTATTCAGAGCTCCAAGGGGGAAATAGTAATAGAGAAGAACAGTCGCTCTCTGCAAAAGTCTCTCGAGCTTGTTGCACATTTTTGTTTTGGAAAGTTTTGTGGGATGTCGAAGTTTCTGGTTTTTGTTTTGGCATCTACGTCAATCGAGCGTTTCACGAGCGAAAGTATTTGATTTTAGTGTAAATCCAAATAGGAAAACAAAAGCAGCCAACTTAAATGGCAAAATTCAATTTAGCAGATTAATATATTATATTAATCAATGTTTTAAATTGGCCAAAATTGAATACAAAAAATAAATTACGGTCGTGGGCTTGATTTGATATGAAAAGCATACAACAATGTATATTAAATGTAATTACACAATAGAAATAGGTGTTTGTTTGATTTTTGATACATTGCAAAGCGGTCAAAATTCTAATTAAGCCTGTATAAATGTAATTAAAATATTTTTAAAATTTTAGATTCATTTCAACTTTATTAACGACGAAATTTTGTTTAAGAAATGTAAATTACTTATATATATTTATATATTTTGACTTTGATGTATGTTTCGCTTGGAAAGTGTATTCCTAGTAATTTAAAAAAATAACGATGCCATTTTGCAGATTTTGTTTAACTAATGTGCTATTTTAGTTGGTTTAATTTATATGAAATAGTCAGAGTATGCTTGCGAGGCTTGCGGGCTATCAGACCCGGACATTGGCTATTGTAATGAGCTTGGCCACCGCTGGAAGCGCTTGTAAAGTAAAATGTATTCATCAGATACACTGCATGCAAAGTATCTCAGCCTGTGCGAGTGCGTGTGTGTGAGCGTTGGCTTTGTTTGGCACTGTTGTTGTTGTTGTTGTTGTTGCTGTTGTAGCTGCTTTCCTCTGACGCTGACTGACTGCATTGACCCCCACTTGGGCCCCCGTATCTCTGGCTCCCGCTGCCGCTCTCCCTCTGGCCGTTCTTGTCTCTTGCCCGTTGTTGCTGCCAGTGGACGGCGGCTCTCCCGCTCGCACTCACGCACCGAGTGCGGTTCAATGCACTCGCCGCCACCGCCGCCACCGCCGCCACCGCCGCCGCCGCCGCTTCGGACTCTCTATTTACTTTCGGCGCCTACCAGAGTCGATTCACAGAAATTTACATTTCTGTATAATTTGTAAATTAAAATGTTGCTCTTCGAATAATTTGATTTGACGATGCTGGGTAGGAGGCGGAAGAGGGGCGCTGCCTCTGCCGGGATGTGTTCTCTTTGCCACAGTCTCCAGTCTGCCATCCCTAGATCCCGAAATAGATGTTATAACTATAACGGCCTTATCTACAGTCTATTCGGGTGATGGCCAAGGGAAAATATTTAAATAAATTTGATAGGTACACAAACAGAACGGAGAAGAATCCCCCATGCAAGAGGCTATTGACTCCGGGTCCGCCTATGCTTGCGCCCCCCATCCGTGTGCGTATCTGTGTGTCGTGTATCTGTGTGTGTGTGTGTGAGTGTGTAGTAGTGGGAGTAAAGTCGAAGCATTGACCGAGAGTCGTCTCCAGGGCAAAAGAAAGCAAGTGAGAGAAGTCTAGAGTTTTCCTACTCAGAGATAACCTAGTAATAAGTTTTCCTTCTTAAAATAGATGGATAAAGATAGATAGATTAATAGATAGAGAGAAAGATAGATGTATAAATACATAGTTAGAAAGATAGATAGATATATACATAGAAAGAAAGATAGAAAAGTAGATAGATTGAAAGATTGAAAAATAGAAAGATTAGAAATAGAAGGATAGAAAAATATAAAGATAGTAACATAGAAAAATATCTATCTTTCTATAGATATACATATATAAGTAGAAAGATAGATAGATAGATAGTAGAAAGATGGATAGATAGATAGAAATATAGATGATAGATAAAAAGATAGATACATAGAAAGATAGGAAGACAAATTGATAGTAAGCTATATAGACAGTCAGGGAAATATATAGATAAATATATACAAAATTTACCAGATTATTAATATTTTCAGTTTTATCATTAATAAGGATACTTTTTAATTTTTTTAGCTTTTTATTTAATCATAATGCATAATTATTTAAATAACAGAAAACCTATAAGCTCCCTACTCTCCACAAGTACTGGGTATCAGCGGAGAATACGCACTGCTCCAGGGCTCCAGAATTCTCCGCTGCCTTCCGCACAACTCGCTCTCTTCTCGGGCCTGTGAGTGTGAGTGCAAAGTGAGTGAGTGATAATGCGACCGCCACACATGTGATATCGGCGATAACAGTTGACAGTGAGACTGCGACGGCAACGGAGACTGCGACAGCGACTGCGACAGCGACTGCGACAGCGACTGAGGCCTCAGTAACTGCATTGTATTGTATATTCTCAGGAAAATAAAAAAGGAGGGGGAAAAATCAGGGAACTTTTGTCGCACTGATATTACTTTTGCCAGGCCTGATGAAGTCCATTGACATTAAATTTGTTTTGTTTTGATTTACATGAATAACAACAAAAGGTTTGTGCAGTGTCATATATAAAAATAATAATAAAACAATGAAGATTGGTGTCAATTAAAGCAAACTATTAAGGCAAAAATTAGGAAAAGAAAGGAGATAGTTCAAGCTTAAGTTGCATTCAAAAATAACTATTGCTTTGACCTTAAATCAAACAAAAATCAATCTCAATTTACGCCTAAGATATGTATATTTTCATTATCTTTATCAGATTAGGCATTCAATTAAAATATTATATTCAAATAAAGTTTCTGTCCAAACATTGACGATTTATTTTAAATGATTTCTGGCTGGTTGACCTTTTGAGTTTTGTATTTTATTTATTAAAAATAATTTTAAGCCAAATTGTGTGGCTTGAAGTGATTTGTCTTCGTTGCACTTCATAAAATAATCCTTGCACATGTCAAATATGTATTTGTTAGAGCCTAAAATTGACTTGTTTAAGTAAATATTCAAAATGATTTTCTTATCTGTTTTCTTTCTCGTTCCAGTGGCTCCCCGGCCTCCTTGTCCTACCACTTTGAACGGTCTTCAGTTGACCGGCAGAAGCAGCATCACAACACCAACATATGCAACTCCCAACCACATCACCACCCACAGCAGCAGCACACGTTGCAGCTGACATTTCAGAACCTGAACGTTTTGCACAACGAGAGGCAAATACTTTCCGATGTGAGTGGATTTGTCAGGTAACAAGATCAGCCAGCATAAAGTAAATAAACACAGTAAAAACTAAATGCAAGATAGCAGTGTTGCCAACTTAAGGTGAAAATTTAATTTCGATCAAGAGAGTTCAGTTAGTAATAAATTCCCTAAAGTATAACTACGAATAGTTGGCAGCACTGACAACAGCCAGAAGTTTGAGTAAAGCATTTCCTTGACCATAATCCTTTGTGTTTATTTTCCGACCATTCTAATGAGGCAGCCCCTGTGAGGTCTTGGCCATTATGGGACCTTCGGGCAGTGGCAAGACCACCCTCCTCGATTGCCTCAGTGGCCAGCGGCACATTGACAGCGGCAGCGTCTTCCTCAATCGCGAACCTCTGACCAAGAAGTGGCGCCGCCGCATCGGCTATGTCCTGCAGGAGGAGATCTTCTTTCCACAATTGACGCTCCGCGAAACCGTGGTCTACACGGCGCTCCTGCGACTGCCGGAGTCGATGCCGCGTTCGGAGAAGATGCGGAAGGTGGATCACATCCTGGAGGCCCTGGAACTGGGCTGTTGTCAGCAGACGAAATTCGGGGACTACCTCAACCGGGGACTGTCTGGGGGCGAGAAGAAGCGGGCCAACATTGCCTGCGAGCTGCTCACCAATCCGTTGCTCATGCTTTTGGATGTAAGTAATGTACAATTTATTTTTTTTAATTGTTATTCATAAACTTATGCCACAGGAACCCACTTCCGGTCTGGACAGCCACTCGGCCATCTCGCTGATGAAGGTGCTCAAGCGGTATGCCCAGCTGGAGCAGAAGACAATCGTGATTAGTGTGCACCAGCCGTCGTCGCAGATGTTTCACATGTTCGACAAGCTGCTGCTGCTCCACCAGGGAAGAACCGCCTACTTTGGGGATGTGCACAATATATACCGGCACTTTGAGGACATCGGGGTGACCATTAAGCCGCACTATAATCCCGCCGACTTTGTGTGTAAGTAAGACTTAAAGACTTAAAGGAAATTGTAGTGGTTATATTTATTTAGTTCTTATTTAGTTCTTATAAATTCAATGTTTTAGCCTTGACAGCACCTAGGAATATAAAATTATAAAGAATTTTACTGCCTAAAAGTATGCTCCAAGACTTGAGTTCGTGCCACTTTTAAAGGCAACTAAAGATACTAATTAATTTCTTTAAAAATGTATCTCCTGTATTACATGAATTTAATTAATTCTTGTCTGTCATTTTAATGTATTTTGTAACAATTAAAGAGCTGCTCTTATAGAAGTTAGAATTTAATGTAGTTAAATGTAACTTTTAAATCTTCTTATTTATTAGTGGAGCAACTAAAGTCACATCCCGACATCCGCGAGAAGCTCTTCATTGCCGCCAGGGAATCGCACGGAAACTACCTAAACCGCAACTGCATTACCAGTAGTCGCCTCCACCAGGACAGCGAGTCGAAGGCAAAGGATAAAAAACAGCCGGAAAGCATTCTCATCGGCGACATAATTAACAACTACTACAACCAGCAGCATCACCAAGCCAACCGCCACCATCACCATCATCACCACAACCATCACCAGTACGAGAATCTGCATAATGCAACCAGTGGCTGCCAGGTGGAGGAGGATGAGGAGGCGGCCCAGCACCTGGTATGGTGTGCCGCCGACTCGCAGTCTAATTTTAGCTCCTGCGCCTCCAGTGACTGCCAATCCTACAGTGCGGGCAGCGGGACGGAACATGGCGCGGACAATGACGAGTGGCTATCGTATCCCACCAGCTTCCACACGCAGTTCTGCGTGCTCTCCAGCCGCAACTTCAAGGAGGCCAAGCCACGCATGCTCTCCAAGCTCAATTGGTTCCAGACCATCGGACTGGCCCTGATGGCCGGGGCCATTTGGTTCCAGCTGCCGCGCACCGAGGAGTTCCTGCACGACCTTCAGGGCTGGATGTTCTTCTCGCAGACCTACTGGATGCTCTTTGCCCTCTTCGGAGCGCTTAATTCATGTAGGGATTTAAGATTAATCCTTGAAAATTATACGAATTTATAAAAATATTTCTTTGATTTCCTGTAGTCCCCTCGGAGCGTGAGGTTGTGAGCAAGGAACGCCGCTCCGGGGCCTATCGACTGTCCGCCTATTACCTGGCCAAGATGTGTGCCGAACTGCCACTGGTGATCACGCTGCCCACGGTCTACCTCATGATAAGCTACCCCATGCTGGGCTGCACAAGGTGAGTATAGGATCTAAGAGAGAGCTGGGAGAGGAATGATTATTAACTGATGTATTTCCATTTTCCAGCTTAAAGCTCTTCTTCCTGATGCTCATCTTCCTGCTGATCAACACGATTGTGGCACAGAGCGTGGGCTTCTTTATCGGAGCCTGCTGCATGGACATGAACGTGAGCATCACCCTGAGTGCCCTGTACACGCTGGCCACCCAGCTCTTTGGCGGCTACCTGTCGTCCCGCATTCCGGAGGGGCTCAGCTGGATCCAGTATACCTCCATGATACACTATGCCTACCAGAACATGCAGATACTGGAGTTTCGGGAGGGTCCGGCTATAAGGTGAGCAGGACCACGTCCTTTATAAACATTCTATAATTAATATGGATTTCATTATGTTCAGGTGTGGATCGCCCAGTAGCTATGAGATTTGCAAACAGCAGTCAACCGAATTCATTCCATATGAGGAAATACTCAATGCTCAAAACTCGACATCACCGCTCTGGCTGAATACGCTGATACTGATGATGTTCTTCCTGGTATTTCGGTGCCTAGGATATGCGGTATTGCGCTACCTGCGGTGCCCGAAAAAGACGTGATATCTCTGTAGCCACCACGCACATATATCCGTGTATATATAGTATATAGTGTGGCTATATCTATCTGAGCAGACATCGAACCAGTGATACGTAATTAGTTAAGGCTAATCAATGCTAAACCGTTACAACTGAACAAACTTGCTAAATAGCGCCCATTTTGTGATTCAATTTACTTTCAAGCCACACACCATTTACGTTTACCAACTATTATTATTGTTACAATTATCCCTACGCCTACACTATTATTATTACAATTATTATTATTATTGTATTTAGCCGTGTTATTCGAGGTTGGCGAGGTTAGGGCAGTGCGATAGAACTGCTTATGTGTTGCATTTTGTAAGCGTAAATTCTTGTTTTGTTTTATGTCTTTTAATTGTTAGCCGTTTATGTTATCAATCGCTATGTTGCCGCTAAAAAAAAAAAAAACAACAAGAGATCGAGAGTAAAGCAAGCATTATGTTTTAATGTACCTTTTAAAGTAACTCCCCCTCCCCGAGAGAGAATATGCAACCCACTTCACCCCGCGCACTTCTACATGTATGCATAAAATAGTAAATAGTAATCTTGTAGAATATTGCAAATTTTTTTCGCTTGAGAAAAAACACTGTGATTTAGTATGCTAGTTTTTTAATTAGTTTTAATGGGACTGCGTCAGTGAATTTGGCGACTGTCCGGCAAATTGTAAAGAAACATCAGTAATTGAAAGTGAAAACTACAACAAACCCAGCAGAATGTATAACCTTATGGCATAAATTGTATTTTGGTTATATATTATCTAATTATATGTAATTAAATTTATTTAAATATACATACATTCATGAAAATGTAAGCTGAAATAATGTAATCACTGTACTTTAATTTATTTAAAAAGATACTTTAGGTATTGAGATGTTCCAGGGTAAGTAAAATAATAAATTCAGTTCCATACAACTTCATTCAATCATCCAACATACTCTTGCCCTTGGTCTCCTTCATGAAAACTAAAAAATAAACAAAACTGAGTCCCGTGATTCCGCCACATGACCACATGGTGGCCGATATTCCCCATTGTTTCATGCAAATCGGGAAAATGTTGAGCATGACAAATACAAAGCTGCTGCAAACCACGATTGCCATGGAAGCAGCCTTGGCACGTATCTAAAAATTCGCATGGTTAGTAAAAGGGCAATTAATCTCAGTTTGAATCAATCAAAAAGCACATACCTTGACGGGGAATATCTCGACGAGACTGACAAAGAAGCAACCGACCAGACCGATGTTGCCCAGGAAAATGTCCAGCGACATGAGTAACAGCGGTACCCAGCTATATGCGCCAACATCATGGCTCTGTGCATATTGGGTGAAAAACCCAAAGGCCGTCAGGCTAATGGCCACCCCGGCAGTGGACACCAGCATAAGCAGCTTCCGGCCACAAATGTCGCAGAGCACCGTGGTGACATATGTGCCCAAAATCTGAACAGCTCCAATGATGATGGTGCAGGTATCCGGGTCCATGGTGCTGCCCGACTTGGCAAATATATCCGACATGTAATTGACCATGGTGAAGAGTCCGCTGAACTGATTGGCAATAAGGAGGACCAGCGCGGGGCCATAGGCCTTGAGAGCGGGACGAGTGCCTGAAAGATTATTAACTTAATAAAGGTAGTCAAAGGAACAGCTAAAGAAATATAGTCAATAAATAATTATAGTTACATATCTCTTAAATCAACTATTTTCGAATAATTTCCTTTTTACTCACAAAAATCCTTAAGAGTTATGGCTTCATTTAAGCCATTGCCCTTTTTCAGGGCCACTTTCATGTCCTCAAACTCCTCCATCGCCCGATTCTGATCGTGTATGTTATCGCTATCCTTGATGTTTTTGTAGTAACGGAAGGATCTCTCCGCCTCGGAGTTTTTACCGATTCTGATCAGATGCATGGGCGATTCCTTAATGAACAGCAATACGGATATAAGGTAGCACAGGGGCAGAGCTAGGACTATCCAGGGTATCGAGTAGTATGGCAAATGAGTGCCCATTATGTAGCCCACAAGAACGCCGACATTGACCGACAACATGACCATGGCCGAGAACGTGCCACGGATGCTGCAAAGAAGTGATAAATAATAGTTAAGCAAATAAACGAATTGTATTCAAGTTGTGAAATATGCCAGCAGGTGACGCATAGGCTATAATGACTGTAGTTATTTGTATTTGGCGGCCTGTCGCCAGCTGCCGTTTTCCGTGACGTAGCAGTTTGATCTTATCTCTTACAAGTACACATACGACACATAAATCATTTATAATCCACTTACTTGGCATCTGCGATTTCACTGAGGAAAATGGGATGAACAATGTACATGCCGCCGCCGCAAATGCCAGCTAAAAGCCTGCCCACGTACAAGTACTCGACGCTCTGGGCAAAGTAGACCAGGATCCACAGGCACTGAAAGGACATGGCACAATGCACATTACTGAGAAAATTCCTTTTGTTCAATCTTGGCAAAATTACCGAATGCGGAATGGCTATGAACAAAAGGCATCTCTTGCTACCAAGTCGCCCCAGCAGGGACCCAATGAGGATGTTGCCAGTCACCGAGCCCATTCCGAGCATGGAGCCAACCCAGGATACTTCGAATTCGGACTTCAATACGAAGCCCACCGGCGAGTCGGATTGCAGTTTCCGCAAGGTCGGAGAGAGCCAGCCAATGCCAATGCCATGGGATATGGATATGAGATTAACTGCATAATGGAACGATATATTAGGCTCTTGAAACTACATGCTTTGCTTTCCTGGGACTACTTACTCAACAGTGTCGTAAGCAGCTGGTATCGGTTCCTGCGATTGAGTAGACAATTCGGCCGTCGAAACAATCTTGCCAGCATTTTGTCCCCACAAAACAAACTCGAGAAATTCAATTGATATAAAGCTAACGAGCACCCTGATCTTTATTCAGTCTTGCATTGGCGGAGTATGTCTGATCACTGAAAGGGCATTCCACCTAGAATTCGGCTTAAGTATCTGGCCGGTAGGTAATGTATCCTCGCAGCCATAAAGATAGCCGACTGGCTTAGGCTAATCGCCTGGGAGCGACACATTTGATAAACCATTATCTTTCCGGCTAAACAAACTAAGCCTCCAGTAGCGATTTGCCTTTAGTCTCCTCCAAGAAAAACGAGAAGTATAGAAAGCAGCTGAACGTAATGACACTACAGCTCCACATGGTCACCGAAATGCCCCAGGCTGCCATGCAGATGGGGAAGATTTTCAGGGTGAGGAAAACGGTGCTGCTTAGGATAACCACAAAGGTGGACACACCCACCGCTCGGATCTGCAAAGAAAACGAAATTGTCTTAGGAAAGCTAAAGGGGTAAAAGCAGTACAAACCTTTGAGGGAAACAGCTCCACCAGGACCACAAACATACATCCCACCATGCCAATATTGCAGAGGAACACATAAAAGGCTAAGATCAGTAGGGGTAACCAGCCCACCGGAGAGAGATCGTACTCCTGCGCGTAGTGGGTGAAGCAACCGAAGGCAACCAGGGACAGAGAGGCTCCCGCCGTGGAGGTCAGCATGAGGATCCTGCGTCCATACCTATCGCAAAGCAGAGTGGTTGCATAGTTGCCCACAATCTGAAGGACTCCTATGACAATGGTGCACATGCCCACGTCCAGAGTGGTGTGAGAGGCGGCAAACACATCCGACAAATAGGTGGTGACGCAGAAACTGGCACTAAACTGGTTCGAGATGAGCAGGACAGCGGCAGAGGCATAGGCCTTAAAGGCTGGCTTGGTAACTGAAGTTAAAATGAAAAACTAATTGCATCCCTAATTAAAATAACCAAGGAAACAACTCACTGAAATCCTTATAGTCAAAGGACTTGGCCTTCTCGGTCTGCTCTTTGGTCACCAGGAACTCCAACTCCTCGAATTCGCTCTCGGCCTTGATGTCATCCCTCCTGATGTTCTTGTAGAACATGAAGGACTTCTTGGCCGCCTCGATTTTTCCCTTGCGGATGAGATGGTGCGGCGTTTCCGGAAACAGGAAATTGCAGATGAAGTAACAAATGGGCAGGGCGATAATAAACGGCGGCGCTGTAAAGTAATCCACATGTGTGGACACAATATAGCCCGCGAGAACGCCCGTGTTCACCGATAGTAAGATCATGGAGCCGAGGCGACCGCGTACGCTGCGGGAGATTTACAATCAAGTAGTTTACAATCAGCACGCTCCTCCCCAACCCACTCACTTGGTGTCCGCAATTTCGCTTATGAAGGTCGGGAGGATGACGTAACAGGTGCCACCGGTCATCCCGGCCATCAGGCGACCAATGTATAGGAACTCCACGCTCTGGACAAAGTAAATCAGGAACCAAAAGATCTGAAACACAGAAGGTTTGAAATTGATTTTCCCTACAAGAAAAAGCAGAGTCATCGTCTCACTGTATAGGGAACTGCGATGGCGAACAGGACCGGTTTCCTTCCGATGCGATCCTGCAGGAAGCCGGCAAACAGATTGCCCATCACACTGCCAATGCCCACAAGCGATCCTATCCAGGAGACCTCGTTCACCAGCACTGGAAAATCGAGGGGCGATTGATCCGTCTGAAGGTCCCTCATCACCGGCGACATCCAACCCACGCCCAGACCATGCGAAAATGTGGCAATGTTTACTAATTGAGTAAGATCTTTGTTAGCATCATCAACCACCACAGGGGATAGAGTCGAGTGTCCTACCCAGCAAGGTGACCAGAAACTGATGACGATTCCTGCGACCCAGCAGACAGTTGGGATTGTCAAAGACCGAGGCTAGTCGCAGCTTCAACGTCATGGCTGCGATGCTTTCTCCACACTGACTGAGTTTCGTCTAGCGCCCGAGCTTCCCCTTAAATAATTTCAAACCGGTTTATCTTGGCAAGATAACACCAAGGTGTTTTTACAACAATCAGTAGATACACGCAGAAAAAAATGATGCTTAAGATTACATAAAGGTTTTGTTTATTAACTTTAAATTTTCATTAGAAAAGGTTTTGAGAAAGAGTCTAATATACACTTATTTAAAATCTTACAAATTATTGCCTCATCTTAGTTCTCTATTGTTTTCTTCTCCCATTCATCATCACTTAAAAACCCTATTAATATGTTATTTAAATCAATTATCCAGCAACGATTTACCTCTGGTCTCCACCAAACAGAAGTAAAAGTAAATAAAGCAGAGAGTTGCACTGACACTGCAACACCACATAGTCACCGAAATGCCCCATTGAGCCAAACAGATGGGGAAGATTTTCAGGGCCAGGAACACCATGCCACTTAATATCACAATAAAAGTCGACACACAAACGGAGCGGATCTGAAACAAAAGACTCAATAAAAACAGGAAACTCCAGGCTTACAGAGGGACACACCCACCTTGGTCGGAAAGAACTCCAGCAGAAGGACAAAGACACAGCCCACCAGGCCTATGTTGCACACCAATACGAAGCAGGCCAGGATCACCAGGGGTAGCCAGCCAACAGATGAGAGATCATATATCGCGGCAAAGTACGTGTAGGTTCCGAAGATCGCCAGGCAAATGGCAGAGCCCAAGGAGGAGACCAGCATGAGGATCCGGCGTCCGTACTTATCGCACAGCAAGGTGGTGGCATAGGTGCCCACAATCTGGAGAGATCCAATGACAATAGTGCACATGGTCATGTCCAGGGTAGTGTGCGAGGCGGCAAATATGCTCGACATATAGGAAGAGACACAGAAGCTGCCACTGAACTGGTTGCCGAAGAGCAGGACAGTGGCAGAGGCATAGGCCTTCAAAGCGGGCTTGGTAACTGAAAATGAAATATTTACAATAAATTAGCTGAGACTTAACTGACTTTAAATCATGTTGCACTCACTGAAATCCCTGTAATCAAAGGACTTGGCCTTCTCCGCCTCCGCTTTCACCACTTTCAGCTTCAAGTCCTCAAACTCACTCTCAGCCTTGATATCATCTCTCCGAATATTTTTGAAGAACTTAAAGGACTCTTTGGCCTCCTGGAGTTTTCCCTGTCGTATGAGATGAATGGGGGTTTCCGGAAATAGGAAATTTCCGATTATATAGCAAACGGGCACGGCTAATATAAAAGGAGGAGTCGTAAAGTAATTAAAGTGAGAGGATACTATGTAGCCTGTGAGGACTCCCGTGTTCACCGTCAAGAGAATCATGGAGCCAAGTCGACCGCGAATGCTGTGAAAAATTTAAGGGTTACATAACATCATATATAACTCTCATTTACTCACTTATCATCCGCAATCTCGCTGAGGAAGGTGGGAAGGACAACATAGAAGGCCCCGTTGGTCAGCCCGGCCATCAGGCGACCCACGTACAGGTACTCCACACTCTGGACAAAGTAAATGAGGCTCCAAAATACCTGGAAAAATATATACAAGAACTTGGTGACATAGTTCTTCAGCTTTATTGAGGCTAATCTTACCAAGGCGGGAAACGCCAGGGCAAACATGACCGGCTTTCGTCCGATGCGATTCATTAAAATGCCGGCCAGGACGTTGCCTATCATGGCTCCTATGCCAACCAGAGATCCTATCCAGGAGATGTCCTCAACCAGCACGGGAAAATCGAGGGGCGAGTGATCGGTGGTAAGATCCCGCATCACCGGCGACATCCAGCCAATGCCCAGGCCATGGGCAAACGGCGCTATATTAACTGGAAAAGGTAACTAACTTTTAAAAAAAATACTCATAACTTCTTTCTTATCAAGGACTTTACTCAGCAGGGTCACCAGGAATTGTTTGCGGTTCCTGCGACTCAGCAGACTATTGGGATTTTCTGAGAATGTCATGACTGTGAAATCTCTACTGGAAAAATATTGTCGTCTGCTGTCTGAGCTCCCACTTAAGTACCATTTTGGCCTGTTTATCTAAACCAGATAGCCCCGAAGCTTCCTGAAATATTTACATTTCATACAGACATAAATGACTTTAGTTTGCCGGAATAATTTCACCAGATGTATAGTTTGAGGTTTTATCTTGAAGAATAAGAGGAAAATAAAAATCAATTTCCAAGCTTACCAAATAAGAATAATTTACTTACATTAATGGGGGGCTCTAGTCTGCTTTACTTTCATCTTGTAAACAGCGTTAGCTTATCATCACTTTCAGACAGTCAACTTGCGCACCTGGACCTCAGACGTTGTTAAGTAAATCTCAAATTGCTGGCGAGCTTTTAAGTACCCCTAAAAACAGCTGATTTTTAAGGTTTACGACTGTAAATAATAACGAGCGAACGCCAAGGTGGGCTCGGTTATCTTTATAAATCACAAAGAAAGACTTAACTTCTTCGTAGTTTCCCTTTTGTTTGTTTCCATAATCAAATAATCATAATAATTTAAGTAACTAAGTATATTTTTTATAAATAATTTGTAATGATTTTTACCAGGAAATTCTTTTAATTTAAAACATATTTTATTCCTTAGCAATTAAATAAAAGATTTGGTTTTATTTTAAAGACATTAATTTCCATTTTTATTTCTTGTATTAATTCCTTAATATTCATTCTTTCTTAGAACATTTTCCCTAATCCTCAATCATTGATTTCCCTTTAGTTTCCTGCAGAAACAGCCAAAAGTAAATGAAGGTGAGCAGGGCGGAGCCAGCTGAGAACCACATGGTAAACGAAATTCGCCAATAGTGCATCATCAGCGGGAACAACTTCAAGGTGCCAAAGACCAAAATACTCAAGAATATCACAGAAATAGAAGTGGCCAGTGAGCGTATCTGAAAAAGGCCATAGAGTAATATTAAAACGAAACAATTATCCTGCCTCCTGGCTTACCTTTACTGGAAAGAGTTCCACCAGCACCAGGAAGAAGATTCCAATCAGTCCTATATTGCCCACGTAACAAATGAAAATCATCAAAACCAATGGCAGCCAATTGTAATCGCTGAGATCGTAAAACTGTGCGAAATACGTAAAGCAGCCAAAGGCAATACAACCAATTCCCACTCCAAAAGTTGAGATCAACATCAGGAGACGTCGTCCTACAATGTCCACAAATATGGTTGAGGTATAAACTCCTACTATTTGCACAATTCCTATGATGATGGTGCCAGTATTGACGTCCACAATTGAACCTGATGCCTTGAATATATCCGACATGTAGTTGATGAAGCTGAAAACTCCACTGAATTGGTATCCCAGGCTGAGAACACACGAGGCTGCAAAGCCTTTCAGAGCGGGTTTGGTAACTTAAAGGAGATTGAATTATTAAAAATATTCAAATCTTATCAAAACGTATTAAAAACTAATCTTACTCAGATCCTTGTAACTCAATGGAGACGAGTTCCTTGTCTGCTGAGCCAGGACTGCAGTACGCAGCTCCTCAAAGTTCAACTTGGAAGCTTCTTCACTCCTCGCATCCCTCTGATTTCTATAATATCTATACGAATTCTCGGCGGCACTCAGTTGGCTTCTCTTAAGCAGATATGGAGCCGTTTCTGGCAACATTAAATTGGCCACAAAGTAGGCCACAGGAAAGATAATTCCCAAAAATGGCACCACATGATATGACAGATAGGTGCTGACTATGTAGCCAGCCAGTATTCCCAAATCAACGGATAACATTACCATGGAAGTGAGAGCGCCTCGAATGCTGTGAGATCAGAAGGTGAGAATTGTGATTAAGATATCTTTTGTTTCCTCAAAAACCCTTTTACCTGCTGTCTGCAACTTCGCTGATAAAAAGTGGCACTACCACATATCCCGCTCCTCCAGTAAATCCGCACAAAAATCGGGCTGCGTACAGGAAGTAAACGTTTGATGCGCAGTAAATCAAAATCCATAGGCACTGTCAGGGAAAATAATTTAAATACTTTACGGATCTAAAGCAATTAAAATGGGATTACCCACCGCATAGGGCACTGCTATCAGATACAGGCAAAACTTCCTGCCAGCCCGCTCAATCAGGAATGCAATGGTCAGGTTGCCGCACAGGCTCCCCAATCCCAGCATCGATCCCAGCCAGGAGATTTCAGCGAGATTAACATTAAAGTCCAGTGGCGAGTCGGGATGTTGAATTTTGGTCAGAGTTGGCGATAGCCAACCCACACCGACGCCATGTCCAAAAGTTATGATGTTGACTGCAGTTTTTGGAAGGCCTTTTTCTACTGAAATTCGCATATTAAAACTATGCACTCACCAATGACAGTGGCCAAAAGCTGGTAGCGTGTTTTGTGCTGCAGCAGGGAATTTTGAAAGAACTTGGCCATGGCCACAGGGGGAGTGTCAGCTAGCCTCGAATACTTTGCCACAAATGCGACAGCGCTTTTGTACAAATCGCAGACGAACCAAGTTGAACCAAAAGCTCGGAGAGTAAATTAGCCCGTAAACTTTATATTCGCAATATCATAGATCTTTGTGTTTATAAACGGCTTGTCTATATAATTGTTTTTAGGATTTTGCGAGCTAACAAAAGTGTGCGAAACGTAAATAATTACAGTGTAAAGATTGCCAAGATCAGCTGAAGCTTATTGTATATCAGATTAGTCTTGTCTTTTGTTTTCTTGTTATGGCGGGAAAGAAATTTCACAATTCAAGCACATAATTGCAACGATTACCCTACCCACGTGAGGGCGAAAAAAGGGGCTCGTCTGTTTTTACCTGAACTTTGCGTTTTTACGATAGTGGTCCAGACGCAACTAATATCTCAGTGGATTAGGTCGACAGTGAAAATAAAAAGAGAATCTTATGTGTTTACAATATTATTTAAGTTAGAGAAATAGATAAGGAAGGCCTTGATTTAAATTTAGGTTATTCTCATTAACTAATCAGTAAATAATCCATTTTTGTAGTTAACTCGTTTTTTCTTAAATTTTAAATACTTATGACACCCGTGCGTATACGTCATTTTTTGGGACTGAAAAAAGAATTTATTACAATTCTATTAAATTGTATCGCAGTACCAAAAATTACGTATACGCACGGGCAAAATTTAAGAAAAAATTTTAATGGGTACTTTTGACATTTTCTTGGAAGAAAATTTAAAAAAAAACCCATTCTATTGCATATTTTTAAATTGTATTTTACAATCTTTAATAACTTGTGAATTTTAGGGTTTATAATTAGTATATATTAAAACCAAAGAAGTGCCAACAGTTTTTATTTGAAGTTTTACATTAACAGCTTTTTTTTCTTATGCCAGCCATTTAATACACTCCTTTAGTGCGTTGCCAGCTTGTGACTAAAATTATAATACCCTGGAGCTCAATAGGCAAACACAAACTCCAGAGATTCTGCCAAAGGTATTATGAGTGTACTTTATGGAATTTTAAGCAATTAAAGTGGGATTATCCACCGCACTACTATCAATTACAGGCAAAACTTTCTGCCAGTCCGCTTAATTAAGTAAAACTTTCCAACATCGATCCCAGCCGGGATGAACCTTAAAGTCCAGTGGCTAGTAGGGATGTTGGATGTTGGTCAGCGTCGGCGAGAGCTAACCCACACCGAAGCCATGGCCGACTGTTATGAAGATTATTTATTTTAATTAAATGTACATAACTCTTTGCTTATCCGAAACCGTGACCAAAAGCTGGTAACGTTTTTTTTTTGTGCAGCAGCAGGGAATTCTCGGCTGTTCTAGAAAAAAAATTTTTCTTAGCTATGTACGATGTTTGACCAGACTGAAGCCTTTTTAAGTAATAAGGAAAATGAAGTCAGCTTGCAGCGAGATGGGAAAGGAAGCGGTTAAACATGGCTTTCAGGGGCTTAAAGCAAATTGCTCTTAAGTAGGCTATAGAATTTATCCTTTTAAGATGACTTGACCAAGCTTACCAAAATTGGTTTAAAGGGAGTTAAGTGACGAAACTAAGTTGCTTAATATGTAACTTTTAACTTAAAAGCCTAGTCTTACCTCAAGGCAAATTTACCATTAAGGACACACAAAAAGCCGATTCCACTTTCCGGATAAATATTTATCTTTATTTAGAAAGGTTCCGAGCACTGAAATCGAATAACCTTGGAGGCTGCGAAATTATTAATTGGATAACTTAGTCTCGCCAGCAAGTAAATGCAAAACTTTCCGACTTTCCAAGAAGAAGGCGTTGCCCAGAGTGCTGGACGAACTTTCTGTATCAAGGATATCCCATCGATTTCTACTTAAGAGTTCAGCGACTTGGGGGGACTTTGGATTTTGGTTTGGAGCTATAATATGCACTATATTAATTTAAATTTTGTATACGAAACTATTTGGAGGGAAGCAGCTGAACACACCAATTAATAGTTTTGAGAAGTTGAAAGAGTGTTTTGGGCTGTGGAAGATAATTGTTTTCAATATAAACCATCTTTTAGGAGTGGGTTGGAGTGTTGAGCACTAAATGTCAGTTTATTTTAGAAATTGAATCAAAGGTTAAGTGAAAAAGCTTGACATCTGGCTGGTTCTGTGTGTTTTCTCAGTTTTGTTTGCTTGCATCGTAAAGATAATTCCGTAGCCGGCAAACTTCATAAGTAAACAAAGAGATTGGCCTGTCTGGGTGATCTCCTTTCCTGTTAGAGACAGACATTTAGCTAACTAACTAATTAGTTAGGCGTCAAAAAAGGGGTGTATACGGGATAACACCTGGAATATAGAGATAAAATAAGATAAGATGAGGAGAGGAGGTTTTTTAGGTTGTTAAGTTTGAAACTAACTAGAAGAAGGTAATGATTATCCTGGAAGTAGACTACTCTTGCCGGTACTTTTTAAAACCACCGAAAGTAGTTAGTCTGGGCAGCAACCTTGTGGAGCTTTTCCGACAAGTTGTTAATTTTTATTTAACAAAATTAACAAAACTGAAATAGCTAGTTGGATAGGAAACAGCTTTTTCTAGAATTATAATGTTACTAAATTTATAATTTAAAATACAAGTTCCAGAAATATGTTCCATTAGATAATAGTGAAGGCTACGTAAAATATAACTTTATAAAATATTAGTCAGAAAGGAAGCTTCTTTCGGGAAGCCGAAGTTTGGATACCCCTGATGTTTGATTTGTTTTGATTTTTGATAATTTCTTTGACAAAATCGGTACAAAATATGGATGGCCTTGGTTCAAAAATGACTCCTTCAGGTTATATTAAAAATTACACAATAAATATGAAAGGCTGCATTTAATGAGAACTGTCATCCATTTAATTTATTTAAAACATTCCGCAATCCGCCTTTGTCTTAGACATTAACTAATCCCAACAGATCTTATCTTATCAAAGAGTTTTCATTGTGAAAAAGATCTTTCGTAAGGCGATAACTGGGGAAGATCAAGGCTTTTGCACAGACAATTCATTGTTGCCGGACATTTCCGAACAACAATCATGGCAACTATACCTAAGATTATAACACCTTTTCCTATGAACACAACCTCGATTACTTTTGAGATTTTATTGGCAACAATAACAAGTTGTTTTAAATAAATATGCTAATACTAAAGGCTGGCCAAGATGGCCTCAACGGTCCTTCCCTTGGTTTCAGGAATAAAGATGGCAATGAAAAGAGCAGCTGCGAAGGACAAACTGGCAAACATGTAGACGGTTCCATGCATTCCCAGAGAGGCAGTGAAAATGGGCATCATCTGTGGATGAATATTTTCTATTAAATACCATTTAAAATGTAATAGTCTTTTTTAATTGCTCACCTTAATGGTGCAGGTGGAAATCAACCACAGCACCGACATGAATATCATACTCGCCGTGCTCCTTATCTTCGGCGGCATTATCTCCGATATCACCAGGAAGGGCAGGGTGAGCAAGCCCGCGGCAGCCATTAAAATCATGAAAGAGAAGCCAGCAATGGGCACCCAACTGAAGGATTCCACGGGATAGTCCAGCAACTTTAAGTAGCTGTAGGTTCCCATGGCACTCTGGCCAAAGGCAATGCCCAGGGCCGACACCAGAAGCAGTACCTTCCGGCCGAGTCGCTCCACCAGGAGCGTGGATGCATAACTACCGAGCAGCTGGATTGCACCAACAATAATGGCTGCCATCGTGGGTGGCATACTGGCACCGGCCTGCTCAAAGATGACCGCCGTGT
This sequence comes from Drosophila seguyi, assembly GCA_008042675.1. Taxonomy (NCBI): domain Eukaryota; kingdom Metazoa; phylum Arthropoda; class Insecta; order Diptera; family Drosophilidae; genus Drosophila; species Drosophila seguyi. Next base: position 166,389 of record VNJU01005775.1, on the reverse strand, counting down.
AGTTCAGCATGGCGAAGCATCCGCACAGCTGGTTGAACATTATTAGTACGAGTCCAATAAAGAATGCCTTTCGGGTCTTGCCATCAGCTGGAAGTAAACGAAAAATATTAATTAAATTACGTATACGCCGTGTGGCAGCAGCGAGATTTAAAAAGGGAATGGGACTACCTTTGCCGCTGTTTAAATTTATTTAATTGCTTGTTAATGTAAATTCCTCTGTTAAATGTTCTTCTTAAGCACAATCAAGTTTTTAACTTATAATTCTGTATTTTTCAATAATTAAACTTACCAAAATCTGACCAGGTCACACCCTTAGCATCTTCATCATCATCATCATCTGCCTCTCCTCCCGTAATTTTCTCGGTGGCCTGCAGCTTCTGCAGCTCCAGTTGCAGCTCCTCGCTAAGCTCCTTGGCCGGATTAGATCGTATGTTGCGGTAATAGCGCAGCGAGTGTTCCGCTGCCTCCACCCTCTTAAGCTTGGCCAGGAACTGCGGGGTCTCTGGCATAAACCAAAAGCAGGCCACAAACACAAAGGACAAGGTAGAGATAATCCAAGAGACTGTGGCATAGTCGAAATAGTAGCCCAAGATAAAGACCAAGAGCACTCCAACGTTGCAAGTGAGCACCAGGAAGGTACCCAAAACGCCACGAACACTGCCAAATAATGATGATTTATGTATAATTCTCTCTCTCCTTAATCTGATAATGTCTCACCTGTCGGCAGCCAATTCGGCTATGTAAATAGGAACCACTGTAAAGATTCCGCCGCCAGCAGCTCCTCCTATAAATCTGGCAATAATTAAGTGCGTTGGGTTGCGCGCATATGGAATGATGATCCAACCGAGCTAATAATTAATCCGTTCACAAAAACATTCTTTAATTATATATGTAAAATTATCGTACCAAATTCGGTAGGGCCATCCACAGGATACTCAATTTCCTGCCAATTTTATCCGCCAGCCAGGTGAACACAATAGTTCCGAATAAGCCACCCAAACATATTGTCGCCGCCACCCAGCCCTGATCCTGGTTGGTCAAGGCTCCCGTTTCCAGGGGGCTTTTCTCTGATGCCAATTCCAAAAAACTGGCCGAGGGCCAACCACAAAATGCTCCATACGATATGGTTATGATATTAACTGAGAGGATAATTAAAAAAATAATCAATCAAATTGCTAGTTAAATTGGGAATTATATGCATGCTTCTATTAGAAAATTGAATATATTTATTATATTTCTAAATGATTTGTAGTTTATATAGTAAACCACAAATACTACCACTGTTGTTTTGCTTTCACGTATTATTAACTTTAAATCCAATGAAATATGAATATTTTCCATCATTTTTGTGGTTTCAGTTATTTTTTCACTAACCACTGATGGCGGCCAGGTACTGGTATTTGGCACTGCCGGTGGAACTCATTTTGCTGCAGCCTTTTCACTATATTAATTTGGTTTAAAACCTTTTTTTTCCAGTCATAGCACTGCGGGTCCTTCGTTTAATTAACTCCGTTAACCGGATTCGGGATCCGTTGCGGTTCCGTAAGTGTTCGCGTTCAACTAAGCGAGACCAGTGGCTGGATGATAACATTTATATATGTGGCATTAGATCGTAAACGAGCTTACACCAACTGAGCGAGGCGGTACGTAGATTATAGACCGTTATCACTGCCTCATTATGCTCTGGAAAAACGAGAGCAAAGCAAATCCACTGTCACAGTGGCGACGTCGAGTTGTTAGTAGTTATTGCCCCAGGGTGTTAATGCAAATTTGTTGTTGCTATCCCCCTTGCCGATTACAATTATTTATATTTTATATTATTCTATTATTTGTTTGTTTTTTCCTGATTTGAAAAGCGTTCGATACGGCAGAGGACGCAACGGGAGCTCCGGCAGCCTCAGGAGATCCAACGTCACGGCGGAAGAGAGAGAGAGAGGGGCGTTAAAATAATGGCAATCGTAAATTAAGCTTTAGACGTGCAAATATTTGTACGTCGAGATACCTGCCCCCAACACACCAAAAGTCGCGCATTTCGGCCATATATACGGGCCAACTCATCCCGTGAGAGCGTAAATCAGGATTAGTTGGCGCCGTGAACGAATTAAAAGGGGATTCTTTGACATGCGAAAGTGATGCGTGGTGTCGCCGGCGGATGAGTGATCTGCAATATCTCCAGTTGGAGGAAGGCGACTGTCGTGGCTCTTGGGTGCATTAATAATCTTAATGTTTTTATCGGATATTGCGCCGAAAAACATGACCTTGCCACAGTATAATAATAATTTTTTTTAATATTTATAGTATATTCGTATTTCTTATATATTTTCTCGAATATTAGGTATTTCATTTATTTATGAAATAGAATACCAACATTTCCTTAAGTGTTGAAATACTCTTAAATTAATTGTTATACCAGCAAAAATTGTGCCTAATAGATAATATCAATTAATTAACTTGACTACTTGGGAAAATAAAATAATAGAAACACTAAAAGATAATTCCCCCAATATCATTCTCTATAATCGATTGTTACAGCATTTAAAATAATCGTTGAAGAGCTTTAGTTGTTCCTAATCTTTCTCTTAATAATTTCTCAACTCATTATCTTCCACTATAATAGAGTTGTTTTGATAGTTAGCTCCCATTAATGTTCAACGCAAAGGTTATCATACAAAATAAATAAAGTGTTAAAAGTGCGGCACGAGTCACAAGCCACAAGACGCTTGGTCTTATTCTGGTGCAAATTTTAGTTTCCTATTAGAAAGAAACACGTGTATTAGACACAGTAAACACTAAGTATATAAAACAATCAAGATTTAAAGATAATCTATGCATATATACAGTACAACTGTACAATTTTTACAAGTTTATAAGTTTGTGAAGTTGTAAATAACAAGTAATATCCGACTGTGAGATATGGTACCTTTTACCTATTTGGTTTTTTTACGTAAAACTTTGAAAATACATTTATGTTGCTCAGACTTATCAAGCACATGGCTATACACTTTTCTTTTATTATTTTAAAAAACACAATCAACATTTTTGAATGATTTTTCGTATTTAAAGTTTATCCACTGTACTTGAAGCATTTCATCAGAATATCTTTCTAGACTTTTGGCACTTGATTGCACAGTAGACACCACCTACCGTAACTTTTATCGCAAATTATTCATGATGGGGGTAAGCTTTTATGACAAAATATTGTTTGCAAAGCGTAAGAGAGATTAGATACGAGAGCAGACTTCTACGACCCATTGCCAAACAGCCAAGATTCGGGCAAAAAAGATAAAGTTGTGGACATATGACTTGCGTTTCCGGATCTCACCGTTGCCAGCCGGATGAGACATCCCAAGCTGGTCTATTTTTTAAGGCATACTTTTAAGAGTAGATTGTGTTTTAAAGTAAGTAAAGAATTATTAATTACCCTTCAAATTATATTTAATATAATTTAAGAAATAAAAATACCCACAACTTAAATAAAACTCATTTAGGTGGTAATTCATTGTTTTGAAATTCTTAATTTTATTGCATACTTTAATAAGTGCACTGCGGCAAAGTAAAACTAAGTTATTTGCTAATATCAAACGTAGAACTAAGAGTCGTTGTAAGTACTTGAGCATTTCAAATGTGCGTGGCAATGTGGCCATTGGTCACCGCCGACCCCTTGGCCACTCCGCCATCGTCCACGTAGCCCAGTTCGCGTTGCACTGCCGAAGGACGCCGATTTCGCGTTTCCGGCAAAAGGGGCAGCGAAATCAAGCCCACAAATATGGAGGCGCCGGCAAAGACCCACAGGTACAATACTAATCCGGGTGCGATTGTGGCCTTTACCGCATTGAAAGCCTGAAAGCATGCCGCACTTAAATTGTAGTACTGCATAGACGGCTTTGCGCTTAGCACTTACCTCTATCATGCCGAAGAGCAGCAGCCAGGAGAAGGCCGAGGCCAGGGAGTACAGTAAGTCGTGCAGCTGAAATGATACAATAAGAGCAGCAATTCCCAGAATTATTTCCTAGGCAATAGAGAAGAGATGTTCTGCGAACCCATTAGGCTTCTTAGCTTACCTTCGTTGGCAGCACTTCACTGCTAACCACCGCGGCCAGGGGATATAGGCCAAAGCTAACAAAGGCGAGCTGGAAAGCTAGAAGGATAATGGGAAGGTATCGTTCGGCCCAAATTCCCAGAGGCCACGAATTGCCATAAGTCTTGAACAAGGCCAGCGTGATAACAGCTGCAGCTGAGAGCAGTGAGGAGAGGCACAGGAGGAGCTGAAAGTGATAAGTAAAGCAAATTAATTTCTACACAGAGGAATATTTATCTAAGATGGGTATTGAAGGACTTCTTAAATATACAATAACTATAAGTAAGACAAGTCAAGCAGCTATATTTTTATTTATTTTATCTTCTTTTTGGCTTAAGAAAAGGATATTGAATTAAATTTGTTTCTCTGCTACCCTGAGGTAAATTGATAAACTTAATACACTCACCTTGCGCGGTAAATGCGGACCAGCGAGGCGGGCGAGAAGGGCTCCAAAGCACTGGGCGCTGGCCAGGATGACATAATTGGTTTCCGTGGAGTATCCAGTGCGTCCTAAGAAGTCCGAGGCATAATTCAGCTCTACGAAAACTCCACTTAACTTGGCGCAGACGGTCAATAGGAAGCTGACAAAAGTCAGCCTAACAATGTAGCTCTGGGACATGGGCGTGGAGCCCACGTTTTTGTCCTTGCTAAGCAGCTCGGCCTTGAATTCGGCCAGTTCACTGAGATACTCCGGTTTCTCGCGATCGTCAATGTCCCTGATGCCGCGATACCAGCGAAGGGATTTCTCCAGGCACGGAATATTGTTCTTTCGCAGATAGTAGTGCGGACTCTCCTGGACAAAGGGGAAGCACATGGTGAAGGCAAAGGACACTGCACAGCCGACAATGTTAACCAGATCGTAGGGCACATAAAAGCCAAGCACAAAGCCCACCAGGATGCCCAGAGTGCGCCACAGTTCGATGGTGAAGGTAAGCCGGGCGGCCTTCTCGCGTGTCTCCGCGATTTCGTTTATGAAGATGGGCAGGACGACGAAGCAGGCGCCAGCAGCCACGCCCGCAAACAGGCGGGAGGCGTAAATATGGATGATGTCGTAGCCAAAGTGGATGCAAAACCAGCCCGTCTGCAAAAATGAGATTATGTGAGTATTTAAAGGGACTCTCTGCCTATTCTGGCTTTAAATTAACTAATTTAAATTTTGATAGCTGTGTATACTAAATTAAGTGCTTTAAATTCTTAAAATAAAATAAATAAAATATAAAATGAAAATATTTTCAAAAGAAATCATCATAAATTCATTAATCAGCAAATTATAATTACTAATAAAATGCTAAAAAACCCCGCAGCTATTTCACATTTCTATCTCCTTTTTTTGTTTGAAAAAGAAAAAGAAACAAATAATAAAGGGAATAATTACCGGCAGCAATTATGAAAAACCAGAAAGAAAGCTAACCTTGGAAAGCCGAAGTACCTATACCCTTAGACTTTCCAGTTTATGATTCAAATGGTTCATTACTTGGCCAAAAATGCAATAATTTAAATTCGGAAAGCTTTTTTATGCTAGTTTGTATTACCTTAAAAAATCTGCATACTGAATGTAACATTTTATAAGTTTAAAATTTTTATCAAATTTTGACAATTTTGACGATGTAACCCCTTATAAAATTTTGAAAAAATAAAGTGCATTTTTTTTCTACCGGGCATGGCTAAATCAACTCTACCGTTGAAGCTGATCCAGAATATTTATGATTTATAGGCTCGGAAATGACTCCTTTACTTATTAGCAAGCTGCTTACTAAAATTATAATACCCTCTTAGGGTTTAAAAATGTGGTAGTGTATCCATTTAATTCCTGGCCTAGCAGCTATTAATTAATTAATCGTTTTGTTCACTCACGATTTGAAGTAGTCCTGCGCAGAGCAGGACGGATTTGGGACCGATTCGCAGAGCCAGCACTCCGGAGCAAAGAGCTCCAATGGCAGCACTGAGGAAAAGGTAACCCGTTAGCCAAGCGGTTCCCGCCGGATCGGTGGCCACGTTTAAAGGTGTTTTCAGTTCGGACTCATAGATGGTCATGTGGGCGGGGGTAATGCCAAACATTAGGCCAAAGTTGAAGCAGAGAATATTGCCTGTAAAGGTTGAGGATAAAGGAGACAATATATTAAATGTATTCTATGTAAACAAGCATATTTATATATTTTTTGAAGAGTATATAATCATATTAGGTAGGTAGTTATTTTTAATACTTGATATAACCTAGTTAATATATATTTATCTTATTTCTATCTTCCTATTTCTATCTAAAATATGTTTATTTTATGAATGAACAATATTTATGATCATTATTCTGCTTGAATATAAATAGAATAGAACTTAACTTAAATGTATAGAATAAATATAAATAAATAAATAATTAAATAAGTGATTCAGAGGAATTCCGTTGACTCACCTATGGCCGTGGCAATGCTCTGGATGGCCGGGCCACCCACTCGCTTTGGCAGGCACATGATCTCAGCTTATCCCTTATCCCGATCGTTATCCAATGATGCTGACTGCTCCTCGGTGGTAGCTCCTCGTCTTACTGGACTCACATGCAACTCCCACTGCACTGACCGCTAAACTGAGAATCCGTTAATGGCTGCTGTGGGGTATTTATGGCCGTGGAATCGGCGCCTGCTATCTGGCGCTCGCCTCGGAGATAAGCGACCGGTCCTATGCGCCACCAGTTGAACTCCACGGCCTACTCACGACCGGAGACTGTGTCCGGACGTGTTTTCGTATAGTTGGCAGCTTAGATGAGCAATATGCAGGTATATATTTGCCCAACGTGAGCATACAGACCGCGATTCGGCGATAAGATCCGGGGGACGTCTGCCTTGGCTGCTACTGGTGTTGATGGCGAAATCTCCGGCGGACAGCGAAGAAGGGTGCCTCACTCAGTCAAGAATGTATTGCGCGATTTTAATTGAAAGCCCAGCGAGGCAATTAATAGCAATTGAGAATTGATTGAGCATAAAAGTGTTCAGTGCAGGGCTAACACTTTTAAAGTTTTTTTAAAATGGATTTAAATACTTTAACTTGAAGTAGTAGATATTATTTTAATAAACCAAATGTTCCGTAAATTATTAGATTCAAACTCGATATTTATTTTTAAATTCAAATAATTTTGATTATTAATAATGGGGGAAAAACTTATCGATAATCCTAACTGACCGCTATGACACCGATCAGCGGACACTTGCTGGTTTATATTTTTCCATTTTGCTAACAGCTACAAAAGTCGACGTGTCGAAAATGAATGAAAATATGTGCTGCTATACGAATGCAAAGTGTAAATTAATTAATAAGAAGAATAAGCGTCAATTAAGCTTCATAGTGAAGTTGATTTCTCCCCTTTAATTAAGTGTACATGTACAACGCGAGCCGCCAACGGTCAGTCATCGATAATTGCTAAACAAACCAATCCAAATTAAAAATAATAAATCAATTTCCTTGGGCTGTTACATATTGGACAATAAGTGAATTTATCATGGAAACTGGAAACTACTTAAATCTGAAAAACCCGCCAACAGAAAACAAATCGATAGATATAATCGAGATCCCATAAGGGATAAGCTGACAGCTATGAAACCCAACGATAACAAAATCAGCTGTTGTTGATCTTTACCGGGAATGTTTGTACCAAGAAATTAATTGTGCATTATTTGTGTTTATTACGACGTTAATTGAACAAAACCATGTCCCGCGAGCCTTGGAGCATTCAGTACGCACTTAACGAGGCTGTTTGGCAGTCGAAGGACGCCCCACATGCCGTCAGACAATGCGCTTGGCGCAAACAAAAGCTGCTCCTCGCCCAACAAACCAGGTACGCACTTACTTTGGGAACAAAAAAAAACATTCTCTTTTTATTTTACCATAAAGCAGGGGCTTTAGTCAAACCACTCGACATGACGTTTTGAGGGAACACCAGGAAAAAATGCATCAGGACGAGACCACCGAGCTCATAACAGTAGAGCGCCTGAGGCGTTGCCAGAAAATAATAGAACGCAGTCGAAGGTTTACTTCCGGAAGATGTAATCCGAACCTGAGACCTCCTAAACCGAATGAATTTGAGCCAGCCTGCAGGGGATTCTATGAAAGTTGCCAACAGGTTGAACTGAAATCAATAGACTTGCAGAGCTTCTCCAACAAAAAGTCGGTAATTAACTGCTCAACTGCAATACTGGACACGGAAACAAGACCACAGGCGCCGAAGAGAATTAATTCGAGTGAACGCAGAACACAGGGCGAGCAGCCTAATTCTGAGCCTAATTGCCTTGGTTTTCGCACCGCACGGGAGCAGTACATTCTGAACGAATTAAAGGTTAACAGTAATTGTAGTATCTTTATTTTTCTTATAAACTATTGATTTTATTGCAGAAAAACGAGCCGAGCGCAATTCGTAGAACAGCTTCTGCAGATGCACCATCCGAGATGATGAACTTTAGGAAGAAGACTCTGGGTGGCAAGCGTTCAGTCAGCTCTAACTTCGTTTCCCCGGTAGGACAGACTCAAACAACTACCAACACGTGAGTATTTGCCATTTTGTCGAAAACAAACAATAACGTGTCTATTGCTTACTGTCACACATCACAGAACAAGCGCCAACATCCCTCCAGCCCTTGCCCATCTGGACCCCAAGATGGTTGAGCAAATTCTTGGCGAGAGCATGCATAACTTTAAGCATGTCGGCAAGTAGACCGATTCCTTTTGTGTTTGCGAATGTGGGTTCTATGTGCACTTTGCATTTCCAGGATGGGACGATATTGCTGGTCTGGAATCTGCAAAATCCACATTCCTGGAAGCCATAATAATGCCACTGCGTCGTCCGGACCTTTTCACTGGCGTGCGTTGTCCACCCCGTGGGGTGCTTTTATTCGGTCCGCCGGGTACCGGGAAAACCCTAATCGCCAAGAGTATTGCCTCTCAGGCTAAGGCAAAGTTTTTCAGCATTAATCCCTCTAGCCTCACCTCCAAGTGGGTGGGCGAGGCTGAAAAGCTGGTAAAGACATTGTTCGCCGTGGCCGCTGCCCATCAGCCAGCTGTGAGTGATGAGATTTAACTGGAAATGCTGAGATTTAGGCATCTACCTATGCTTTTCAGATTATCTTCATTGACGAGGTTGACTCACTGCTCTCAAAACGGTCCGGAAATGAGAACGAAAGCACGCTGCGGTTGAAAAACGAGTTCCTCATCCATCTGGATGGGGCTGCCAGCAATGAGGAGACTCGAATTTTGGTAATTGGAGCGACCAACCGACCGCAGGAGCTAGACGAGGCCGTGCGACGACGTTTCGTGCGCCGCCTGTATGTTCCACTGCCCACAAGGGATGCACGACAGCAAATCATCAATAAGATTATCAGGCAAGTGAAGCACAGCCTAGACCAGACAGAGGTTGAGCAGCTGGCGGAGCTCACCGATGGCTATTCCGGTGCGGATGTGGACAGTCTATGTCGCTATGCCTCGATGGCGCCTCTTCGGTCGCTGAGTGCCGATCAGATGGAAGTCATTGAACCAGATCAGGTAACTGGGATACATTACTGCAATTATTTTAGATTTATTACCACCATTGTGCCTTTTAGCTACCCGCCGTTACAATGGAGGACTTTAAAAAGGCTCTGCGAGTCATCTCGAAAAGTGTCTCGGCGGAGGACTGCCAACAGTTTGTTGCCTGGAATGAAATTTACGGCGTACGCCATTGAAACAACATGGCATAATTTTCCTCTACTTGAATTTAATTAATACTTTCAAAAGTACGAATGAACGCTAATTAAACATTAACAATAAAATGTACATTAAAATTTGATTTCAAATTTCAAAACTCACAGCACATCAAAATTACGTTGCGTATACAGCAGGTGAAGACGGCTTGGCCTGCCAGGGTGTGTTTTTATTTTCCTTAAATACCTAAATTTATACATTGATACAGTTGGGGAAAAATCTACGGTTTGTGCCTTAAGCTAAAATGTACACTTAGTATAAAACACTTTGATCCGAAACACTCGTAACTCTACATTAAGCATACACAGACGGAGATATTTGTACGTCGAAACTACACTTAATTTAAATATATAACTTACTTAAACTCTTAAGAATTAACACTTAGAGAGGTCTGAACTACGGGATATTGGTGGCGCCTTCTATTCCCTATTCTCGTTGATCGGCGGAAAGACATAGTCATCACTGAGACTGTTGATATCGACGTAGGCAGTCTTTGGGCGCAACACCTTGTACAAGGCATCGAAGGTGGGGCGCTCCTCGGGATCCTCCAGCCAGCACTGCAGCATAATAGTGTAAACCTGCGGCGTACAGATCTCTGGTCTCTCCAGTCGGTTACCCGCCAGCAGGAAGGGTATCAGCTCGCTGTTGCTAATTGTGGGATATGGCGAGGCGCCCAGGGTGCCAATCTCCCACAGGACCACTCCGTACGCCCAAATGTCGCTCTTGCTCGAGTAAATATTGTCGCGAATGGCCTCGATGGAGAGCCAGCGAAGTGGGAGCTGAGAAGTAAATCAAGAAAAAAATTAACAGATGAAGATATGATTTTTATAAGCAGGCTCTAAAGCTTGTAAAGCATTTTATTTAAATCCACTCACCTTTCGCGTTTTTGTATTCGTATATATTCCATGCCTCGACAGCCCAAAATCTGATATTTTCAGGGTCTTATCACTGTCAATTAGTACGTTTCGAGCAGCGAGGTCCCTGTAAAGAGAAATTAGTATTGTTTAATCCCATTGTCAGGGTGTTTTTATGTTTATTTCCCAACCGATGCGTTATTTCCTGCTCTTCCAGGAATCGCATTCCATTGGCTATTTGCAGAGCGAAATTATGCAGCTCTTTGTTGTCAAGGACGTGCTCAAATGATACCTCCTCCTCCACAATGCTGTAGGTGGCTGTAATTAAGTAAAATACTATGTCAATTCGCTCATTAAATTAACTTTTCCATGTACACACTTTCTGCGAACTCTCGCCGGGTTGGCTGGGGCGGCCCACTGCCGTTCATGGTAATCGAATTGGAGTCCCCGGTGCATTGCACATCAATTGTCTGACTGGAAGCCTTCAATTCGATATAGTTTACGCTGGGCGCCTTGGGTGAGGAGGTGCTGTTGGCCGAGATGGGCCTGCAGCTGGTGTAGTTGGCATTTCGCAACTTTAACTTGCCGGCTTCCTTGCGCAACGAGCGCAGATAAGTTTGCTGGTAAAAAACACAATATATTCTCGTATTGCAAATAATATTGTTATAGTATTTACCAAGTTGCCCTGACCCACATACTCCATGATCATCAGGTAGGGTGGCTTGATGGTGCAACAACCCAAGAAGCACACCACATTGTGGTGCGTGCCCACACCCTTGAGCATCTCAATCTCGGACAGGAACTCAGCCACCTCATCGGCCTTAGGATTGGCTACAAAAACACATTCACTATCTTAATTTATTCTAACCAATTTATATATTCTAAGAACTCACGCTTGAGCTGTTTCACAGCCACAATGGTGGTGCCCCTCATCCGGCGCAAATTAATGGCCGTGGCCTCGTGGACGCGACCAAAGGCTCCCTCGCCCAGTAAGCGTCCAATTTGGATGGCCGAGTGAGGCACCTCAAATATGTCTGCCAGACCCAGGACCTGTGACTTCTGCAGGGGGATTTTAGGGAAGGGCTTACGTTAGTATTTGGTTTTCGTATTTAAAGTAATTATTTAGTAATTTAAAACGACAGCAAGGTGCTTTTATACCCTTACAGGGGAAAAACTATTGCGAAATCTTTTCCGAAATGAAATAAATGCATTTTTGGCATTAGATCAAAGTACAAACTGCAAGGGTATACAAACGACGCTACCCAACTTATCTCATCTTAGGTCTTACCTCCACATCAAATAATGAATATATATATATATTTTGGACAAACTATGTGGTTAGATTTTTATAAGCAAGATTGACTGCAAAACTTACCTCGACATATTTGTCCACATAGTTCACATTATCTTCCATCCTGCAAAAAAAGAATCCCATGTGAGCTAGCGTAATACCAGAGCTATTTCCATTGCAACTTACTCGATGGCAGACGAGGCAAAGGTTTGAATGTATATCTGCTCCTGCATTTGCAGCTTGGCATTCGTCCTCACCCTGCGGCACCGCACCAGCAGCATAATCAGGCCAGCCAGGATGATGGCTATGAGCATGCCGCTCATGACCATAATGGAGTTGCTCTGAGTAGAAAACAGAATAAATATATGCAATAAATGTGAAAATATGTGAGAAGGGATAAGGCCAACTTACCACACTGTCACCCTCCGTCAGCAGGATGGGATTTGCAGGTACTGTGATTTCAAAAAGGATTTAAAGATGTATTTTAAAGGACATTCCTGTAGTAAATTATAGTTGCCCGCTCACCTGGCACCTTGGCCACACTGCGCGGTCCCTCGCAACCCGCCGGATCAATTATCACGGCCTGTAGACTGATGGAGGCCTTCTCCTTTAGCTGAGTTCCCAGGCCCAGCTTCATGCTGCCCTCGAAGCCCTTTGGAGTGGCCTTGAAGCCAAGTTCGCTTAATTTGTAGGCACGGGTCAGCAGGTGCATCAATACTCCTCCCCAGGGCAGCGAGGGGTTTGTCTCCTCATTGATCCTGCAAAGTTTTGTTATATTTAACATTACAGATTCACAGTTGAAGCCAGAAGTGTACATCCAGGCTGTTAAATTCTTTTCAGAGCTAACAGAAAATTTTACAGAAAATGTACATGATTGGGCTTCTAAGGAAAATGGAGATTGTTAATGTAAAGCAAATGCAGTTCAATGCTATTGAATGAGCCTTCATTGAAGTATTTGCCATGGAAATTCTCTGTTCATAGCAAAATATGGAGAATATTAATTTTGTTTGAAAATCTCTTGACTCTTTAATTTAAATGGAAACCAAAATTATACAAAAAAACGAATACATTTCAGTTAGAAATAAGCGGACATCTACTTCTTTTATTGTGTAGATATCAAACTGTTGAGGGGCATTACCTCAATCAGTTTTCGAAACCCCAATAGGTCCCAGCAATTACTCACTTCAACTGCATTTTGTAGGCCCCCAGTGTGTCGTGCAAATGAGAGTCCTGCTCCTTTCGCAACTGCTCGCTGGCCAGTATCGAGACACTGATACTAATGGTTTCGTTGCTGAGCATTTTTCCCATGGCCAGGACCCTGGGTGGTGTGGGCGCCAACTGGCAGGAGCATTTGCCCTCCAGGCACTCTGATTGGATGAAATTTGTTAATGTTGGTTAGGCAAGACTCCCGAGACTCGATTATCAAATACCCATTAGAGAGTAGTTTGTATTTTAAAGATATATATTTAAAACTGAATTTAAATGTTTTCTTAAAATTATAATTAAACTCACGTGGCACAAAGACGCGGGCGGAACGACGAACCATCGCATTGGAGGTCTCCACGGTTACCTTGTACTGGCAGCCAAACATGTAATTGCAGTCCACAGACTCCACGTTCAGGTTGGGATTCAGGGGCAGGTAGACGAAGTTCGGTGCAGCGGGCTTGCGCTTGATGCCATACTCGCTGCATGGGGCATCCGGACATCTTGTGTTGTTCAGGGCGCTAACCAGGACGTTGTAGGAAGTGCCTGGAAGGATAAGGGGGTTCGCTAAGTTTATGTTGATAAACGCTGGGATAGTTAACTTTAATATTTTGTTTTTCAAAAAATATATACTGGAAATATTATATACTTTGCTGTTTATCAACTCTATTTAAGCAACAAACTAAGGAAACGCTCTCTGAGGTATTGAGGTAATGGGTAACCTTAAAGGCTCACTCACCTTCAGGTAGATTGTCCTGCCAACGCACCTGCAGACGGGGAATCTTCTCCATGTAGAGCGTTACATTGGTGCTCACCTCTGTAATCTCTCCATTGGGTGTGGGCTATGGGGAGCAAAGAGCAACATCAGATTATTCCAAAACGGATTTTTGATTTTATGGAACCAGCCTAGTTTTGTACACTTAAAAAATAAAAGAAAACTACCTTCAACCTGACGAAAGTGAAGACTTTTAAAATGTTTAAATCGGAATCTATATAATACACTTATAGATATGCAGTATTATACAAGAAATGTGAATTAATTGATTACAATTCATAAAAAGAAATAATATAATAATATATATATATATATAATATTTAGAATTAAACCAGATGTACCCCTCCAATTTATGATTCAAATCGTTTATAACTTTGCCAAAAATGTATTCAATTCAATTTTAAAAGCTTTTCTTTGCTAGTTTTTGTTACCTTTAAAAATCTGCATACTGAGCTTAACTCGTTTTTTTTAAATTCATATTTTTATCAATTTTCGACAATTTTAATGATTTGTTTTTCTGCCTGACATGGCTAAATTAACTCTGCTGTTTGTGCTGATCAAGAATATATATGATGTATAGGGTCGGAAATGACTCCTTTTATTAGCAAGCTGCTGACATAAATTGTAATAAAAATATCAGATTGAATATAAAATTTTGATACTATATACCATTGAATTCAAATATATATTATTATTATATACTTAATAAATTTGAAACAATTTTAACGTTGATTTAAATTGTGCTGATGCTGATTAAGATAATGTATATCAGATTCATGGGTTGGAAAATTAAGACTTTGCAATCTTCTGACTTATATTAAAATACTCTGCAAGGGTATCAAATTTAATCACTCAATATTTAATAAAATTAAAGTGTACTCACATTTAGACGCATTCTCGTCCCGGAATCCAAAGTTTTGCCAGTTGCATTTCCCCCCGCGGCATCCGGCAGACTGGTCACATAACGATGCGTTCCCATCTGCTCCTCCGACTCCGCACCCTTGCCGAGGGATACCACAGTTGGAATGATGGTTGTGGTATTGTTTACCCAACTCTGGGGCCCCAACGAATCGATGGGCCCCGCCAGCAGGATGAGTGTTGCAAGAACAACTATCTTACTGCCAATGCTGTTCGGGCTCTGCATTCTGATGTCTGGGGTTCCACATATTCGACAGCGTTAACTAAAATACAAAGCAATCGAAAACGTTAGTTTTTATTCCAATTAAAATGAAAAATCCTTTGATTTGATTTTTTTAGATAGTTCCGCGCCAATAAATTTATTTTTTAACGAGAAAACAAATCAAAAAATACATTTACAATAAATTTAAATATATAAAATCCAGAAAAGTAGGGCTACGAATTTTTCCACTGAAAAAAGTTTGGCATTGTATGTATATATATATATATATATATACATATATGAATATATGACGAGCAAAGGAAAGGAGTGTGCTTTGCACCGCCAAAGTTCCTCATTGAAATGGACGCCGCCGTCCCATTTGAATTGTGACCTCAATTCTGAAATGGTATACCAATTATGTCACCCAATATCACAGCAAATATGCTTAGCTGGCACGTGGAGATGGGCAGACTACACGGAAATTATGGAATTTAATTAGTCACTGCCGTCAAAGGGAAATATTTGAAAAGACTCGCTGCATTGCGAGTGGCACTTTTCCCACTTTTCAACTTTTTACCTTGTTCTGTTTTTCTTTTATTTCCAGGAGAAGCGACGCGAAGTAGAAAGAATGGAAACAAAAACAAACTAATATTTGCAGCAGCAACATTAGTAAGTTGCCTTTCAAGAGTCAAGGCAAGTTCATTTGAAAAAAGTTGGGAAAACAGAAACACTACAAAGTCAAGGAATACTTTAGAGTTGACTGCACTTATAGTAAATTTGTTGACCGAACGATACAAATAAAGGGGTACCGGGAAACCCACTTAAGAGCTGATTGCCCACTGTACATAGGTATAAATAAATGTAAGTATATATATACTATTATAGTGTGTAAGTACAGCCTGAGGTATTGGTGCGGCAAATGGTCTTATTAGTATCAGCTATGACATACAGCATCACCATCGCGACCACATTCCCCACCTGTTAATGAGGAGGCTTGGTTGCTTATTTACCATCTTAATTATGTCAACATAAAGTTCCATGAATGCAGTGGCTTATTGTTTGCTTGAATGCTTGAATTCATCCATATGCTTGAATATAATTGACCAGAACTTGACAATTACTGTGAATGTAATGTAATTCTGCAGTTCATAACATAACAACTTGTATATACGTTTTAATTCATTCATCTGAAATGCAGACATTCCTATTAAAAATATTAGGAATATTTCGTCGATAGTTTTCAGAATTCAATCACAGAAAATTTCTCACATAACATCAACAAAATGATGATTAAATAAACTCAAGAATCGATTAAGACATCAAATCGCTGATATAAATATCATTAAATCGATTACAATACACAGTATACTATAAATAGAACACTTATCGATTCGATTCGATCCATAAATGTTGGCAAACATATTTGCCAGTATGTGTATTGATAAATTATCCAATAAATAAACCCAAGGTGGTCCCCTGCCTTTACGATGTGTTGGGCGTTCCAAATGACATCTAAAGACTCTCCTCCCCGCTCAATAAAAAGTAATAATTACAAAATAAACTTGTAAGAAAACTTAAGGCGACTATAAGATACCCAGCTATGTGCATTAAGCAAAAAGATTAAAGTTAAAAACGAACTACGTTGTTAAGGGGCACTCCCAGCGGAATGTCATTAGGCGCACATTTTCCCCAAGGCTTACCAAAATTAAGGAGAAATACTTTATTTACCACAACAGCCCCTTTACAATCAGTACATTCATTAATCCCTCTCTCCATTAAAATGCCTTCCATTCAAAAACCCCCACATGCCATATCAATTAAAATATGCTCTCTAATTAGTGCGAGTGCAATGCATGAATTTTCCATTATGAAGCCATGCTAATTACCCACATTCCAAGGGGAAAACAATTACGTACATTTCACTGAATTAATTCCAAATTCCTACGAATTGCAGAGCACGAATCCTTTTCAGGTGCTGGGCACCAAAGGATTACAGGATAACCGACGCTTAAACTAACCACGCACAACTTCAGAAATAATTGCATCTAATGCCGCTTTCCTTGAAATCAAATTCATTTTCAGGATGAAACATATGTAACCTGTTATGGGTAGCTAGAAGCTTTTAGGTAACTGCTAAATTAACTTAACTCATTATATCCTAAGGTATGTGACTTTCAGCAAAATGCGAAGAAAAGCTTTAAAACGTGAAAGAAGTTTATGTTCCCTGCACATTGTGCGACTTACACGTGGGAAGCGCGTTGCACACACATGTCCTGCTGGCAGGGATTAAGGCGAGGACTTATAAATAATAAGGTCGGGAGCTAATTGTTGACATCGCATTAGCGACAGGTGGGGCAGACTGGGTCATAAATCAAGCCCTGTCAGCGCTCAACTTTATTGGGGCTCCACTCCTCCCGGGGCTTCTGTTTCCAAGTGTTTTGTTTTGGTTTAATGCCCTTCCCCCGGGCGACAGACAAAAACACGGTCTGGTAACAACTAACTATCTAAACTTTATTCGGCATTAGTCATACATGGAGCGACCCTTGGTCTCCTCCAGGCAGACCACCACGTAGAGAAGGCACAGGGCGCTGGTGGCTGCGCAGAACCACATGGTGGCCGCCAGGCCCAGGTGGAACATCATCAGGGGGAAGGTCTTCAGCGAGGTGAAGGCGAAGAAGCTGAGGCAGCCCAGGCAGAAGCTGGTGGCCACTGCTCGGATCTTTTGTGGCAGGACCTCCACCAGTACCACCATTGTCACCGAAATGACGCCCACGTTGGCAATGAAGATGATGAAGGACATCAGGCAGACGGGCAACCAGGCGGAGAACGCTGACAGATCCACTTCCTGCTGCTCCACAAAGAAGGCGTACACCCCAAAGGCTGCTGTTCCGATTCCACTTCCTGCACATGACACT
This sequence comes from Drosophila seguyi, assembly GCA_008042675.1. Lineage (NCBI taxonomy): Eukaryota > Metazoa > Arthropoda > Insecta > Diptera > Drosophilidae > Drosophila > Drosophila seguyi. The sequence goes on along the minus strand of VNJU01005775.1, from coordinate 148,435 downwards.
ATCAGCAGGACCTTTCGGCCATAGCGATCGACGGCATATATGCTGGCCAGAGTGCCCAGAATCTGTACGGCTCCAATGATGATGGTGTTCGTGTTGGGATCCAGCTGAGTGTTCACCTGGTCGAAGATGTTCGACATGTAGTTGATGAAGGCAAAGGTGCCCGTGAAGATGTTGGCAATCATTAGCACCAGACCCGTGGCCAAAGCCTTCAATGAGCGCTTGCTGACTGCAAAGATACGTCAATGAGTTGTTATCCAGTCTGAAATTTCACTCAATTCACTTACAGAAATCACCCACAGAAAGCCCTTTGTTGTCAGAGTCCTTGTTCTGCTGCTGGATGGCCAAGCGCATCTCATCGAACTGTTTCTGATATGCGCGCTCCGCCTCTTTGGAAACATTTGGCCCATCGCACCGCCTGTAGAATCTCAAGGACCTCTGGGCCTCCTCCTCCCGCTGCCATCGGATCAGCTGCTGCGGTGGCTCCGGAAAACGGGTGGCCAGGAACACATACAGCACGGGCAGGCCCACCACGGCACAGGGAATGACATGGTAGGGTATGTGCGAGGATACGACAAAGCCCACCATAATGCCTGTGTTCATGGTGAGAGTGAAAAAGGAGCACAGGCGGCCACGAATGCTGCAAGAGAAAGGGGAGAGGTCCAATTGGTGTTTTTATAAGGCTTCTTTGTGCAAAAATTGACTGTTTTCGCAACGAAAATATTGATTTCGTTTCATGGAATGCAGTGTGAGAGTCTTGACTGAAACCTCTGGACCAATTACTTGGAACTGTTCCAAACTAATACTACAAAAAAAAAAAACAACTCTTAGAATCTGCACTTGAAATTTGCATTCACAAAATTGTAACTAGTTTTCACTAGAACTTAAATAAAGGATTCTAAAAATCTTTAATTGAAATATTCCCTAGTTTCCTAGCTCAGTTACAAATTGGCAACTTTTTCGCTTAGAGTTTCTCTATGATTCCCTGCACTCACCTGTTGTCGGCGATTTCGCCAATGAAAATGGGAAGGACAACAAACATTCCACCGCCAGTTAATCCTGCACAAACCCGGGCCACATACAACCACTCGATGCTCTGGGCGAAGTAGAACATGAACCAAATGCACTGCGGATCGAAAAGGGAATACCGGGAAATATGACAAGTTAAGCAACTGTTTAAGGAGTACATCCCAGCGTATAAGCCTCTTATGAGCTGAAAAAACGCACCGTATGGGGCACTGCCAGGGCATAAATCGACACCTTACGACCAAAGCGGTTCATCAGGTAGGAAAAGGAGAAGTTGCCGGTGATGCCGCCAATGCTGATGACAGCTCCCAGCCAGGAGGCCTGGTCCACGTCGATGTGAAAGGACAAAGGCGTCTCGTCGGGGGACAGGAGCTTTGGGAGCATCGGTGAAAGCCATCCAAGAGCGATGCCATGACAGAAGGTTATCAGCGTGGCTGCAAGAATACATACACATAGATCAGCGACGAATGACATCATAATCTCCGGAATCAACAGCTCAAGGGGCCTCATTTGCATGGGCACGCATGAAATTCAATTTTCAGCCGTGTCAACTTTGTGTCAACTCTTGGATTATGGCTTCTGTGTAATTCATGACACGGATCTGGGGACCCGAAACTTTCCGCTACCCGGCTGAGCTGTTAACCCGTCTTATCTCCGCAAACATACCACTCAATGAGACCAGCAGCTGACGGCGGAACTGCCACTGGAAGATGCCCGAATTGAATATGTTGAGGAACATCATGGGGTTTCCTCTCCTCAGAATCCTTGGGCTTAACTATCTCTAGGTTTGATCCTTGAATCTCGGATATCACAGTCGGTTAGGGCCGCGCCTTGGTTTCAGCGGAGTAGCTCCTAGGTTGCTTTAAAGCTCTTGCACGAAAATTTCTGGTTCTGGTGTCCTTTTTCCATGCTATGTATGTTCCTCTCGATGACTCCTTCCCGTGAATGTGAAACGAATAACACTGGCGACTGGCGGCTTGTCCGAAAATGGCTTGTGAAATAGCCGGAGACACTCTATTTATACGCGATCCGTATCTTAATCTCCGGGTAAACATCTACTATTTCATCTAAGAAACGGCGAACGATTACGCAGTTCTGTGGACAAGCGGCAGCCTCAGATTACGGCTTCATCTCATCACTTGTCTGAGTGGGCGGGGCCGGGAGCTGTCCGGAGCTGTTGCTCCCTAATACTTGGCAAACACAGCCGTAAATCTTCTGAGCAGGCGTCGCGTCATGACCGCTGGGATCCTCTATTCTCAGTCCAAGTTCATGACTCGCTATAAACGGAACTGAACAGCTGCGAAATCGCGGTTAATTATGTGGAAAAAGATACGCGCTAGTTGTGACGTCAGCGGCCGGCCGGTCGGCGGGGGTTTCCTGACCTACCGGTATTTATGGACACACTTAACACTTCACACCATTTACGTAGTTTGAATAATAAAAATAAGTCGAGTGCAACGACCATTAAAATGTTCGAAATTCGCGGAAAAATATTGCCTACTTTTTGGTGGCGTTGGTGGCGTTGGTGGCGTATACGTAATATTTTGTAAATAGACTTAAATTACTCTTAAATGAAACTTAAATTAAACTGAAATTTAATTAAATTCTAGCGCTTAAATAGTGCTCTTAATTTTCTCTTAAATTTATTTGCAGATTTGTTGCTCATCTGTTTTTGTTTCCAAGAAAGAACCGCATCCGCAACCTTGCTTTTTCACATGAAGCGATTATGTTAATTATTCTTTTTATCACTCATGCACAGCTTGAGTCCATTACCTGGACTTGATGCTTTATTAAGTGGATTGGAGAAGGATTCAAGGAAGACCTTAGCTAAACGAAGGAAAGGATTTATCTGGATTTAATTTTCAATGAAAATGCTACTTAAAGTCATCTATTGTAAAGTAAATACAAGAGAAACAAGTAGTTCACAAAGATGGTAATGCATGGATAATGCATATTGATTTTTTACCCGACCTAGGCTAATTTATGGACACTCCATAATACCATTTGCGTGATTGCAATAATAAAATGGAACACGCGGGCTTTTCAGGCATCAGATAGTGGATAATAGGGGACACTATTACGATAAGCAAATACTTTCTGGTGATACTGTCAAAAAGTCACAAGCACGAGTAAGCTGCAAGTGTTTTAGAAGAGATAAAAATAAAAAGTATAAATGTTTTCATATGTTTTTTTTTTAATGCGTATTTTCTTTTAAAGTCCAACTTTCACTGAAGGGCACCGAGATAATCATTTTTTCACTCGATTGTCCTTTGAACAATACAAACAACTGTTTCGATAAACCAATTTATTGCACTGACAAGGCAATGATTCACATTGACGTGTTTACAAATAGCTCCAGACCGAAATGTAGAAGGCTTTAATGTTATTTTCGAACGATTCCCGATTTATATGATAGCAGCACACAGAAAAAGCCAAGCCCGTAATCATACACACTCTGTGTAGATTGCATTTTGAATAGATAACAATCAATCGGCTGGCTTGGCTTTTATGGCCCTGATATAACGATGATGATTTAGGATGGACTTTGCTTTGTCAACAACCCATGATTATGTCTGATTTTCGCCAGCAGTTTTGGCTTGGGAATAAAGCTCTTCGGTTTTGAAGTTAACATATTCGACGTAACCCCCAATGCAAATCCAAGGAAATATATTCCAATAAATAATCTTAATGACTGTCGTTTGATATTCGGGCTCAATAGATTATTAAGTGTCACGTTCACTTTGACCGAATGACCCATACATTCTTTGAAACCCTCATAAGCACAGAATTTCCCACATTTTTCACATGCCAACACCCGACAAGATGACGCATTTCATCCACTTTGGGTGGCAAACTCCGCCTCCGATAAGACGTTTAGAGGCGAAAGCTTCGTTTCTTTTTTGCTGAATCGTGTGATAAGTCCAAAGAACATTGCCATCAATAAAAAAGAAGCGTGAAATTTCTAGATATTAGGCGCTTTAAGTAAGGCTAACTGATAGCTTTAGCCTTTTTGCGTGAGGTAGGTGCGTCGAATTTCGATTCTGTCCGACCACCTGACACATTAAGCTCGGCAGGTGAAGCCAGCCAGGCAGCCAGCCACCAGCCACCAGCCAGGTGGGAGGGCCAGACCAAGACGATGGCTACTCATAAATTAAATGCTTGTGTTTTAATCAACTGATAATTTTCCACAAGTGTCAGGCGTTGCCAACTTAATGCGAATGCCAGCAAACAAACGTTAAATCAGCCAAATGCCAATGAAATTAGTTAAGAACTTTTCAGTTGAGTTTACTGATTGAGTGTTTACGATTTTATAGCTTTAGGTAGAGTTCTACCTTTTTTCTTTTTCACACAACAAGCTCTTTCGGACTAAAGAAACTTGCCTAAACTTTAGATACATGTATTTCCACAGTTCAGAAAAAGTTTTCAAACTCTTTATTAGACGGTTTTTAATTTTTTTTAGAAACGAAAGAACTTGACAAAGCCATCAGGAGCAACGACTTTGGGACCTTATCTAAACGGTTCTAAAAAAACTGGGGGCCATTTTCAATGCCGCCAACTTTTTTTTTTGTTTTTTGTACTAGTATGAGTCGAAATTTGTGGCTTATGGGTATTTTTTGGCGTTGAATTCGGTCGCGTCATTGTACGGCCAGTTTTCTAATCGTTATCGCGCGTACTCGATTTATTGATAAGTTCAATTTGTTTTCCATTTCACGCCAACTTGAACGAATTGTTTTGGTTTGGCAAATTCGCTGGGAAAAAGAACACACAACTCTTACCAGCCACGGTGCGAAAAGCATTGTCTGTTGCCGAGGCCAAACCTTTTAGACCGCTTTTATTTCGGCTTCCATCATGTGAAAGTGATAAATTTTAGTGCCTTTAGATATTTAAAAGTTCTCTTCCCAATATAACGAGTTACTAATTTCGGAATTTCCTTTGGTTATTTTCGTTGTAGACGTTAGAAGATAAGCAAAAGCAATTTGAAGTGTTCAAATGGACTTTACTCTGAGGATGAATGATTCGAAGCTATAAATATATATTTATTGTATGATCATAGATGTGTATGTGTACTCAAATTTGGAAATTCCCCCTAATTGCAATATCAGCAATAAGCCATAACCAATTAAACTGGTCACTAGTCAATGCTGAGGTCGAAGTCGGGCCCCTAATACCTAATAAACTGTTGGAAAATAAATCGATTGGTCAGAGTCCAGAGAGCAGGGCTTAAATTTAAGAAGGGTTTATTTGGTATTTGATATCAAATAGATTATTTAAATATTTATATATGTATAATATATGTATTATGACCAGAAGTCCCCTGAAATCTCTAGTCAAATATTTTCTATTAAAGCTGAAAGTACACTTATTGTTTTTAGTATATTTTTATATACAATATTTTATATTTTTAAGCAAAACAATTAAATATCTATGTGGGTGTTTCTTATTCCATATTAGGTAAATAAAAGCAAAAAGATTAAAGAAAACATGTGTTATTCATATTTGTAAAATTGTAAATAATATTGTTTGTTTACTTATGAAGAAGGAAATATACTCCAAAATTCTAAATATTTACAAGAAATTTAAAGAGGAACAGAAGAGAGCTTTAACTTTAACTAGAAAAAAACTTAGCTGCTTAATTTAAATATTCAGAGGCTTTTTCTGTGAAAACTGGCATAAGGCTGAAAGGCTTTTTATAGTAGTATTCAGTATCTGTGTATGTGACTCGTCGTCTGTAGACTTGTTTGCGGCAGCCTTTTAAACCTCCTCAGTGTCTATTCTACTCGTGAAATAATTGATGAGATACCACTACCACGGTCGCCATGAATGTATTCGTTAGATAGTGCAGAAAATACAATACAAAAAATAATACAACTTGACAATAACAACAAGATAGAGCGCTGAGAGGTATGACGTCTAGCGAACATCTGTGCGAATTTGGAGTTTTTATTTATCATGGAATGTTAGACGCACAAAAAATGCAATACATACATTTAATTTTGATCAATAATAGTACAGAGAATGTTATTTATCTTTGACTGAATATTGTTTAAAATATTCTTTATAAAATTTCTTTTTTTTCTTCTTTCTTTCTTTTTTCATAAAGAACAAAAACACAACGACAAAAAATTGGCACTAAAAAGTCTTTGTCAGTTATGACAGATAGAAAAAATAGCTCCTCTTTGAGAGAGCAAGTCCAGTTGCAAGTACCAAAAAAAAAAAACGGAAGCAATATTGCTCTCCATGGCTTCAACCCTTTTTTTTTGCACTTCGAGGAGATGGAAATGTAATAAAAAAACTAATGAAAAACAGAAAAGCCACAAAAAATCTGCCCAACAATTCCTCGTCGCTGGAAAATAAATCATGAAAAGTGCAGTTGTTCCCTTAAAAAGAATTCCTCTGGATGGAATTATTCCACTTAATTTTATCCAGTTAATGCGTGTGCTGAAGGAGACGCTCATTTCATTTTGATTTTATAAGCCATATTCGAACTCCCTGCGGGCCTTTTTGCACATCGCTCTTGGCTAAAAATATTTATCAATTGTAGCGCGTGTTTAAGTAGATTAAATGGGGCTACTTAATCATATGCAGGCTGCTATATATATGTACAAATAAAAATATATACCGAGCCGATCGAACCGGCATTGTTTTTCGCTTTGGGCCAACCATGCTCTCTCAATAATAAATAACATGCCTTTAAGCTGTAATAAAAAGCAGTGATGGCGGGGAACTCGAGGAGCCGGTGGTGGCCAGGCTAAAAGAGTGTGATAATTTTCAGTTCGATAATTAGTGGAGTCACTAAACTGACAAAGTATATATATAGAGGTATATATACGAGGCACAATCACGAACGCACAGTAAAAATGGCGACACTTTGCTTATCACTTAAAGTGGCCGCTGCCGAACCAAAAAAAAAAAAACCGAAAACAAAAAAAAGTTGGGAGCCAAAAGTGAAAAAAATAACCGTGGCACAATCTAATAAAAAATTGAAATAACCCAGAGCCCACATAGCTCGTTGAGGTGCTGTTCTCCTTCTCTCCAGATACATATATGTATGTATCCACATATTCAGAGTGTGCCCCAAAAGGGGGCGTGAGCCGAGGCAATTACCTGAGCGAGGAGGAGACATCAACACCCCGTCTAGATTGATCGGAGTCAACTGGAATATCAATTGCGCCGTGCGTGCGGCAATTGAACCGATCATCAATCAGGGCATAATTCAAGAACGATAAAAATAATGCACCGAACAAGAGAAATTATTCGGGAATTCCGAGAATTCCGCAGCACCAACTTGTAGGTACATATCCCCCGTGAAAGCAACACACCACATCATCGTTATCTAATCGATAACTTTTTGAAGCCTCGGGCGGCAGGCTCAAGCCCAGAAGATACACAAGAGATACTTTTGTTCTAGACTCACCGTGGACGGTTCTTTGTGCTCTCCCACTGGGGTATCTTCTGGGGGGATAGCTGTCGATTGTTGACTTTTCAACCGATGGCGTAGGCCCCAATCATTTTCAAGTTTTGTTTACGCTCCACACTCTTGGCTATTTGTTTTGCTCATCCACGCTGCAGTAAACATTCACACGTCGAAGTTATATTAATTTAAACAAATATCGAATGGATACAGTTTCCACAGCAATCGGCACTTATATATTCGGGGTGCTCGAAAATAAATTGTATTTCCGTTGGCTCACTTACACTTCCATTCAGATAAATTCCGAATAATATTTGTTATTTTGTATACTTATAGATCTCTTTCACTGATCTTTGATTTTCATTCAATTTTTTTTTGTGAACTGCTCTTTTCACATCACTTTTTACTTCCTGTTCACTGATTTAAATGCAATTTCCCGTTGTTGGGCACTCATTGAGCATGCTATATTTTCAATTTTATTCAAATTAAATTTCACTCTATTTATCCTTTTGATTTTGGCCTAATGATGTCCCTTTATTCAGGTTCAATTCTAATCTCGCGCCAAAAAGTTTGTAATAAAGATGTCCGCGATGTAACGATTCGGATCCAAATGCTTTTCGGGTAAAAATTACGTAGCCGACGCGGTGACCGAGACACGTTGAAGCAACAAGCGTTGGTGCCGGAATGATAACAATTGTTAACTGCCAAGTGTTGCTTCTGCACTTGGGAGAGCTTTTACGCAAAAATTTAGCCCCCTGCACCGCTGGAGGGGGTTGCTAAAGCTCCGTCAATGGAACAGTCAGCGACGGTTAAGTGGGAATTAAATTATTATGGAAAAGGTTCAAGTATTAATATTCTTAAAATAAAATTAAGGTTATGAATGGAATGACAGTGAAATGGTTTGATCAGAGTTCTAAGAAGTAACTTTTAAAGTAAATTTTAAAGCTAGAAATTTGAGTCTTTAATATTTATATTATATTATATTGACTATTATAAAGAAAAATAAAATAGTTTTTATTCATAAAGGAGTAGGAGTAACCTCTAAATATTTTTTTTATTTTGTTTTCATTTATGTAATTACATTCAATATTCCCATTAAAATTAAGATTAAGAAAAGCTTTGGTCACTCAGAACAAATTCATGTTATCTGGTTTCGTAAAAATTACTAACATACTTTTGGACACATTATTTTATGATAAATACTATTAATTTTGCATAGGCACACTTAAATTAAAAAAACAAGTTCAAATTTGACCGCCATCAAAAGCACAAAAATATAAGCTGGCAATGCTGTCAGCTGTTGAGTCAAAGCTCAACGCTTTTGTTAAATTTGCTGGCAGCGTCACCAGATAGCTGGAAAAATAAACGTTTTAATTCAAAAATATTAAGTATACGTTGCTCTTAGACCGTAAAATGTTTTAAACTAATTAGAAGCGTAGACGTGACTTACAGACAACCCCCTACTGAATCATAATTCTATGATTTCCTTTTAATTTTCCTTTTCTGTTGCAAGCTTGATGATGGTCATGAAAACTGGTTTGACTGGTTTTTCGTCTCCTTTGTCTGGCTGCAAGTTTGGAATCCGAATAGGAACAAAGAAGTTGAAACCAAAACAAAGGAGTTGTGGCGGAAAAACCTTCCCTTAAAAAATACCAGGAAAAGAGCAAGCCAAAATATATTTCGAATAAACATTAAAAAACACCCTCGCGGCAAAGAGAAGTCGTCAGAATATCATAAGCAGAACCCAGAAACGTCAGACCTTGGTTTTGGGGGGGCTAGCAAAAGACAGCTGATAGCTCACGCTCTCTCGCGCTGCGCGCTCTCTCTTCTATTTCTCGCTATCTTTCTCGCAGACAGCTACGAGGGAGAGTGGGGCTAATCAGCTTGGTTTATATTTTTCAACTTTCCTCAATTCATTTCATGCCGCGCCAACGGCCGCTAAAGATCGCGCAGCTCTTCGGTCCTGTGAACGATATATCCCTCTATATAATTACGCGCGGTAATGTTCAACAGTTAAGTGTACACTCTGTGCGTGTGTGCGTATTGGGCTCGAGTGTGTGTGTGTTTGTGCTGGCTGCACTTGGCTTATCAGTTGTAGTAACACCGTGATAATCACTTATTTTTCACCAATCGAACTCAATATTTTTTTGTGGCTTACATTGCACTGGGAGGAGGAACAACCACAACAGCATGGGGTTTAGCCTTTGTCCTATCGGCCCCTCTCTTTTCCACCCCGCTCACATGCACAGTGATAAGCCGCAAGGCAAGAAAAAAAAGCAACAATAACAAAAGCAACAACATTGAAAAGCCTTAGAATTTGATATACTTTTTAGTGAGAACTACATACTAAATACTTAGTAGGTGAGCCTATGCGAAACTAACAACAACAGCAAACACTCTGCCAATCGCGAAAGACGTTGGAATGACGGAGGGGCCAATAAGTCGACGGCTAGGCCAACACACATACACATCAAGAAAATATCAGCTGGTCGAAGAGCGGTAACGTTTTTCTCACCTGCTTCACTAATTGTGGAGACGAATTAACAAAAATTAAAAAGAGACTAAGAACAATTAAAAGTGCGTCTCAATTATTCAAAATTCAAAACAAAGGCGAGAGAGAGTGTGGAGAGAACGTGCTAAATATAAGCAAATGTGTATTTGCATCATAAAGAAGAAGCTTTGAGTGCATTTCGCGTACCCTACACAACAAAATCAAAATTCTGGCCATATGGGTTATAGTTAAACGAATGTAAATGAAATAAAATTAAATATAGGTATATTATTCGTATAACCAATAACAAAATCTAGAAAAAAGAAACATTGCTCAAGCAATACAACATTTTGTGTATAATAAAGTAATATTTAATACAATTTAATAATTAATTTCGATTGAAAAGCATTTATTTTCTAATTAGTTCCTTCTATCAAAAACCTTTATTCATTGTAATATGATCAACTAGTATAGAAAACAATTTTTTTAATCGAAAATGGACTCATTAAGATGTAGTCCAAAACTCATGGTGATACGTTATTCCCAAAAGCCGGAATATTAATTTTAGCGCACTCGTCTGTCTTGTTCTTTCCTCCCCCGCGGCTACCGCATGCTCCAAGCACGGAGTCTGTTCTGTGCATCTCCCTCGTTCTCGCTCTCTGTGGGGCCAACACGAGCAGCAGTAGCAACAACAAACATTGTTTATGCCCGCTCTCGCACGCTCTCTGGCCCCCATTACATGGACGCCACACCATATGTGTTGGTGCGCTATTCTAGTTTTTGGAGGCATGGTCCGATTAGCAACAGGCGAGCAGGCCCTATTCCCAGTCCCAGCCCCCGCCCAGATCGACTTTTTATTAAATAGGTTGTCTGCCGGTCTCTCGCCCGCCCCTTCGCTGCCCCTATGGCGCCCCCGTTGCCCCACGCTCTTGGGCGAATGAACTCTCTCTCACACTCACACAAGCGGTCGTGATGAGCGAAAATTAAATTCAAATGAGCGCCAGACACGCACACACTCACACTTTTGGCGAAACAAATATTATTTATTCTAATTGTTGACGCGCCTTAAAAAAAATTACAAACAATCAAAAAACAGGCCTAAGACGAACCGAGCGGAAAGAGAAAATTAAATGAGCGAAAAATGTTCGAGTGTGAAGACTGAAAAGAGCGAGCGATAAAAGTGAAACCAAAGCGGGTTAAGGTTATACCCCAAGAGCCGAAAGATCAAAAGTGTTATCAAATATACTAAATATACAAACCGAATATAACGTGCGAATCCCGAGACCATGTCCAGTTGGAGTTTGGCCAGCGCGGTGTCGCCGAACGTGACCGGCGGCAGTGATGTCATCCGCCTGGGCAACCTCAAGGCGAGCTCGGAGTCAAACATACCAACCCGGGGATCGGTGTCTGGACTACCCCGTCCCACAACGCCCGTGCCCGCCAAGAAGTTGTCCTCCAAGCGACCGCCACACCTGACCTTGCACATCGGCGGCACAAAGTCGCAGTCCAAGTCGCACGATGCTCCGCTGGCCGAGACGGAAAATACGGTTCTATCCGCCGGTTCCTCCTCCATCTACGGCACCCCCATGAGCGGGGCAACGCCCTTCTCTTCCCCCGCGGGACACAGCCAAAAGAGCCAGGGTAGCCACCAGAGCCAGGAGACCCATCACAGTGCCAGCACCACCAGCACCAGTGCCACCAGCGGAGGATCCATCTTCCCTCATGAACAGTACAAAACCATCAAGAAGATCAACATTGGGTTCGAGAATATACGATATACCACCAAATTCGGAGTCTTCAAGAGGGGTAAGATCCGAGGGGATTTGGTATAAAGAAAATTTAAGAGTATTAAGAATTTAACACATCTAAAATTATAAGTCTTCCCTTTAGTTTCGTGCATTATTTAGGTGGGAATATTCCAAAGTGTGCTTTCAAATTGTGTTTTTTTTTTTTAATGAGCAACACTTTTGATAGTCAAAATAGCAGCGTTTAATAAATCTTTTTTAGTACCTTTATACTTATTTTTAATTGTAAGTCTGCTGTCTGGCTGAAATAACTAAAATATATTATAAGTGTAGTGTATAGTATATCTACAAACGATTCCTCAAAATCACACCTTGTTTGTTGAAAGAGAAAACAATCTTTAGGTTTACATGGCGTGGTTCTTTTTATTCTCTTTATTTTCACACTTTAAAAATTTGCGATACATACATACACACATATGAAACACATACTCTTTATATAGATTGCAAAAACAAAAGCTAATATATGAAGAGTATTCGCCTCAGGGTCATATAATTGCCAGCTTGGTCCCAGACACGCATTGGTGACCATTATAATTAAGGGTTGACAGCCTGTACGAATACGGCAATGTCCAGTAAACCCAATTAAAGTTAACCAGTTCAGTTCGACTTAAATGAGTCTTTTGTATGGGCCGACAAAATGAGTTTTTAATGAAACCGTCATAATACAAATAGTCCTGCAATTATCTGAATCAGCCGCACTGATATCTGATACGGTTTAGGTTCATTACTCTTCAGATACCTCTCCAGATAGAGTCATTAAATCCCCGAATTTGTTCTAATCTTTAGAATGTTAACCCAATATTATCAGCGCGTGGGCACACTTCATTTAGATTTAAATATGGTTTAAAGTCCGTCAAGCGGAACACACAAAGGAAATGTATCAGTTCAGATGGCTTTGTCTTTATATATGTATATTTTTTTTTTATTATTATACATATGTAACCACTGCCTCAGTTTCAATTTGCCATATTGACAAGCTGTTGATTGAAGAAATCATTGGGTTCAAAGTGCCCCTTCAATTGAATTAAACTTGTGCACACGCAGAAGGAAAAGAAGTATAGTTGCATGGTCAGGGCTAAATATGAGGGTCTGTGGTCTTTTTATCTAAATATATAACTCACGGAACCTATTTGCATATCGTCGAGTGTTCCAGCCTTATTGTTTGTTTACAATTGCCGATCCCACAGTTACAATGCCGATGATAAGAAGGGACGCTTACAACATGCACAAAACTACGCAATCGCAATTACTTGTTACTTCTTGTGAATACTCCCGCTTATCGCGGATACAAGTAGGGAAGTATAATATGTTTGGGTCTCAAAGCCACAATCTGTGACTCACTGTGCACCCGAGCTGATAGATAGGCAGGCTTTCCCAAATAGATATTTGACTGAACAGGTGGCCCCCACGAAGTATCCCTGGTGAGTCATGGCCTGACTCATTTAAGTATCTGATTATGATCCTGATAGAAACAATGACACGTGCCGCAGGCTGATTAGGTACACGATAAATCATAGGCAAATATTTCGAGGGTGATTCCGATGAATTTCTAAATAGCCCTCGTTTATAGAGTAAGCAAAACAAGACGGCTGTGCCGAGTAATTATTCAGTACTCATATAGTAATTAAGTGATTCCTAGTAGGTTAGGGATAATTTTGGTGGGCTTACCTCACTTATTCCAGCTCAGAAACCGTGTTCAATCCTTGAGAAAACTTTGACCAAGGCCACTTGTAGTGCTTCGACAACACAACATAGACCAGAGTAGCTACAATGCTGCTCGTGTCTCATATCTACGAGCTACCTTTATCAACTCAACTTACCTACCCAGCCATAGCCAGGCAATGATAATGAAAAGTAAAAACATACATGAATTCTTCACAATTGATTTTGTATTTTTTTTTTTTAGATTAATAGAAATCAGAGGCCAGTGAAAGCAAATCGATTTGTGTATATCGTACATGGATACGTATACACAAGTACGATTACGGTTCTGATTACGACACATGTCGGACATGTGATAAATATTATTACTATTATTATTATTATTATGACATTGGGGACAAGGAATATAAACGATAATTGACAGTATCTGCCCTAGATAGATACGCATTATAGAACACAAAATGTAGATGATATGAAAGCTTTCCGATTAAGCATAATAATGCAGAATTCTTGGCCTTATGAGAAAGACGAAAACGTTTTAATTAATGTCACTTAAGTTCCATTCAATTAAATATCTGTTCTTTGTTCCATTTGATTTCTCGTTGTTCCTCGCGTGTCGTCATTATATTTAAGCGGGTTGTCTTGTGTTTTCACACTTTAAAGAATATATATACAGATATATATTAAGAGGCCGACTTTGAAGCCGACTTTTGAGATGAGTCAGGTGATTTGAGAGCGTGAGCTTCCTCTTTTCTATTAAGCACGCTCCAGATGTAATTGTTGAGGACTGTTTCCGGTACGATTTAGTAAGAAATTTTTAGAATGAGCGGAAATATTTTCTTGGCATATGCGTGTCTACAAATTTTAGAACATTTTAATTAACAAAGTCATAAAAATATTTAAAGTGTAGAAAAGAATATTGTTGCCAATAAACATAACATAAAGATAAGTCTATTGCATTTTCGGTTTTATGGCAAACGCACTTACCAATCGATTTGACAATGAAATCGTTTCAATAACTTAACTTTTATGTGACCTTATCAAAAAATAATTTGCAATTTGTTTTTCTTCGAAATTTAAAGTTTATTTAACGAATATTTTGCAAATTTGAAGTTTATTTAATGAAAAACTTTTAAAGGGTCTTTATATAAGAAGCATAAGAAAAGGAAAAAAGTTATAAACATGCAGGTGTTCGATGCACTATTGTGGCTTATTACTTACTCATAATCCCCTTATTGGAAAAATGCAGTGCCAAGTACAGGGTCATCGCAAAACCTTGATAAGCAAGGCGCCCAACTCCACTACCGTAATGCGAATGCAATAAAATTGCTCGCTGTACACCTGTTGGCTTGGTGGTGGCTCTGGTTCCACATCTGGCCCACGGGCATTAAAAAAAAAGACGTAAAGGCACTTTAACGACATTTTAGTCATAGAGCTCGAAGAGCGATAAGATTTGATAAGTGTTCGAACAGACCCCTGAAATCTAAATTGGCCAGTAGCTATGGCTAATCGACAGATTAACCAGCGGGCAGTACGGCATTCAGCGTGTTCCACTACAATGTATTTGCCGAGAAATCGAACTTACACTTATAAGGCAATCCAATCTAGTGGCAAACTAAAGCTAAGGTTCTTTATGGCACTATCATCCAGCCGGGGAGCACAATGAAAAGCGTGCATGGGCGATAGGCACTAATCGCGGGAAATGGGATTCGCTTATCACCGGAGAGACGGTTCAATGTGAGAATGTGGAACACCCCGCAATTATCAATCGAATTGCAAATAAAAAGACGATCAAATCATTCAATGGAATTTATTAAGAAAATAATATTTTATTTAAAAAAAATTCGTTACGTGTAAAATATGGATTTTAAAAAGATTAAGAAGCTATATAAAATCTTGTAGTATATAACAATTAAAAGAGCGTAAACTTATCTCAAAAATGTAAATAACGTCATAATTTCGCATGATTTAAAATGTTAGATAACCCAGTCTGTGAATAATCAAAATTTTGTAGAATTTCTTGAAAACCTTAACCATTGATTAAGAAACTTAAGCTAACTGGGATTCATAATCAGTAAGCTCTGGCCATAAATATATAGTGTGACCTCTTGAAACTCTCTTGATTACTATACATACATTTTTGCTTATTTACCGATTCGTAAAATGTGTTTAATTGATGTATTAATTACAAAATCATTACAGAAACCAAAGATGTCCTCATGGGTGTCACGGGCTACTTCAAGTCTGGAGAGCTGAGTGCCATCGTTGGACCCTCGGGAGCTGGCAAGAGTACCCTGCTCAATATCCTCTCAGGATACACGTAATGCAACCTTGAACTTAAACCAACCTTTACTTTATGCTAATATAATCTTATTAATTATATTCCAGAACTTTTGGCTATACGGGTGACTTTAGTGTCAATGGCAATCGACGAGACCTAAAAGCCTTCAAACCGAACGTGGCCTTCATTCGCCAGGACACGAGTCTTCAGGCCTTTCTCTCCGTCAAGGAGGCCATGCACTTTGCGGCCAATCTAAAGATTGGCACACACATGACGCACAGCGAGAAGCGGGAGCGGGTAAAAAGCATCCTAGAGGCCATCGGGATGTATGAGAACCGATACACGATGACTGGCAACCTAAGCGGAGGACAGAAGAAACGTTTGGCCATTGCCCTGGAGCTGGTTAACAATCCACCAGTACTAATTCTAGACGAACCAACTACGTAAGTAAACGAAGGAAATAAATAAATAAATACATTTAAAATTATTTATTTGCTTTTGTAGCGGCTTGGATAGTTCGACCTCCAATCAGCTGATAAATCTGCTCAAGAAACTTGCCCTGGAGGGCCGCACTGTCATCTGCACAATCCACCAACCCAGCGCACTGACATTTGCCATGTTCGATCACCTGTACGCCATTGCCGAGGGCCAGTGCATTTACTCAGGTGGATCGCAGAATCTATTGCCCTTCCTGGGTGCCCTCAATTTACACTGCCCCGAGTCCTACAATCCAGCGGATTACTGTGAGTTTAAAAGGAAAATAACTCGTAACTCGAATTTAATCTAGAAATATTTTCAGTAATGGAAATCGCTACACATGACTACGATACCGAGGATGACAATCAAGTGGAAAAGATGGTGGCTTTGATGGACAACGGTCGTAATGAGGATTACAGGCAGAACAAGAGCGCCAGAGTGGCTCAACTGGCGGCCATGAAGAAAGTTGGTAAGACCAGCAAGAAAACATGAAAATAAAATACAGCAAAATAAATAACAATCTCCGCTTTTCAGATCAACTTATGGCCGCTGGAATAATTACACCGGTGACAGCCCCCGTAATGGCCACCTCAGTGCCACAGCACTTCCTGCAGGGCAGTGGTTTCAAGCCACTCACACCGATCAATGAGCTATCTTCGCGGGTGTGGGAAAGCCAGACGGCGGGCATTGGCAGCACCGATGTCGGAGCTAAGGTCACAGGAAGCTGCTGTAAGCCGAAGAAAAAGAAGAAACCCAAGCCGGCGCTGGAACTGGATCCGTCACATCTGTGTAATCGTGAGAATATCTACGCTACGCCCTTCTATCGCCAGCTAAGCATCCTGCTTTTGAGAACCTTCCTGTTAATTTGGCGTGATAGTTCGCTCACCACAATGCGGTTTGCCATCCATTTGATTACGGGACTGCTTATCGGTACCCTGTACTTTGGGATTGGCAACGATGGCGCCCAGACGCTGAACATCTTTCGATACATCTTCTACACCATCATGTTTGTGATGTACTGTGCCTTCTCTGGGATTCTTGTAAAGTGTAAGTTGATCTCCTTTTTTTGAAAGATATTTATCTTAACCTGGTAACTTTTATCTTCAGTTCCTTTGGAGTTCCCCATTGTGTCGAGGGAGCACTTTAATCGCTGGTACTCCCTGCGGGCGTATTACGTGGCCATCACCTTGGCCGATCTGCCCATCCAGATCATTTGCAGCGCATTATTCATAGTGCCCACTTACCTGATGACCCAGCAGCCCATGGAACTCTGGCGGTTCGGACTCTTCTTCCTGATTGTGTTCATTACGGCTCTGGTTTCGCAGAGCATCGGACTGGCAGTGGGAGCTGCACTGAGCCTCAAGCTGGGCTGCATCCTGGGACCCTTCTTCATCTGCCCGTTCCTGCAGTTCAGCGGGTTCTTTCTGATGGAGAAGGATGCCCCGGTCTACATGCGCTGGATGTTTGACATATCGTTTTTGAAGTACAGCCTGGAGGGCTGCATGATGGCCATTTTTGGATATGACCGCGAGCGCTTGGACTGCCAGGAAATGTACTGTCACCTGGTGGTACCCAAGTATATACTTAAGAACCTCGACATGGCCAACGCAAACTACAACTTGGCTCTCATATTTCTGTTTGGAGTTTTCATCTTTCTGCGCATTTTGGCCTTTTACATCATGTCCTTCCGACTCCGACTGTTCAGATGAGGCAGCAAAACAACAAAAACAAGGAAACCTGCCACATTCCGTCGTCTGGGAAATATTTGTTTTTATATTTATGGTTTCTTGTTTAAGCATTTATACGAGGGGAACTTTTGTGCCAAAGATTGGAGAAGCCTATAGAGCGTAAGGAAATCGTGATATATAACTGAAACAAAGGATAATAGAACACACCCACATATAAATCATACACCTAGCGGTTACCGAGATCAAGAACTGTAAATAGACCACTTTATTAGCATAGCGCATAAAGAAATGTATTTTTCTATTGTATTAATGACAGATTTATTGACTAGTTGTAACAAAAGCCTGATTTTAAGGCTTCGGCTGCGAGTATGACTTTGAAAATAATATTAAAAAAAGCATTTTTCATGAAAATTATTCTGTGTTTTGAATGGTTTCTAATGGTTTATCAAATTCTTGAAGCATTTTAGAGAATATATTCTAATATATATATTAAGTTGCATAGTAGATACTTGTGTATCCCTTTAGTTCATACATCCATGTATACAAATCCTAAAGAATATGTAGAAATCATGTAGATACTGTTAACTAACAGAGGATGTGTAAAGAGCGAAGAGCGCAAGAGAGAGCTTTGCTATCTTTTTCAAGGTGCCAGTGCAATGAATTTCTCTGTGCTCTGCCCTGCATTTCAAGTGCAAGGCTAAAGTTACTGCACTCTATTTCATCTCATTGTCTCTCTTAACGGCACCAAGCTTTCTCTTTGTTGTGGGTTACTACTTGCAATATCGGCTGGGGCTTTTGATTAAAATTAAAGATATAGCTGGGTTAGTTGTTGCTTTGATCGAGACGATAGCGCCTACCTGGAAAGCACATACACAAACCGCAATCTTTAAATAATTTAAATTGGTTATTGGACATATGAATATGTTTCCGCCCCGCAAAGATGGCCTAAAGTTAATTGGTAATCGACCAACGACTTCCACATATTGCAGCTATTTTATCTACAAGTTGCGCAGCCGCTGCACTAAATCCTTCAGGTTGGTTGAAATGTTTGGAATTTTATGAGAATAAATATTATTTTTAAATCTATTTTATAAATACAAAATGATCAATATTAAGGTTTTTTTTAGGTATCAAAAGATATAAATAAATATAACAGATTTTATGTTGTTTTATGTTAATTGTAATACTGATTCCTCTAGAGGTGTTGAGTTTTCCAATTGATAAGTAATACAAACTAAAACCTGTTTTTGCATTGAATAAATTCTATTGTATATTCCTTCTAAGCACTCCCATTAATGCAAATGTTATTCAATGAGTAATAACAGATTAATTGGAAAATAAACTGAGACAATGGTAGTAACAAATTCATTGAGTAAGGTTTAAAACAGCTAGTCTTAGGTAAGTTTATGGATATTTACACAACTTGACTTACTCACTGCACACTTGACATTTAAAATATTTACATAATTTTACACAAACAGGTTGGGCGTTTAATTGTTTTATGCAACCTCCCAGGCTTAAAAGAATCCCAGCCATTAAACGATTTAATTGGAATAACAATAAAGATGAGCATGATATTAGAACTAGAAAAACTTTTAAAATCAAGAAATCATAAAATCTTTTATGCTTTCAAAAACTAGCTCGAAAGTATGCCTCAAAATGTAGATGCCATTGCAGCTTGGGTACAACTCAAACTTGTTGCCAGCTGAGGATGCAGATCAATTACGATTTATAACTATAGCCGGCTTCCAACCGAAAGCAATTGAAATCGGTCAGTCGCGCTCGGAATATCAACGGAATATGAACGGACCTCTCCCTCTCGCTCGGTTAATGTGCTCATAATTCCAAATCTTAATTGAAGGAGGCGATAAAAAATAAAAGTAAACAAAACGACGCTACCAAGTGTCATACGAAATCAATTTATGCGTACGTTCAACACTTTCAATAATAATAAACCTTAAAAATATGCAAACACGAAGTGATCGAACGGCACGCGAACCCGAATTGCATTGGTCAGTTAAATCAATCCTAATGTTTGTTATTAAAACAGGTTTTTCGTGAAAACTTCTGGTGCTTAAGTTTACAAAATAGTTTTTACAAACTGCAGTGGGTGCAAAATGTAATTATAAATAGCAGCTGGCGATAAGCAGCTGTTTGGCATTGAAATAAATAATCTCCATTATAATGCCTAACTTCCATGTATTACGCAGTTTGGATTATATATACATATAAGCTGTGTAAATGGGTTGTGCTATCAGTGTTCATTGTTTCAAGCTGCAAACAGAAAGTATCTTTAACACAGTGTTCGTGGCCAGTTAAAAATTTCACTCTCTAAAGAAAAATCTAAAAAGTATATGCTAACTTTTAGGCGAAAGTGAAAAAGGGTTAATCGCAAGTGAAAACAGTATGGTTGCGATTAAAGATGCAACTATGTTTCGAAAATTCTAATCAACAATATTTAAGTGGCTAATGATTTTCAAGTTCCTTTTATAAATTGCCTTATAATTGCATGCCTTTAATTTGTTATCTGTCTCCCCAGCAATCAACATTTCCAGACTGATACGGTTAAGCTAACGCCATTCTTCCATTAATCTATTCGACTGACCTCAGACAAGATCCCGCGTCGCACTAGCATTTTTCAAACTATTAAATTCTTGAGATTAACCGGGGCGAGTGCAACATGTTCGGTTAGATTGAAAGACCTTGATCCTATCCAGTCCCACACACAAAGCGATAAGATTATCCGCAATCCTCTCGAGCGGTCATTCCGACGATAAGTGAATGCTCCGATATGTGCGATTCCCTGTGCATTTAATAAGAGTTGGGCCATCGCCAGTTCAGTTCACTGGTTTGTTGACCGGCTTAATGTTCGGTTGCCTCCCAAAACAACAAATAAAAACCCGAAACGAAACATCGCTCGGTTATTTCGGATCGTAAACAATCACCAACCGCCGTCCAATGGCCGATAACGCAGTACAAAGGCAACCGAACGGCCTGGGCCCCAAGCAGCAGGCTCTGGAGCTGCATTTTAGCCAGGTTAGCTACAGCCTGAGTGGATCGACGAAGGGTTCTGGCCAAATACTGAACGAGGCTTCTGGAGTCTTCAAATCGGGACGATTGACGGCCATTTTGGGGCCCTCGGGAGCCGGCAAGTCCACGCTGCTTAATGCTCTTGCTGGTTTCAAGTGAGTATTGTTAATATGTTAAGCTCAAATATATATATATATCTAGGTATGAGGTATATGGCCACTTAATCTCTGTTATCTGCTTAAACAAAAATACGTTGTGATAGGCCAAATATATGTATGATTTGCTGTATACTTGTAGGCATTTGGCAAAAGGCGAATACCAAAATGGCTTCTTAATTGTTTTAATCTAATGTGTAATCCTTACAGACTCCGCGGCGTTTCAGGCCAGATCCTTTTAAATGGCCGTCCCCGGGATATGTCGACATTCCGCAAAATGTCCGCCTATATTGCCCAGGACTTTGTGATGCTAAACCTTTTAACTGTCGAGGAGACTTTGCGTATCTCCGTTAACTTGAAGATGCCCAGCTCGACACCAGTTCAGGAGAAGCAAAAAATTGTAAGAAAAAATTTCTTATTTATTACAAAAGTCGAAAGAAACTTAATGCCACAATTCCCAGATAGATGACATCCTAGATATTCTGCAGCTACAGTCCTGTCGTCGGACTTTGGTCAAGAATTTATCAGGTGGCGAGCACAAGCGGCTTTCCATTGGAATTGAGCTTGTGACGAATCCACCTATTATGTTCTTCGATGAGCCAACGAGTGGACTGGACTGTGTGGCCAGTTACCAGGTGATCTGCCACCTGCAGCGACTGGCCCATGACGGCAGGATAGTGGTCTGTGTGGTTCACCAGCCGGGATCGCGACTCTTTCAATTGTTCGACGATGTCGTGGTCCTGGCTCACGGCGAAGTCCTTTATGCCGGCGAGCAGCGGGAGATGCTGAACACCTTTGCCAGCTCCGGCTTCGTCTGTCCTCAGTACTACAATCCAGCTGATTTTGGTAGGGTTACGTTTTAACTGAAATTTATCATACAATTTTAATTTAAAATATATAACTTATAGCCCTTGAAGTCTGCAGCCAGTCCTCCAGCGTTGAGCGTTGTGAATCGCTAATTACTCAAAACAAGGAGTACCACTGCAACACCAGCAACGTTGTGAAGCTTCAAGTCGATGAGGAGAGTAAGTGAAAGTGCCGGGATGATGATGCTCAGGATGCTTTGTCTCATACAGAACCAACTTCTACCTTCGCACCTCCGTATTATTTTCCTCCTTTACTGCACTTCTCTTTCCCCTTCTCTATCTTCCGCCTTCTTTCTCCGCCTGCTCTAATTTCCTTCCAGCAGCGCTAATTAATGTCCACCGGGAGTCAAGTGACTTTGCTCACCTGCGCGGCAAGGAGCAGGTGGGCTTCTGGGTTCAGCTGTGCGTGCTGCTACGCCGACACTTGAGGTCCATGTCCAGGGATTTGGTGGGTTAATGATACTTTAAGTTTTAATTTCACAGTTAACATTTCCCTGTCCTTTCAGTTTGCCGTCCAGATGCGTCTCCTTATGCACGTGGTGGTGGCCCTGCTGCTGGGCGTGGTCTACTGGCAGATAGGAGCCGACGCCGAGAAAATCGTGTCCAACGTCTCCTGCCTTTTCTTTGTGATCCTCTTCGTGTTCGCCGGCAATGCTATGCCCTCGATCCTGCTCTGCATGCAGGACTCGGCGGTGTTCCTCAGGGAGTACTACAACGGCTGGTATTCCCTGCGAGCCTACTATCTGTCCAAGGTTCTGGCGGATCTGCCGCTGCAACTCACTTGCCCCACGATGTTCATCAGCATCGGATACTTTATGACGGGTCAGCCTGCGGATCTTCAACGCTTCGCCATGTGCTGGGTTGTCTGTGTGCTGACCGCATTTATTGGCCACTTTATCGGTGTGATTGCCGGATCGCTGTTCTCCATGCAGCTGGCGATATTCCTGGTGCCGAGTGCCACGATACCGTTTCTGCTTTTCTCTGGGTTTTTCATCCGTTTGAACGAACTCTCCTGGTTCCTGCGTCCCATCTGCGATGTGTCCTTCTTTCGGTACATCTTCGAGGGTCTGCTGAGAGCCATATACGGATACGATCGCGGGGAGTTGGAGTGCTATGCCGCCATGAATTATTGCTACTACAGGACGGGCGGGCAGTTCCTCAAGGACTTTCACATGGAGGGCGATGCCTTCGGATGGGACCTGGCCGCCCTGGGAGTGTTCATGTTGCTTTTACTCCTCGCTTTCTTTCTGACCCTCACCTTGGTCATCCGCCGAGCTCTTAGGTGATATTAGCCGTTGAATTAGCCGAGTCTTAAATTTAGTTCAATGCAATTTTAATAATTAGAAGCTGATAATGTAAAGATGCTTGCGACTTCACCTAAAGATAGAGTGCTTAAAAATAAAAGTAGTAAAATGAAATGTATGTTCTTTTTTGGTTTAAAATTTATTTGATTGATCGAATTGTTGTAAGGGTATACAAAATTCGCATTTTCGTAGTTGCTGCCTTACTTATTCTACAGTCATTTTTCTACATACATTCGACAGTGAAGTCTCGAACCAAAAATGTAACGTGCACCACATGTAAATAAAAATAAATTAACAAATCAATTTGCTGGGGAAAAATCTGGACCGATTTTATGTGAAGATATCCTGGTAAATAAATATATAATTTATAAAATTGAATAGAGTAAAATCGATAAAGTTTTTTAGTAGTACATCTAATAAATAAAACTGAACTCTTGTAAAATATCATGTATAGTATTAAGTTAAAAAACAATTCCAATTCAAAATTATGCATTATATAAATTTATTATATTAATCAAATATTAACAAGTTTGCCATTAATAAGTTATGTCAATAATATAATAAAATAATTAAAGATCATCCTCATTTTGCTTACCCAAATCCAATTTAAATCGAACACAAGACCATTTGGCTTTAATCCCTTTCAAAATGTTTTCAACTAGCCAAATATTCTCTGGCCCAGACATACATAATTCAAGCCTTGAAAACCCATTACTTGCAGCTAACACACAAAAACACACACTGCCGCCACACACAAAGTCAAGATGTCTTGGAATTTTGGCTGACTTACTGCCGCTATACTATATATAGATAAATATATATATATATATATGGTATGTAGTACGTAGTCCCCGTGGCCTTTCTGCATCTTCGACACTTTTGGGCCTGGCTCTGAAATGCATTTCGCCAAGCTTTTTGTGCCGGCTGCAAACTTCCCGTTGTGGGGAGGGGGGAAGGAAGCGGAAATTCCATTATTTTACCCGCAGTCATGTTGCAAATAGATAGCAAATTCGTTTAGGAACATTTCCCTCTGAGCTTTGCACTCAGAAATGTGTGTGTGAGTTTGAGTTGAGAGCGGAATCAATTAGCGTCTTTTGGGCTAGCAAGCGCCTTAAATTTAATTCGATTTAATGAGCAGCCACCTTAAACAGCGTCCGAATAATACAAGACTCCGAGTCCTTGAGCAAATACAGCAAGCAGTCGTTGCCCCCGTGGATTAAATCAATTTAAAATGCAAACAATCTCGCCAGACAGCAAACATTGGCTAATGCAGGCAAAAATTTTAAAGTGGTTCGCCAGACAAAAACTCATCGGAAATATCTGCAAAATTTAAGCTGCCACTCAAAAAGTTTCGTCCTTGTCTGTTTTTTTTCGTGTTGGCAAAAGCATATGAAAACTTTTCGGGCCCAGTAAATCCCCAATGACCCAAATGGAAATGTTGGCGAGCTAAAACTTGTGTGAGTGTGAATGGTAAAAATATAGACACGGATGCGGATTTGGAGCGTAGGTGGAAGGGTGCTAAGTACTCTTGACCGGAGGCTAGCGCACGGATAACGAATAATAAAAATATATTTTTGATTGATAGAATGTGTTGCCGAAAAATATAGTATTTTTTTAAATGAGAATATGGCTTAAATGTAAGGAAACCATGAGTAAAATACCTAAGATTTCTGAATTTTCTGCTTTAAAAAGTGATTGTCTGAGCATTTTCTAATCTTCTGGGCAGGTTATTTGTTCTTCAAAAATCTTTGGCATAAATTATATATTCAATATTTCAAGTTACTTGCTTGCCACCTAACACAGCTGTGAATTTGTAAACAAAACCTATAGCTGTAAATAAATGATTTACCGCAGACAAACAAATTGCTTTGGGCAACTTTATAAATGGTATCACAAACTTGCCATGTTTTCGTATAAATCAAATCCAACATATCTGCGAAAAGTGCACGAAACTTTACGGGCAGCACTTTTCACTTTTCACTTTTATTTTATTTATTTTGTGGCTGCCTCGAAGACGTTGCACCGCCAGCATCCCAGCCAGCGCCAGTGGCCGCAACCTTGGCAATTTATGTGCTACACTTGTTACACATACGACATGTTGGACGTGTGCAGCGGCTAAGACAAATCGATTGCCGGTGCCGTTGCAGCAGCCACTTCTTTTGTGGCACAAACAACGGCAAGAGAATAATTTATTGAACACTTTGCTGCACTTGCCACTGCAACTGGACGTAACCTCTGACCCAGGCGGATAAATACGATTTAAAACATTTTTCTTTACCAGTATACAAATTTAATAAAATTTGGGAAACTTGAGCTTGGCCAGTTTTTAATTAATTTGTTTAAAGAAATTCAACTGAGTTTGTTTTTTAAAATATGTTAGCATGTATTTATTTAAATAACAAATAAAATATTATCTTACATGCAGCTTGTTAAGCCTTTACAGGTGATCTAATTGCTTTAAAGAATATTATTTAATGCAGGAAAAAAATAAATAACAAAAAGCTTTTTAAAAGCAAATGAAGGTAATTTAAAATGTGTTTTTGTTTTTTGTTTAATATTTTAAGACAGCTTGTCGTTTTTGGTAGCCAAACATTACTTTCTGGGATCGGATTATTAATGGACTATGTGCATTTTGTGCACTTTATAATTTATTTTGCACCATTAATGAATTTGTAATTGTTGGCGGCAACGCAAACAAAATGTCGTAATTCTTATTGACACTGTGGGCGAAAAATGAAATTATAATGAAGTGCTCGGCGCGTAATTACCAAACCTTTATTAATTTTATGTGCGCTTGCATGGCTCTCTGCAGTGGGCAACATACATAAAATGTTTTAAAACCTGAACTTAATTGGAGCATTTGAAATTGTCTGAATTGCGGACCGAACAGGGATAAACGTACAAAGGTAGAGGAAAGGTAAAGGAGAATGGATAATAAAATGCAATTGTTTTACAATTGCATTCCAGTTCTAGTTGTTTCATTTGCCTTGGTTCCTTATTTTGCTTCCATGGTATTTTTTTCGAAATGAAATGTAAACTGTTTTTTTTTTTCTGGTAAAAAAAAAACAAGGATTAGCTTTGTTTTTAAGAAACTCTTTGTTCCGAAGGTTTGGAGTTTCTTCTAGTTTATGAGGAAGCCTTTATTGGACCAAATAGCTTGTATTTTAGTTAAAAAAAATATATTTCTTAAAAGTAATACCGGAATATCAATTATAATAATTAATTAATTTTAATGAAACCGCCGTGATCCATTTTATTTTCATTCTATAACAATTAAAAATAGTTTCTTTTGAAAACATAAATTTATTGCATTGACTTTCATTCTCGAACAAAAAGTTTTCTGTAGACCGGAAGTCACTCGTACTTTGTAGCTCTTCCGGTGAAATGACACAACCGCACACGCACACCCACACAAACAACGCCTTTCCGGTAATGAATAGCTGCTCTGCTTTTAAGTTTGACTGTATGTGGCTTTCGCTGTTGTTTGTACCGCCATTCCACATGAAAGCGCTTCCTGTGACGGCCAAAAACTGAATTCGTGTTGCCTACATAATTCAAGGGCCGCATATGCAACAGATTTTTGACGCTGACAAATCCACTGAGTGCCATTGAGCAGTGTTTTTGGGCTTAACTTTCCACTGGCGGAATACTGGATGGACTTCTAATTCCGTTGCCCCATCGCCACTTTTCGGGTTAGTTTATTTTCATCTCTTTACCGGCTTCCCACACGAAATGTGTAGTATATACGTACGTATGTACATGCTGCGGCCCCAAGTAAATATGGAAATCCTCAATCACGGCACAGAAATACGAGGAAAAGCCCTCCTGTTCCCCATCTCCAACTCGTCCGTTGTTTACTCTGGGGCATTGTGGCTGCCAAAAAATTCTATTTTGGTTAGTCCTGCGGTTTTCCCTTGTTGCCACATAAATATGCATGAGGGAGGGATGCGGCACATTTATTTGCATAATGGATATTTAATTGATTTGGGTCTGCTTCAATGAGTTGACACGAAGCACTTGTCGAACCAGAAATCATTAAAGATTTATGGCCAATGACCAACACATATTAGTGTTGTTATTATCAAATCAAATGATAATATTATTATTTGGTAAGTAAAGAGTATTTTAACATTTATGGTACCTTTGCAGGGGATAACAATTTGAGTCAGAAGATGACTCATGGAGTCATTTCCAACCATATAAAGTACTCGGATATATATTCTAGATCAGTGTAAGTTTTGCAGGTAAGGAAAAAGCCAATTTATTAAGAAAAAATCGGGCACTTAGTAAGATTAAGGTTAAGAAATACCTTCATTTAAATGTTCATAACTTGGCTGAAAACAAAATATATTTTGGGTTGCATCATAAAAATTGTCAAAAATTGGCTAAAATTTTGATATGGAGTTTTAAATGTAGAAAAGTTTGCCTGTAAATAATCCAAACCAAACTAAAATCGGTTAAGTTTGAATCAAGTTATGATCATAAAACCATTAAAGGGGTTAGCAATTTTTAAATTAAAATTTCAATCTTGACATTTTTAGTACAATATTTCTGTTCTCCGATTTAGGATCAGCAGGCGAAAAGAAACTTTATTTAGTTAAAATTGATAGCAGTCACAAAAAATTACGTATACGCAATTAATGTTATTTAATTTTAAACTGCAAATAAAGTCTAGATGGCGTAAATAAACTTCTCATATTTGATCCCTCAAAACTATATTTTATATTTATAAATCTGAGACAGCATCAACTACAATGTTGCTCCTTGGGGAATGGTTTATGATAAATATGCTTTCCCCCCTCCTTGTTGTACCCAAAAAATAAGTCTAATTTACCATAACTCCGGCTCAGTACTCAGTACTTAATTCGGATTACATTCTCTAAAAAGGGCAAAGGGGTCATAAAATCCGTTTATGCTCCTTTTATGCCGGCACAAGCTGCGAAATATCACACAGCTGGACTCTGGACTCTGCTCCTTGGCATTTTTGGCATTCACTTTTATTGTGCGACTGGTTCAAGGTCTTGGCGGGAACTCGGTTACCGGGGAAGGGCTGATGGTAGTTTTGTCTAAATGGTTGCAGTCAGAGGGAAATGTTTTGCGGAACTTTTAGCCCAAAACTAAAGATGCATAAGAGAGTGGTAATCCCTGGGAATAGCGTCTAAATGCCCAAGTTCTCCCAGCGGCACTCTGAGTGCTGCTGCTCAAAGTGTCTCTTATAAATGGGCGGGTATATAAATATTTTTCATTTCGTTATTTCTATCGCAACTTTTAGCCGAGTTTTGTAAGCAGGCGGCGGGCAATTTTCCAAGCCAGGGAGCAGCTGCTCCCAGTGCACTTTCCACCGCAGAACTCATCATTTAAATTGGAAAATTTCAAGTGCTCCGGCATCAATCAACAGTGGCCGCTGAAAGTGTTAGTTCCGGCTCTGTCCGGGTAAACTTTTATAATTAGCTGCGCGAGGATAAGTGTGTTCAAGAAAATCTAATTAATGCCAAGAAGGCAGAGTCCTTGGCCCGAAAACATCCTCTAATCAAGCAAATAAATTGGGCATCAACTCGAGCTCCTTACCACTTTCAATAAACTTTCCAGACTCGCCAACAAAATGTTGCGACCTTCTGTTGCTGAACGCAACGCCGTGGAGACGGAGATGCAAAGGATCCCAGTCGGAGAAGGTCCACAATTAGCTTTTCCCCAGAATAATCATGCCTTTGAAGTGGCTTTTTAAATGCATTCAGCCATCAGGCATGCCGCCCAGATGCCTCATGCATATTGAAATAAGCCTCGGGCTGTCTCAGGCTGTGTCCTGGCATATATGTAATTAGCAATTCAGTTCGATTGATTCGACGCTCGTCGTATATCCTTTCAGACAGCCGGAAACCGGAAGCTGCTCCAGCTGCAGATGCAATTAATTCAGAAAGCTTGCCATACTGTTTTGAAACTCAGTCAGGAAATTGCCAAGCTCCCCCGAGGGCTAGTTGGTGTATATATTTTTATTTTTACTGCATAACGTAAGTCTTAGACAAATATATTTGTCAATTTTAAATATCTAGGAAAGGAAGCTTGTAAAATGTTGTGAGATGTCGGAAAATAATATCTCGTTGGGTCCTAATTAAATGAAAATAAATAAGTCATAACAAATTTTGTATAACTGGTTTCACATCGCTGAAAACTAGAATGAAAAGCTAAATCAAACAGCGGCGTTGGAAATTTGCATTACATGCAATTTGAGTTTCCCGAAATGTTTGGCGGAAAAACAAAACAAAAGCTGGGTATGCTAGGAACAAGCTAGGGTTTCACTGCATTATTATGAAAGCAGCCATTATTTTGGTATATTTTTTGGGGATTAGTGGCATAAGCATATGTTAGCATATGAAACCAGAAATTTAACACACTATTTCGTTATTTTAATGCAACTATTTTGTTGTTAAAATTCCGTTTCGTATATGTCATTCACTGCCAATGGCTTAATTTTATTTTTTGTTTGTCCTTGTCGGTGGAGAAAAGTTGACAGAGATTTATGGCATACTTGAAGGCATCGTCGTCGTCTGGCAAACGCAGAGGAGCATCATCAATTTTAATAAAACCTTCTTTGTCTTTACATGCATGTGTGTGCACTGCAGTTTTCAAGGAAATGTCTCCCAAAGCGAGAACGTTTTTTGTTTTAGTAAGAAATAAACAAGAAAGAGAGGCATTTGTCAAGTCCTTACTTGATACTTAAAAATGCTATCCAAACAATATTTAAATCTTAAATACCTTTCAACACTATAAACTATAGAAACCCTGTCACTCTGTCTAAACAATTGGAAAATCTAAAAAAATAGCCACATGAAAATTGATTCTCTTTCAGAGGATTTCCACTCCTTTTTTCCTCAGTTGAATTCTATTTTGGCCAACAATGGCCGCCAATAATAACTCAGCAGCTTTTGTATTTGACGGCCATTAAATACAACGACACAGCGAGGGAAAATGAAACAGAGGCAATGACAGCTCCGAAACAATTGCACAACTAATCAATGATGGTCATCAATGGCCGAAGAAGGAGAGAGTGCAGCGAGGGGAAAAGGGGGAAGAGGGAATAAAGAAAAAAACATTAGGAAAACAATTAAACTAATTGACGGCAATTTATACGCAGCAAGGACACAGAAACAGAGCGAAAAATAAAGCGACGATGGGCGAAAAAAAACAGAGAGAAACTTACACAAAAAACTAAAAGTTTTGTAGGAGAAAATTGGAGCTGGAAAGTTTTTTGCACATCGTTGAAAAGTAAACCGCTAAAAATGAAACGCGAAGAGAGAGTGTGGTGCGAGAGGGGAGCAGGAGCGGGGTCCATTAACTGGGCCACTAATGAAACCACATTGAAAGAGTTCCACCAACGGCAACATCTAACTAATTGACATTGTCGGGTTCGAAATGTGATTTAATTCACAGCGCCACAAAATTTGTCATTGCATTGCGCATACGACCCGTGTCACGGACCGTATTTGAGTTTGTCATAAATTCCTCGTTTAAGCCAAAGCTTATACTTCTCTGAAAGTCTGTCCCACTAAAGGAAAATATTCCACTTATAATGCTTTTTCCGCTTTGAATGGCTTACACAAAACCAAAGGAAAGTCAAGGACGCTTTGACTTTTCTACAACTGACTGCTCTGTGGCATGGCATTCGCTGTTCTTCACTGTCTTTTATGAAAAATATCTCAGCAGAATAATTGAAAATAATTGTTTTTTTTATGGGAGTAAGTAAATACAAGAATTAAGCACGTAAAGTGTGAATATTTATAATAAATTTACTGTGGTTTTAGAAGATTAGTCATTTTCATTCGTATTTTGTTATATAAAATAAATCTTTATTATAAGCTCCGAAAAATATATAAATAAAACTGGAATTTACATATTGGTTAAAAACATTTCCTAAAGAATTAAAATTTGTTTTATCTTTAGCGAACTTGTACCAATAGTAACTTATATTTTGTCTATAGAAAGTATGAAGTCCTCAAAGCAATATCTATTGCTGTGCAAATAATCCCAATATCAGCCATCGGTTATCTCCAGTTAATACCTCTTTCATTTTTAATATTTCCTATATTTATGACACCACTGAACATAAATATTTAATGACACTTTTATGCTGAGTTCATTTCATCAGTAAATACTACTGCCGTAGAATATTGTTCACTGCTCTCGGCTTTATTATTTTCTTGCTTCCAACTAGCAAACTTGTCATTAAATTGAGCTCTAAATTGGCTAAAGTTATTGCACTTAATAAGAAAAAATAACTATGTTTTTTTTGAGCCACACACCATCTCCAGAGCAATTCAAGCACAAGCTTAGGCCACCGACACAAGTCCTTGGCATCCTTGGGACCCACTACCATAACAGGCCATTACACTGGCAAAGCTGTTTGCCGTCCGCATTGCGGTGGCCTGAGCTGTTTGTGCAATTGCATTAGGGAATTCCCCCTGCACACACACTTATACCATGTCCACATAGTCTGAATACATATATAAAATATTTATTACGTTTTTGTTTACCGTGCGAAGGCAGCGGGTGTAAAGTTTAATAAATTTTAAAGCTTGCTTTTGGCCTGCTGAGCGGTCTTTTCTCGTTGCCAAAATTAATGCGGCCTTAAAAGTTTACAGCCAGCAACGCACAAACAAAGGATAAGCGAAACACATATCTGATAAGATGCGCTATCATTGTGGCAACATCAAAGCCAAGTGTCTTATCCGAGCATCCCAAGGCATCCATGGCAATTGATCCACTTAGAGTCCCTCGCCGACTCCTGCCTGTGTTTCTGATTCCGACTCTGATCCTGCCTGCTCCCGCTGTTTGCTTTATAGCCCTCCTCACACACGTCCATACATTTATTAGCATATTTCCAGCCACACCCCGTCCCCATAAGCCTAATGATGCAGAAATGTAAAACAACTGTGACCCACCGATCCCCCAAAGACAGTCGGAGCCATTTCCAACCCATTGCCTGCTCTCAGGTTCCAGCTATCAGACTCCAGCTTCCACTCCACCCGCTCATGTGGAGCGGCGGGAGACTGTCATTGGCAATTGTGATGTGGCATACTGATTTTGTTATTCTGCGAGCTCACTCCGCGTGACGTACGCGCTTTTTTATTTTCGAGACGTGCACGGAAATCGAAAACTGCAAAATAATCAGGGTGCTGAACTATCAGTCAAACAGAGAAGATTCTTAAGATAAAGCCAAGCTTGGATGGCTTAGGGAATATTAATATTACATAAAAGATATTTTAATAACGACCAGCGAAAGCCAAGCACTGGTTACAGTTTAATTTGTATTTATTAATAATTAAATATTCTACTTAATAAATTCATCAAAATTACCTTTTAGCTCTTCTTCAAAACTGAATTTTGTTTATTAACATTTACTGCCGTGCAGAATAGCTCCCAATGGGTAGCAATTTTCTCGATAACTTGGAAACATTCCAGATTGATTGGCTTGCACCTCGTGGCGGAATGCATAAGTTCCGCGTACTTTCACCCCCCTTCTGCTGTCACAACTCGCGGAGTCAGGCAAAGGATTTAACTTGACTGAAGAATGCAGCTGAGTGCCAAAAGTTTCCACTCCAACTTTCCCACGGACAGCAAAGTGCCGAGTGGCGATGCTGAGCCGGTAAACTTTACAGGGAAAAGATGCCCTGAGTCTGGCGTTGAATTGTTTGGCATGGCGCTTACGAAAATATTTCCTCAAGCCAATAAATATTAAGGTAAAAGGTTCACTAAGGGTACGGCAAAAATATTTAAACTGACTGAAAAAAGAAAAGAAATGACCAGAAAGAGTTAATTAAGAATGAAACGAACTTTGACCTGAAGTTCTAAGTATACGTGGGGATTATTCTACACAATTTTGTGGATCGAAAGTCAATCATAAATACGCATTCACCATTTGACTTATGATTGATTTTTACACCCCGGCCCATGATGACTGCCACAATAAATACCAATCTATGCAGCTCCCTGGCCAAATTGAATTACACGAAATAGGCTTATGTGTGTGTATTGGCAAATACAGAAAGGAAAATTCAATTTTCTGGAAATTGCTGCATGTAAGAATGGCCAAGAAAATGAGCGAGATAAGGCAGAATCAATATACTTAAGTGAACGATGTCATAAACCTCTCTTTGTTACTACAGTACAGGTGAGAAGACCAGATGTTCGTCTGCTTTTTCTGCGGCATGAATAATGGAAAATTCTTGCCTTTCACTCCTTTTTCTTTTCAAGTTAAAAGGCGGTGGATTAGTGCCAGTGCCGGCATTAATTAACGAAATGAACGCCTTATACCGCCTGCAGTGTGAAGCTCATAAATAAGGAAAACTGCAGAATGTCCATCTGCCCAGCCAATTTAATTACTATGCACCTCTTTTTCTTTTTATAAATTTAACTTTTACAGGGGAAAGCTCACTGTCTGCTGGCATGAATGCACTCAGTGTGGAACTCAAACAGAATTCAGCTGAATGAATCAACTTGGAGTGAAAGGTAAATGCGTGAATAGCTGACTGATTAAATGAGTGCCTAAAGCACTCAACAACTATGCCAAGTGCGCTCGTAAACCGTTGCGTTTGTACAAAGTAAAATTGTCGCAACTAGTTGGAATCATTCAATAGTCCAAAGGATAAAAAGAATTCAAGAGGCAAGGGCTTTTACAACCTAAATAGTAAATGATAAATATAGAGAATGGTTTGCCAAATTTTTGAACCCTTTCATAGCACTTCACGGACAACACTCATACGCCGCGTAGGCCAATAACTGGGGCACTCCGTTTAGTAACATTTTGGCAAATATTTGGAGTTGCAGTTAGTAACCCAGAATATTTGGCACACACTTAGTGGTTGTAGCGAACATTTTCATAAAATGTAACCAAATTTTCCAAGCAATAAAAGATAAATAAGATCCCAATTAGCTGACATCCAGACTCTGGCTTTAATGATGAAAGCCACTCAAAGTTCGGCAGGCAATTAATGGCGCCTGCCAAACTTGTTTGGTTACCTCAGTTTGGCCGTGGGCAAAATGCCTGGCAATACTTCCTGGCCTGGTCAGATACATCTCGTTCACTCTCTCTATCTCCTCTGGTGGAGAATCTCTACGTATTTTCTCCAGGCAAGCATAAGTTAAAAACTTTGCAGCAACAGTACCCTGCCAGGCCATTCATTAGCATGCAAATTTGCAAATTTATCAGCTGTGGTCTCCGCTCCTGCACTCGGAAAAACTGAAGATGCTTGGGTGAAAATCTTAAATCTACTTCTAGAAAAATTATTCAGCTCCTTATTATACAATATTTCCAACTTTTATCTTAAATATTAATAAATAAAATATGTATTATTCATCTTAAAATGTGGCTGACTTCAAATTTATTCTGTTGCCAGTGTAGTTGTGTAGGTCCTGGCTTTGTCCTGGTCCTGTGAGCAGAACTTTACCGCACAATGGGCACTTTTCGGAGCGGGCACCGCAGCCTGTTCGCTCGGGAGTTCCAGCAACTGCATTAGAACGCCTGACAAAGTTCGTCGCACAAATTATACACAGATGGAAATCGAGCTGGCGGAACCTTCAGACATACGGCTCTTTTGGTTGCAGCAACAGATGCCCCAGGATCAAAATGTTTATCGCCAGGACCTCAAAAATATGCATGAGTGCCCCCAAGTTGAGTGTTAAGGTTCAATAAGTGTCCAGAGTTTAAATCAATTGACCTTTTCGGTACAAGGTAAACTAAAATGCAAATATATAAATATTGAAAATAATTGTATCTTGAATATTTAATATGGCAAACCAAAGAGTTTGGCCTCTTGTAAACTTAAATATTCCTTAACAATCTTAATTATGAATATTTTTGAAAGAGAGGCCTACGAAATTGTAAGGATTCAATAATTATAACAAGTCATAAAACATTTATCATATTTTTATTAATTGGGTATTCCTGAACACTAATAATTATAAAAAAACAAACATGAAACCATTATGGTAAAACTTTGGAAGGCCGAAGTTTGTATACCCTTTCAGCTTGTAATTAATTATTTAAATCGGTTATAACTCTGCTAAATATGCATAAATTTTATTTTGGAAAGCTTTTCTATGCTAGTTTTTAATAGCTTTAAAAATCTGTATACTGAGCTCAAAATTTTATCAAATTTTTTACAATTGTAATGATGTAACCACTTAAGAAGTTTGGAAAAATATTTAGTAAAACTATTTTTCTATCGGACATGGCTAAATTAACTCTGCTGTTGATGTTGATCAAGAATATATATAACTTATAGGGTCGGAAATGACTCCTTCACTACTTTACAAGCTTCTGCACTAAAGACGTGACTCAATAATTGACAGTTTTTGCAACAAACAATGCAATTTAAATTTATTTAAAACCATTAAAATATTATTATCTAATTTCATCATTTAATTTTACATGATTTTTTAAGTGATTTAAACAGTTAAGCATTTCCCTTTCTAGCGTTACCATCCCCAAAATAACTAGCTGACACACTTGAAAATTATCTTTAAATTACACGCAATTTTATTTTGGTGGTAATGATTTGGCCGACTTCTTTTGTTGTATCGCAATTTTCTTATCGTACATTAGTAGCAGTAGAAAATCGTAAGTGTGTATCGATATAAAAAAAATTTGTACATATATGTTTATGGCAAATATTGACAGAAGTTATTGATTACAAACGTAAACAGAAGCGGCGTCAGATGTTACTGCACTGATTTTAAAGCCCTGATAGTGGCCATAAACATTAGTTTTCTAACCATTTTAAAACAGAATTTCTACTCTGCTTACTCAACTGATAGCCAGGGTCGGACTGCTGACCCCTAGATAGATAACTTTGGAGAATACACTTGCCTTCGGTCCGCTACTGTCTTGGTTTTTGGGTGAGCGCGCCTCCCGTCGAAACCCTTGCTAATATCTGGGTATTAACTAACCACAAATTTACGCGTACAAGGGCGTTGCTTGTGTATATGTTCGCATTAGAAACTTGTGGGAGACACCCCAGATAAGTGTGGAAGTCGGGTTCGGGTTTCAGTTTTCCAAGAACTGTGCTGCCATCTGCACAACGCTATTAGCGGGTGCTTTTATAGCAGAATCATGAAGGGCCAATAAATATACAAATACAATAAAGACATTATTTGTGTGTAAATTAAAATAAATATATTATATAAGATATACATAAAACAAGAGTGAATTGAATATTAAATAAAGTGTCACATAATTAATGGTTGAACGAAATAGCGGAGTTCAATACGAAAGAATGCCGTCTGTGACTTTCAGGTAAAGGTGTTTATTACATCAAATATTGTAGAAAATTAAATAAAACTTAAGTGGTATTAATAGCATTAATAGATAACAACATGAAATTACTACTTATTTTATTCATTTATAATATTTTGAAGTGTTTAGTTTTATGTGAGGATATGTTTTAAACGCAAAGAAGAATTTAGATTAAAATAAGTCTAAGTTTAATGTTGAAACCTTTTAAGTTGCATTAATGTATTATTTGACATATTATCACCCAATATTCAACGATTGTATAAAAATACCAAGAATTAAGTTTGATTATATTACAATTATTTACGGCAATAACTATTTTCACACCTAAGAGCGCTGATTTCAAACGTTTCAAATACTTTATGGCCATGACAGACATCTGACATAATATCTTGGTAAATCTTTTTAACACTTCCATTGTAACTTTCTCCAAAACGCTGGTGAGTCAGTAGCAAGGTTTTTTCCCAATTTCAAAGCCACAACCAGGCACAAACCCATACATTAATGACGTCATATTCGGTGGTACAATTAGCGTTACCTTTGAAATAAATTTAAAGAGCACATACTTAGATTGACTCATGTGTGTAAATATTTGAAGCCCCGCGAGATCGACAAACAGTGTTGACCCAGTAAACAGCGCCAAGATCGGCAAAGTCTAGACCCAAAAAGATAACCGGCGGAGAATCTGGAATATATTATATATAGAGAGAATCAGAGCTGTTTACAGCTCTCTGTATACACAATAATTACCAACATTGACAACTTGTTGTGTTGACGCTATCAGAGATCGTTATGAAAACTAAAGCAGCTCAAACGTGAGAGTTCGTAATACATAGGGTTTATGTACAGACGTAATGCCAAAGATGATATGTACAGTGATCTGGATCTGATACATAATCCTAGCGCCCTGATGAAGTGCAAATAGGCTAATAAATTAAGGCAATAATAAGGCTGCAATAGATTTATTTACACACTCGGATCACACTCGTACACCCGTACGGTAAAAATAGCAGGCTAATAACAACGCTAATCAGTTAGTCAAATATCGTCTGGCCCGATAGCTCCGACAATTGGAGTAACTGCCTCGAAAACACTTCAGTCTTCCCACTGACACGAGTCTGTAAGGGCGCGGAAAGTCGCGCTTTCGAGATCGGTGATCGATCGGTTAATATATAGTTCATTTTGATCCAATTAATACTGCGCAGCGGCTCGGTCATGTCACTAATTAACCTCAAATCGAGTGACATGTACGATGAACCCATAAATCTGTGGAAGACCAAGCAGCGCGTTCACTACCATCACGATGTGGTCAAAGGCAAAAAGTGTGTATTCGGTTCTACATACTCAACTGCAGTGGCTCACATACACGGATTTAGATATTTTTTTATAGATATATTGTGGAGGAAGTGATATCAGAGTGGAGTATATAATACTTAAAGGGAATTTGGCCAGATTTTTTAAAGTAGAATAAATAAAATATGCCTAAATTGAATATTACATTCTAATTTTCCTTCAGTCTCAGGCTAGCTTTATTAGCTTTCAGTCCCAGGCTCATAACTCAAGGAATCTTTTCTGTTCTTAATGATAGTAAATGTATTATTATTTTCCATAAAGCAATGACCACTTAAGACCAGAAAGGTCGTAAAATAGTGGTAATTTTTGAGGTTTCCTTTTTCGCTTTTTTCTCATAAAATATTATAAAGAATTTTATCTAATCGAAAAAGTTCATCAAATTCATATATAGTTGTCAGTGTTGTGACATTTGCTTTGGTCGTGAAAGCCCTGGCTCAAATTGCAGACACTGATTGCGACGAACAAAAGAAAAACGTGATCGCTTAATGTTTATGCAAACAGTAAAAAACTTATCTGGCTCTTGATTGATGAGACATCTGGTCGGGTTGGGTTGATAAGCCCACTTATATACAAATTAAAGGCATTTCCCAAGGAACACGCGCAGTTTTCTTATCCTCGTCCGGCGATAATATCACAATTTGGGGTTAGGAATCAATCAAAAACCAATCAAAGCTGCAAAATATATCAAAAAGCGAGCGACTCTTTCAGGGTCAGGTTGTCTTCACGGGTTGACCAGAACCAAGGTTCTTAAAACTAGATTCAGTCGATCGGAAATCATTGAACTTGTCGCAGGCTGTCGTGTGTATTTTCGTGTTTATGTGCGCCACTTGCAAAAAGGACTGAGTCCTTGAGAAACCTCTAATCCGCCTTTGATCCTTCGATAGTAATCAAACCTCCTCCGATGGCTGTGATTATATAACCATTAGTGTGCCAAAGAAGTCGGCTTCGTTCTCCAGATCGCCACCCAACTCGCTGCCGCCGTCGGTACCGGGAACGCCTCCTCACTCCGTGGCAGCCACCTCGAATCAGGTGATCCGTTACGCAAGAACGTCCTGCGACCATTGTGGCCATCACAGCATTCCGGTCATGTCGCCGCATCCCATCTCACCGCTGGCCAAGTCACAGACTAATCTGGATCTCGTGGAGCATGCCAGTCAGAGGCAGGCCCTCCTTCCAATGCCCACAATAGGGATCCATCGCGATGACTCTGCCTGCACCCTGCAGGTGTCCCGCAGGCCCTCGCTGCTCCTTCAGGAGATACTCACTCAGCGACCGCCGCTCTTCGGAAAGAAAGATGGCAACGGATTCCTGTCGCCGAGGAGTGCCAGAAATGGGTACTTGTTATTGGTTAAATTGAGAAATTTGTAGTTTACTTTAGCTTAGATTTTATAATATATTTAGATAAAGCCTAATGTTATTTTTTTATATTTTCAGAAACCTGCAAGGTACAGCCAGCGGCAGTACAGCCACAATTAACTTACAAAGCGGCACTACAAGTGCCAGGAATGGATCCACGGCCTTCTTCGACAATGGAGCCAAGAGCTTTCAGGCCAAGCAACAGAAGGAAAAGAACCGAAGGACGGGCAAGTAAGTGGCACAAAATAAATATTTAGCTTAGCAAATTTGTAATATATATTTGAATTTTCTTATATTTTAACAGTGATGCCATAAGTTCTGCCTTGTCGGCCACCTACTGCAAGCTGTTGGTGCTGCTCGGCGTTTGTCTGCCCATCACAGAGGTGATCTCAGATCAGATACCCACCTATGTGTACCAGGGATTCTACGTGTATCTCTATGCAGGCAGCATCCTCTTTGTGATATTTCTGTACATCAGTGCCTTTCGCAATCGATCGCTTTTTAATGCCCTCAAAGACTATCGTGAGTTTAGTTAAAATTTTGCATGAATTTGTATCTCAAATACAAATTTATTTACAGATGAAAAGAACAGCAATGTCCATCTCAAGCACAAAGTCACGCATTTCGGCAGCTTTTACCTGAGAGTTGGAGCCATTGCCTTTGCCATTGGCACCATGGTGTATTCCGGCCTTGAGTTTGGTCAGTTTTTCGAGCTGAATGGTCATCCCGGCTGCCGGGACGTCTTTGTGGCCATCACGCCCATCTGTAGGATGGTTCTGTGCATTGCTCAGGTTCAGTTCATCTTTCTGAACACAACCTACATGGACATGGCCCGCCATAAGGTGACCTCGAGATTCGGTCTCATGCACATGGTGGCCACCAATCTGTGCGAATGGCTGTATGTCCTTGTGGAGGAGACCAAGCACGAGATCTTCCATATAGGCCAACATGAGGTGGACCCTGCCCACGACCTGGTCATTCACAACAACACCAACAGTCGCCCCGACTGGGCGGCGGTCAATGAGTCCCTGCATCAGCACCATTTGCACAACTCCCACCTGACAGTCACGGATCCGCTAAACAGGACAGTGCTGGCCAACGTGAGCACTATTATTGCGAGCATGACTGTGACACCTTCGCCCACAGCGGCCACCTTCAGTGGTTGTTCTCGGACTACCATCATGGGTGCTCTGGTCCAGCAGCTGTCGCCGTTCCTGTTCCCCTGCACCATCGAGTACTCCCTGATCTGCGCTGTGATCCTGTTCGAAATGTGGAAGACTGTAAAGTCCATTCCAGACATCGACAAGACCAGGAAGAACTCCGTGAAGCCGGTGACCCAGAAGCCGGCTCACCACTTCTCCGTGGACTGCTCACAGTCGCACAAAGGTCTCTTCTTTGGCATCCTGATCATTGTGATGACCATTATCTCGATGATCATGTACTTTGTGCTGTACACGCAGCCGGGCTACGAGCTGGTGGCCACTCAGGAGGTCACTCTGTGGGAGACCTTTATGTACTTTATGTGTGCCTCGGCTGTGATAACGGGTGAGCCTTCTAATTTATTATATTATATACTATTATTTTATTCAAACCCTTTTCTCACAGGCATGATCCTTATGCGCGATCTGCGCTACATCAAGGACACCAGCGACGAACACCACTCGATGGACCTGGACAATCTCCTTCTGATTGTGGCACAGACTGGTGTCTATCTCTACGGAATGTTCAGCATCTTAGGCAGCTACTTTGCCAAATGGGACACAGTCCCGGATCGCGTCGAGGGCATTATCGCGGAGGTGTTCGGTGTGGTGCAGACATCGCTGCAGACCATGTTCATCCTGCACGCGAGTCACCGACGCTGCAAGGGCGCCAAGCAGGTGCGAAGGAAGCCGGGCAGGGAGATTATCACGTTCCTGCTGGTGGCCAACATTGCCATTTGGTTCGTGAATACGCTGATCAAGGGACGAGCCGTGTTCCGGGAGACGCACCTGGAGTTCTTCGGTGTGTGGGGCTGGACCATCATCACTCACATTTCCATGCCGCTGGCCATCTTCTATCGTTTCCACTCCACGATTTGCCTGTTTGAAGTCTGGAAAATCACCTACAAGGCCAAAGCACATTAGGTCTTGAATAATTCCCTTGTTTAGATGTCGTTTGCTTTGTGGTTTAAGTTAATTTAAAGTCCGAACAATATAGTTCTGAGTATTAGTTAATTTATTGTTAAGAGCGAAATCAGTCGAACTTTTTAGCTAAAAATAAATCATTAATTTATTCAGCGAGGAAAGTGGGTTTATGAAGCGGGTATTCTGTAAAAAAATTTTAATCTTATTATTATATTATATTAGGAACTCCAAATGGCAATCAATTATTTGTTGGTTATTTGGCAGCTGAATAATATCAAATAGACAATTTTTTATCACTTTGATTGACATTACGTGGTACTGGCTGTGTACTTTCTTGTTAGCAGTTCGAGGTGCCAAAAGATTGCACACTTATTTTGATTACCTAATTTTACTTGACACTTTGAAACGGTAGCATTCAGTAATCTCCGAGAAAGTGGCGTTCACGTGGTCAATTGACAATTTGAGTTAAGCCCCTTTTACAGTTGGTAGTCGGTGTTTTTCAAAGGGAAATGTAGCTATCAATCAAGCAGAAAGTTAAAATGAATGAGAGTGTAACAAAAATAAAAACGAAACAATTATTTCAACTCGAAAGTATTATTTTACAGCAACTTAAGGAATGAACAATTCTATTGCTGACATAAAAATTCAACTGAAACCTTGTTTACTTACAAATTGCCTCGATCTATAAACATTCCGTAAGAAATTGGTTGGCGCAAAAGCAAAATCAGGTATTCGTGTATCAAATGTATCGTGTATCGGGGCTGACATAAATCTTTTGGCAGAAAAGGCTGAGGCAGACAATTGACAAATCGGCGTTTCCGTTTCCTGTTGCGTGTTGCTCCGCCAAGAAAAATGTCAAAATGGGGGGCGGGGATTGACATTGAACGGATGCAAAAGGGCAGACAACTGTCTCATGGGCATAAATTTGATATGCCCGAAATCCGGGAGACCATATATCGATATATGTGTGCGTGGGCGTGTAAAGGACTTTCGAAGCGAAACATCAACGAAGGTAAATAAAAAGGCATTGAGCCATGAAGTTGATGAATTGGCGCATTTAAATTATGTATTTATGGGGAAATCAGGAAGAGAGAGAGAAGCAATTGTTATTCAGGTGGCACACACAGCGATAATAAACGGGCAATTTGGGGTTAACAAATCGAGTGATGCATGGCTTTATCGCATCCTTTCGATGAACACGTGATGGGAATGTGTAATAAAGCAATAGTCAAACAATCAATTTATACAGTCAACTTTAAGCTATCGATACTCGGGTATGCCCCTTACCCTTAATTAAAATAATTCAGGAAATAAGGTATTTAATAAATAA
Organism: Drosophila seguyi; assembly: GCA_008042675.1. NCBI lineage: Eukaryota > Metazoa > Arthropoda > Insecta > Diptera > Drosophilidae > Drosophila > Drosophila seguyi. The sequence goes on along the minus strand of VNJU01005775.1, from coordinate 105,794 downwards.
ACAAATGGTTTGTCAATTAAATGCCATTCACGTGCATGGAATTTTACCCCTTTCCGAAATTCAGAGCTTTGCACGTGACTGTTGCATATTTACTCCTATATTTTAGGCAATTATCGAGTAAATAAAAGAAATAAATATTATGTTTGTATAATCAGGCCATAAAAATACTTAAATACAAAACCCATTGAAGTCTTAAGCCCCTTTAAATAGCCATCATAATTAGGAAGAAGGCGCCACTTTCCACGGAAACGTGCTAATTACAGGTAGAACAGTAAAAAAAGAAGCAACCAACAGCGAAATGAGGAAACTAATTAGAGCTTTTGGCTAGGAAATTCCCGCCGTTATCCATTACTCTTTAATCAATAATGTAAATAAATTCTCAAAATAAATGAAACGAGTTCAAGATCAAGACGACGATGACGACAAGACACCATTTCAATGGACTTCCAAACGGAATTGCCGCGACTGTCAACATTAATAAATCAGCTGGGAAAAATTGCAGTCGATGGCATTTTTTATGATGCCATCATCAAAGTGCCTGGCAACTATGCCAGATGTCAACTGCCGCTGCCGCGGCCGGGGGCAAAATAGAATCAGGAACCTCGCGCTAGCTGGGAGGATGTTGTAAATGGAAATGACGCGGAAGCGCTAAGGACAATGACGGACGTCGACGATGACGATGACGATGACGAGTTTTGGAGCTGATGGCCATGTTTGGTGGCGACCTCCCACGCTTCTCTTTGCGGCGGAAATGACATCGCAATGGAGGTGACACCGCTGCGGGGAGTTCGCAGCGGAAACGGAAATTTAAAGGCAAGGCAAATGGCCAAGAGAAACGGGCGAACAAGCGGTGAATGCTAATCAAGATGGGAAGTCAGCAAAGAACTGTAAAGTCACTAAGGAGAAGCAGGGAAGCACAATGGTCATTAAGCAAATTCACTATAAAATAGCAGTTCTTTATAGTTATTACCTTACCTTTATATTATTATCAAAAAAAACTAATCAAAATTTAATCAAACTAATCTTTGGACTAGACAACCTAAAATTTAGACAGTGCAAACTTTAATTCCATCTACAACAGTCAATGAAAAGTTTATTTTTGGCTCCTCAGCATATCTCAACTTGCAAAACTTTATGCACACTTGCCGGGGAGTGAAAGCAAGCAAACCCAAGTTTCTAGTGTGAGAAGCGTTTTTTATTTGTTCCATTTAAAAATGAATTTCCAGTTTCGCCAAGTTCTTTTAAGCCAAGGGTTGGCTTGATATGCCCGTAACTTCTTAGCCAGATATTGTTCTGATGACTTGCTCTCAAACTGTGCAAAAGTTTTCCATATACGAAATTCAAATTGATCGAAATTGATAGATGCCAATAGAGTTGAAGTTGAAGAAAGGAAAGTAAAGCTGTGGAGGCCAAATTTCTGTAAAGTAAATTTCACTCGAAAAGTAAATAGAAATAAAACCATTTGCTCTCCATTAAACGCAACCGAAGAGGGACTAGCATCACGTAGATCGAAAGCATTTTTCCCGTCTTGAGGACAGAAACTGAAACAAAACGTGTTCCTGGTGGCAAATCCTTTGTGGCTTCCCTCTCTCCCTGAGCCACTCAGCTGCTTTGGCACCCCAAACACGTAAGCCACGCACATGGATGGCTAAAGACATTAGAACGACACAATTAACCTTTTTAAAGAAGGATGTCAACAGTTGCTGACGGGTTGTGTGTGGTGTGGTTTGGGTTATGGTTACGGGCTTAAAGGGCGACACAACAATTGGTGCCACTCAAACATTTGTTTAAAAAATCTAAAGGCAAGGAAACAAAACAAGACAAATTAAGATACATTTTGGATAGGAGTATGAGTTTTGAAAAATGAATCTTATATCTTAAGAAATCCAAAACATAAGAAGGGTAAATTTAAATGAATGCTTTTAATGTTTTATTTATTTTTATCTAATTAAATTTCTTAACTTAGCCTTCTCCTTCCCTAAATGTATCACACCTTTAATAAAATTTCCCTAAAGGTGAATTAAAATGTGCACTTCACCCGGACAATATGTACAACTTCTGTAAATATATTTTTTTCTCGGCAAACACAGTTACGCAAATATGGTAAAATTTTAATAAGACACCAAAGGAAGCTTGAGGCACTTTCAATTTGTTTTGAACGACAGAATCGCGAACTCCCTTCCGTTCGAGCCACAAGGCACAGGGGCACATGGGACAATTTCCCACTCGGCGCATTCTTCGAGGGCAACGTAATATTTTGTGCTGAGTGGAAAATTAAACAGGAGCTTACCATGGCGACGAAAAGACTAAAGTATCGTCTTGCAGCTTGACTGTAGGAAGATTACTTCTGAGATTGAAAACCGCGAGCAATTCGAACTTGAGCAATCGGCTTAAAAGTTGTCAGTGGAAGTTTGGATTTTTACGGATTTATCCCGAGAGTTCTGCCATATATATGCCGCACCCCCATAAAAACTATGACGAGAAATGCAATCATTAAAGTTTAATGAACTGTGCAAAACGCTCGCCTAATTGGATATAAAACTTGCCCCGACTTCTGTTTTCTTTTTCCAGTGAATGCAGTTGAAATTGACTGTGGTGCGCATTGAACTGCAATATAAAATTTAGTGGCTATATCTAGTTATGGCAGTTCTTTTTTTATGTCCATATTTTATGGCCACGCCACCATCAGTCGCGGTCTCGGGGGCCTTGGAAAAATATTCAATTGCGATGAAAGGAATGCGCAAAACTGTCAATCATTGTCAGTTTCCTATTTTATTTTCGCCCCGTAACACATGGCGTCTGAATGATTTGCCGAGTAGGTGAGTAGATATGAATAATGAAATGAAAGCAAGTGTTGCAAATGACATTTCAGCCAACTTTTAGTAATGCTAAAGCCAGTGAGTTTTAGAAGTAGAAAAAAAGTGAGGAAAAAACACAGAGAATAAATAATGAAGAGAGAGCCTTAGGACATCCACAAAAGCGCCCTCGTATATCAAATTCATGGGTCGCAAAATAACTTTATTTGCCGAAGCGTAAACGTGTGAAAAATCGGCAACAACGAAAAGAAATCAAATCGCGACCCAAGTACAGGGCATAACACAAAGCCAACCGAAATAATTCATTTTCCTGGCCCAGGGTTTTCTATTCTATTTGCCGAGGTGCACGCAAGATAAATGTGGCGCGGCAAATAATAAAATATTTATACAAAATCCAGAAATCTCGGAGAGAGAGAGACGTAAATAAACGTTTTAGTTTTGGGCTTACGTTGGGGCTATTTTCCGGCCGCTGTTCCAAACAATTGACTGATGGACATTTGATGAAAGGATCACATCACGTATACGCCCTGGGGACGTGACAAAATTGAAACTTTTGCTAGAACCTTTGGCGGGTCAACAAATGTGACACTTTCAAAGATTTATTCTGTAAATGGAGGTTAGATTTCACACAGATGTCGGTAGAAATTCTCCTTTGTTTGTCCGGCACTCTCAGTAGGGGAATGTAAGCTCAATACGTGATTTATTTGTATTATTTATGAGAACAGTGTAAATGTGTCCTAGAAGGTAGTTTTATTAGGTTTAGTGTTCAGGTGCTAGAGTAGGATATTCTTCGATTTAAAGCTATACAGCTTTTTAACGGAAATCTAAACTTTCCTTAAGGTATTGGCAACCTCATATTTATCTGACGAAATCTTTAGGGGTTCATAAATTCCATGTCTGTAGTAGCATGCCAATGAAAAGATGTAATAAACGCTCACTCAAAAATACCCGAAATGTATGTTAAATAACTCTTACATCTACATACATCGTAAACGCCTCCGAGTGACTCAGTCAGTGAATGCAACAAAGCTGCATTGCCATTGAGGTTCATTTATAGTTTCATACATAACCACAACTTTGAGCTAGCCAAATGTCATCGGTCGACTAAGGGATACTCGCACCATGTCTGTGCAATCAAAAATTCGGATTTGATGACTGCTCTTGAATCAAGTCAAAATCGGAGACCTCTCAACTCTATTTCCAAAGTGTATTCCCAAAAAACCCGATTGCAATTCAAAGTTCAGCCAATTGTGTAGCAAAAACAATGCCACAATATTTTTTATTGGCTGTTGCGGACTTGCAAAGCACTAAAAATGCATTCAACGTCCAATGTGCTCTGCCGGAATTGCAACTCCATTTTCATTCGACTTTCTCTCTTGGGCATGAATTATTTATTTACGACTGCCATGGTTCAATTTTGTATTAGGACTTCAGTGGCACATGGTACATTTTCAATGATCGCTGCTACGAGCCGTAAACAAGAGGAGAAAATTGCGTTTTTGTATATACTTTGTATCACCTAAGAGATCGGACACTTCTTTGTATTATAAAATTTTCGAAATTCTAATAATAAGGGGGGATATATTAATCGACTTCAATATATGCCCCATTAGCACAAACCTTTTTGGTCATTTTTAAATACTTTACTACAACTTCATTATGGCAGCCTGATTCCTTCCTCAGCACCCCAAGAAGTTCATATTGAATGTCTACCGGGACGATTCAAAGGGACTGGCATACTAAATTCCTAGACACTACATTTGCAATAATTGCAATCACTAATTGAGCAAAGGAAAGAGCTGGGGCTGGTTGCACTTCCATCGGAGAAGCCTGACAAGTATTATGTTGTAGTTATGCCTAATTAACAGCAGTATGAATGCCTGTGCAGCCGCCTTGAATTTAATTATTCCATAACATTTGTGGTTGCTTATCTCATTTGGTACTTGTGCAAGTAATTAACTTTCTTGTTTACCCACATTACCAACAAATTCGAGGGAAACCCTTCATCTAATGCTGTTTTTATGCCCGCCCACATTGTGTGCTATCTGGTCCATGTCCTCCGCTGCTCTGCTCTGTGCATCCATCTGCCTCGCCATCCCAGTGGTGCCATTAACGTTTTTCCATCATGCGCCCGCTTTTTGCAATTTAGATAGTTGAATTGTGCCTTTGCTTCACTTGGCACAAGCCCAAAGTTAGATGGAATTTAATATGAAATGAAATACTTTTGATTTAAGCAATTATAAACTTTGCAAAAGTAAACAAAGTGGTTTAAAGTTTGGAGGTATGAGGTGGGAAGAGGGTTTAGACAACATAACTATTTTCTTTTCAAATGAGAGATATTCTTTAAAAAAAAACCAACATAAGTAACTTTTTGGATACTTTTTCTAACTCCTATATAATACCTCATAACCCGCTCACATGTCAAACATACTTCCTAAACCAATAAAAGCTGCATACAAACACTTTCGGAAAGGGATATTGAACACCTGCCACACTCAATTAGCCTTCTTCCGATCCGATTAAGTTGTTTCCCTTGTGGGAGAATATCATGTTGGTAAAATATATTTCATGAATATAAGCACCCTAGATTTTTATGTCACATCGGTTTTGCTTTCATTTTTGTTTTTTTTTTTTTTTTTTGGTTGTTCTTTATGCTGCTCGCCCACCAAACACATGTGGGCCTGGAACGAACAACATTTACATATGGCATTTACACTTATCAACATTATGCTGGGCGACGCCTGTTTGTGGTTATGGGCGGCACATTCGGGTTAACATTGCGTATGAATAATTGAATATGTCCTGTTCGGCACGCTCCTTTTTTGTAGCCGGTTGTTTGATTAATTGTGCACACACACGGCGTGTGTGTTCGTGCTGTTAAAAAAAAAAGCGAAATGGCTCCATCACAATTTAAAGTATTGGACAGCAGATGAATTCAATTGCATTTCGACCGCAGAGGAACGGACAGCTGACCTAAAAAATATTTTACGAAAAAGAAAAGCCGTGGTTTTAACAAAAAAATTACCTAGCAAAAATTGTGTAAATATGGCTTGTTCAAACCCACAAAATGGTCAGGATTTTGAGCTGCATACGAACTAGGTCAAGTCAAATGAAAGCATCTATTAAGATTTAATAAAAGCAACAGTGGGTATTGATTTCCTTGGGCAATATAGTAGAATACAATATTTAATCAATGTATATAAAATATTCTCCAATTAGTCTTAAAACCCATATATTTTGTTATCTCTTAATTAGGTTAAATATTTAAACTCCAGAACCCTCTTAAAGTCAAAAATTACATAAAGCTAGGGTAAACTTCGACTTTCAAATATAAATGTTCATATGTCAGATAGCCGTAAGATCCCTCCAGACTTTGCAAGTAAAAAAGGCAACCGCCACAAGTTCAATTTGCATTTGGTCAGGTTACCTTGGCGTAAAAGGTAAATTCAGCTCAATGTTCTGGAGGCGAAGGGAAAATGCAATCGACAAGCGTTTTGAAAGGCAGGGCACTGCCTTTGTGCACAGTCAAAAGGCAGCAATAAAATTACTTGCGTCACACAGCGAGCAGGGAATTTGAATCGAATTGCAGCCAAAGATAAAATGGCAGCCGACATATATTGTACGTATAAGCATGCATGTGAAAGTGGGATAAAGGTTCTGATTAAAGATTTGTACTCTCAGCACAATTTGCATTTACCAGGCAATCTGCAGCAGAAAGGTGAATCCTGACAGGAAGCGAGATTAAGGGAATCGGGGACTCATGGGATTCTCTCGATCGACATTTCTGTGATTTGTTAAATAATACGATGTGCTTTTTCTTCTTCTGTATAGTTGACAGTCTGTGCTTTTTAGCACTGAAATTATCTAAAATTAATATGCATCTGAACTGTGTTTATGGATAGTGAACTAACTAGTAGTTTGGGAAAGGAAAAATTTTATATTATATAGTTTAAGCTTTTTATTGCATTTATTTATGCATATAAGTTTAAGAGCAATAAAGTGCACGGTTGTCTATTATTATACTGTCTGCATTTATTGCCAATTTGTTTATTCTCTTCAATTTTCCCCACAGTCAGTGCGATGAAAATGGAATAAACCTAAGCTGTCATAAACTATTTTTATGTTCGCAAATTGCGCATACGCAGTGTATGCCGGATTGACGAGGGACTTTACTAAGCCACTTGCTAAGTCCTCATTTTAAAATTCTAAAAAAGGAAATTCTAAATGTTTATTTTAAATTCATGGCGATATTTAATTCCATAATAAAACCTTGGCCACTTCTCATAAAAAATATTATTGCAAATGACTAACCTCTCTCACATTAAATTAGATAAATGATTAGATTGCTTTAATCTGTTAAATACACCGAAAAGATGAATTAACATTTTTACGACAGCGGTCCTTGTGAAATAAATTAATTATAACAATTTCATTTATATAAATGATACAAAAATTCGCAATAATCAACCTTAATATGAAAAACAACAAAAATTATTACAAAAATTAAATTAAAATATCATCTCCATTAAGTATAAGCCATAAAGTAAAATTCCATTCGTGCAATTGAATTTGGTTTATCAAATATTTTAATCAAAACAAAACAAAGATATAAAACCGCTTTATTAACTTTTAATGATATGCGGAAAATGCGGAAGCCAAACCATAAAAATTGACTATTTCCTATTGATTACAATGCATTTGGAAAATTAAATCATAAAAATGCAAATTAATGCTTCTCAAGCTATAAAAGCAAAGTTGGTCGCTGGGCGAAGATGTACGGTGGTGAAATGTAAGTGAGTTATATTTTTTCACATAAAAAGGAAACATTCAGAGAACCTCTTAAATTGAAGAAATCATACTTAGCTCTGTTTTAATATTAGCCTAATTGATTTGCTTGGTTAATGGCATTTAAATTATTAGCTGCTAACCGGAAATTTGTCTTCATAATCATTATATTGCGTGAGGCTCATAAATTAAAAAAAAACTTCCGTGCTTTCCTTCTCCGCCAAGTTCCTGAGAGATTGCAAAAGTTTGCTCCCTTTTCATAATATTTTTTTTATACGTTTTCCCTTCCAGAACCCAAGTACCCTTGTTAGAGCTTCGCCTTTTTCTGTTTCCACAGACTTTTACAGGCGCTAAAAGCTTGTAAAATATCTGTCAACGGACTAGAGTTTAGCCACAGGACTTTACAATAGTTGTTCTTAGTTTCGTTTTTTTCTGTAATCACCCAAGTGTCCGGTAACTTGTTTTAAATTAGAATATTGGCTTGAGGGAAAACTTTCACAGCTGTTTCCTTAGACACGTAATACGTTATCCTTGATTGGCAAAGGTCAAATGCTACATTCACTGCTGGCTGCAATTTGCAATTTACCAACTTAATTAGCTCAGGTAACAGACATTACTCATATATTGAATATTGTAAGCCAGACATTTACACTATTTTGTTAATAAACATGTATTATTTTATGAATTATCCAGTACTTACCTATATTAACTTATTAAACCATAGCATGATTTCTTTATAAGAGAAGGGAAAAAGATGTGTCGATTTATTATATTTAATTTATTTTAATCTAGCTAATGTAAATAAAAAGTTTCACTTGAAGTTATCTAAAGCAAGGTCTCAAAAAAACCACCGTAATTTCATTTTCTATTCAGCATGGCAGACATATTAAATTTTAGTGCCTGCCGCATAAGTGAGCCGTCACTTAGTTGCACTCCGAGGGCAATGAAAAGTTTCGCCCGGAAAATGCGGCTGGCTGGGATCGTCAATGCTTCGCATGAAGGTTGCTGCGTGTCAGTCAGAGACTTTATTTTATACGCTGCTATATATTCGCATTTATGTGCGTCTATGTACATACGTGTGCCGGTGTGACACACTAAAGCACTTAGACGCTGATAGTAACGTGCTCATAATTTTCAATTAAAAACTTGTGGCAACATTGACTCGATTGTGGAACGGGTAAGCCATGACTGAGGGAACTTAGTTTCGAGGTTATTTTGGAAATATGCTCAACGAAGTTTATTCATTTAATATTTTAAGGTAATTACTCTCAAATAAGGTTTAGTGGAAATTAAGTTAGGCAACAGGTTGCAGCCCTGAAAGGTCTCGGTGGATCTGTGACAAGTTCCACACAATGCGTAAACAAACAAAAAGGATACAGAGCTTGCAACGTGTTGGAGCGAACATGTTGCGTGGTAGGGAGAGGCTGGCCTACTGAACATTTTCCCTAAATATAAATTTCCCTTTTCACAACATTCTGTTAGCTTACAGAATGCCGAAGAAATGTCACCAGAATCCTGAGTTAGTTCAAATCGAATGCCGGCCAAAAGCAGATGGTCCTTGCAGCCAGCGGATCCTTGGAAAATTTACTTTAGGTTAAAGAGCAGAAAATACGTATGTATAAAATAGGTTACTCTTTTTTCTTTCAGAATACGCATACGCCACGTAAACCCTTGGAGTTGTGCTGACTTATACAATTTATTGTTCAAATTCTCTAATTCTAAGCGAAAAACAAAAAGGACTAACACGCGTGCTCATGCGAGAAAAATATGAAAGGTTTAAGCACACGCATAAATTATAATGGACCCTCATAAATGCCACAACCCGTAATCGTAGCCCTTCTCCGTAATATCAAGCATCGTTACGTTTTTATTGGGCTTGATAGTGTGCCCCAGCAACTCCTGACCCTGCTGCTCCTGGTTTAATAGTAGCCTTAAGCCTTGGCACATTGAATAATAATTACCAGCTTAGTAGATTTAACACTGAATTTAAAATTAGCTATGAAAAGGCAAAACAAAATAGCTTACATTTTAATAAATAAAAGTACATATTTGTCACGGATTAGTCTTTGCTTGTTTACCTATAAATTATGCATATTATAACCTCATTTATAACCAGCCTTATGGAAATTCCGGGCTTCAATATACAATCCTTCCTAAGAAATCATAAATAATGAGATGAATTATTAGAAGTCAAGCCTTGTGAGAGAATTTAGCTTAAATTCTCAGCTCTCATCAATCTCAAGCGCTAGATAAATAACAGATTTACATTTCAATTCAAAAATGTTGCCGAAAGTCACCTGAAAGCTTTACAAATAATGCCATAAATACTACAGGAATATTTAAGCTATATATAAATAAAAAATATGTAACATAAAACATAATATTTAATATGAAAAACAAAATGGACGGTTACTGAAAAGATTATTTTCCTTTGACTAAACAAAGCTGGCGAATCGAACGGCAAATTGAAACTGGGGAGAGAGCAAATGCTGGGGAAAAATAAAAACCCCAATTGATTTAAAATCCAGGCAATAAAACTGCAACAAAAGCGGGGCAAAGTGAAAGCAAACAAGTTGCTTGCACACCGATAAAATCAAACGGGAATGGGGAAAAAATTCAAAAATAAATACGCGATTCAACACAACATCGCCGAGAGGGTGGGGGGCACCGAGGTGTTGCGGGGAAAAAAGGCAAAGCGAAAAAAAAAACAATAAGAAACCGAGAGCAGCGAATATAAAATCTAAAATTGACCATAAACCCGACGGTGGCCCCAGAAATGAAGATAAGCGGCAAAGGCGAAGGAAACGCCAAATTGATATACGCTCCCTTTTGTTTTTTTGGGGTCTGTAGATGCTCGTTTGTTTCATAGAAATAAAGGGTATAAAGTAGGTATACTAAGGTTAAGTGGATATGGAAATATAACCATTTATGTATGTAAGTTATAATTAATGTCCTTCCTTTTTCGAGAAATAAATTACCCGAATTAAAATAAATAAATGAAATAAATTGAGTCATAATTTAAGCACCGGGTATCCTTTAGTCGCTACACTACAACAGTACCTTATATATTCGTCTCATTTTTTTTGGTCTCCCATTTTCGCGCAACGCTCAAGGACGAAGCGTAATTTGCTGGGCGGACTCGGCGGGGGTGAGCCACTGCCATCATAATAATTTAAAGTGGAACTGATAATCTTTGGCAGGCTAAAGTGTCCTTGGCTGGCAGGAAAAGGCGAAAAGGTGGCTGCACCGCCTGGTGGGGGAAAAGTGCTTAAATAAAGCTGTTGTTGTTTCTGTTGTATTTGCTCAGCCATCTTTGTTTTTTAGCAGCCAAAATGTTTGCCAGCATTTGCTCGGCACAAAATTCATGTCACTCGAGATGCTCTTGTTCAAGCTGTTGGCTTCGGCAGCAACATAAGTTTAGTTTATTATCAGTTTTATGCTAATCGATTTGGGGACACTTGCACCAGCTGTCGCATCAGTTAAAGTTTAAAATACCGATGGGAAAAGTTTAAAATTAAAAAGAAATATTTGGACTCTTTATTAAGATACCGAGCAACCTAATACTTGCTATAAAATAAATTCCTTATTAATTTAAATATATTTGTTTTATTGCCTACACATTAATACGCTAATTAAAAACTTCAATAAACAACTTTGGCATCCAATCTAGTTAAGATACAAATAATGCAAGTTGAAAACTCACACAGATTAAGGCATAGCAATCCAACAATTTTAGAAATCAACAAAACCCGGGTATCTATAATTTTCACATTACACACACAGGATTTTCCACACAAAATGCAAATTAGAACCCAAACAAGAGCAAATAACCAAAGCAAAATTCTGCATGCCAATTTCTCACACAAATTCGCAAACAATCGCACTCGAATGCGCTCTGTGTGTAGTTTGTATTGCATTTACAGATGTTCGGAAAATGGTTTTGTTTGCTAACCAACGTATGCAATCGTATAATGTGGGTTAAACTGAAGCACTTAACTAATAAATTTAGATGTTACATGACCTATAGAAAGTTATAAAAATAAAAGAAATTAGTATAAAATATTTCTTAGATATAAAATGCTATTAATCTGTAAATAAATGAATGTAATTGGTTCTCTCTCCACTTTTAAATTGCCTTCAAATAATTTATCTAGTTTAGATTAGAGGATGTCTTTAGTGCTTAGCTTAGGTAAGTACAAGTTCCGTCCTTGGTAAAACCCCATCCTTCAAGCGAATACCCAGAAACTAGCTTAAAAAAAGGGCAACGTAAGAGGAATAACACATTCTGTGTGGCTCAGAATCCTTTTTATCAAGTCAAATATGTAAATGACGCTGCCAAATGTGTCCAACTCAAGTGAGAACATATGCGCCGGCGGCTCCCGGTCAGTTCCTTGCCACTTTTTTGTTTCGCCTGACAAATCTGATTATGTTATTTAGATTAGCCACAAAAGTCGGCTGTCAGTTGGCAGTAGTAAACCTTTTTGTTGCGTCCCATCCGGGCCACATGAGGTAATCATAAATTATTACACAACATGCTACACGCCGGCTACACGATTTCCTTAAAGGCCTCCTTTTTTCAACGCACTTTGAGTGACCCAAATTGGGTAAATTTCAGTGAGCTTTTCGGCTGTCAGAGCACATGAACGTTGGCCAGATCAAAGGGGGAACGGCATCAATTGATGCTCACCTGCCTGCTTTTTGCCTGGGGCGTTGATTGCAAATCTTCAAGTGGGTTTGGCAGCAGCACCTTGCCAAAAAAAAAGCGAGAAGAAAACCTGACAAGACACGAGCTCCGGCAGAAGCACCTACAACGGCAGAGAAAAGAAAAGCGACGGAAGACGACGCCGTGCAAACACGCAGGGAGCTAACAGAAAATTGGATTTTATGCTTATTTACATTTGCCAGTTGCCAGCAGGTGGGATTCCCCCAAAAAAAAGAGGTTACCCCTGGATATAAGGGATATCCCTCCGTGTGAGCACATCAAATATACATACGTTTATCCATTCAGGATTTAAGCCCAACTTGGAAAAAACGAGAGCGATAAAAAGTAGACAACTTTCCGGAACGGAACGGATCGGATCGGATCCATTAAAGCCAACTGTTGCTGGCCATATTCTGTGAAATTTATTCGCGTTTGCTTATCGATTCAGTTTCCATCGAATGCTCACTTTTTCTCAATGATTTTTAAGCAGCAAGCTGGTGTTGCGTTTGTTGGCTTTTATCAAAGTGGATTGTTTTTAAAGCTCAGTCTGTTTCACAACTGCTTAATACTACATACCTCTATCAGTATTATAAGAACGTAGTAGGTACTTATCCAATCCCAATTTAAAATATGAAACCTACTTTATGCTTAACTAACTTTCCCTAGATTGCTTTTCCCCCTCCAGCTGCGTACGCATTTTTCTTGTTTCTATCGATCGAATTTCAAGGAATATTGCGCACTTTGAAGGTCGCCCTGGCGGGTATCCTTATTTATCTTTTGCTTAGAAATTTATGCACTCCTTCTGAGGCAGCCCAAGTGGTCCCCCGGGTATAATAATAATGATAGCAGGCGGAGGCTGAATGGGGCGTATGGGTAATTTATGATAAGCAATTGACTTGTTGACATGACCGAGGGCACATCATCTGTGTGTATGCATTCCTTGCCAAGATTGCAGATAGCCCCGGAGCACTCATAATCCTGGCTCTAAGAAGAGCGCCAACAAAAGAGCCACAGATCCCCGGTAATCTTTGCCGTAATTGACATCTGATTGGAGAAGAAGCATCTGGCCGGGTGCCAAGTCCGCCTGCCACTACGTGCTACCTGGCTAATCACGCAGCCGTGACGTCCACGGGGACAGGTGTGTGAACGGGAGGGACAGGTGATGAGACTACGCTGCGGCCGGGGCGATGTAACTAAAATCCACGTGAAAGCCAACACCTTGTCACCAGGTGAAATCGCCACCCACACACAAGGCATCGCCACACGCGAAGCCCCGGACGTGTCATGTGCTTGTATAACTTCTGACGCGCCAAATATAACTCAACGCGGCTGGAAAAGCCGCTCGGTCAGCGGGATCGTGGAAAAACGGGGAAAAATAAATATATGAGATGCCTGATACACTGGAGAAATTTCTTTATGTGCTCCAAAAACAAGCAATTTGTATATTTCTTTAAGAAAGATATTGAATATATTTTAAAACTAATTTTTCTGACCATTAATCTACATTAGATTGAACGCTTTTATTTGTATCTCTTTGGTACAAGAAAATATACCTTAAGCTGGCTTTACTGAGTATATTTTTGAGCTTGATAATGGCTTTAATAAGCTTAGAATTTTCTTAAATAAATAAATTTCCGACTTTCAAATTACCCTAAAAAAATATAGTAAGCTCTTCGCCTTGTGTTCTTGAAAATACTTTTGCTGCACTCAATTCCCTTACAGGTGACTTGAAGCCAGCAAGCTACAGTATTCGGGTCAGACTTGTGCTCCACATTGAAGCAACTGAATTCAATTCAATGCTGTTGTGGCAAGGACTGCATTTCCCTTTGGCCTTTGGCCGGCCACTCACTATTGATTAACCGGAATTCTCGGGGCTGGCCCCCAAAACAAATCTCACGTCCTCCAAGTGCCCGGCTAACAACAATGCCGGCAAATACAGGAATAACAAACCAATCACCGGGGCGGATGGCAGGCACAGTCCATGTTGCCACTGCCATTGAAGGCAGGACTCTGTTTACTTATCGCCTGCAGTAGGGGCCGGAAGTGGACAAGAGAACCGCCACTGTTGCAGCTGGCCAGGGAACTGGAACCCAGCCCGCAGCTATTCCCCCAAGCGGCTTTGGTCCAGCTGATCCCCGCCCCTCTGAGAAGGGCAATGTCTCAGTTGGCCGTAATAACACCATGGATTTCCCATCATGTTGAGGCAGCTTGGCACCGTTGTCATTGTCGTCTGTTTAGGGCGAATGTCTCTTACCATTATCTCTGGCGGTGTTCTTCACGGCACCCTAAACACGTTGTTGTCTAAGCAGTCGGATATAGGTACAGTGCCAGGAAACCATTAGAATTACCCTTTTGCCACTAAAGAATTTAAAAGTTACATGTCGCAAGATATATTTTGCACATATTCAACATTTAAGTTAAGTATCTTCTTCGGAGTTCTCACTAACAATGGACGAAATCCAGTCCGTGTGTGCGGTAACATCCGTAATAAGGTTTATCCCACTCTCTGAATATTGGACAATGCCAAACAGAGGATGGATTGTAGTATTTTTGCCCGGGATCACAATCTTTTGAGAAACAACATTACCGCGAATACCAAAGACCTGTTTGATTCCACGAGGAGTCTGTATACAAATTTCAGAAGGCTTGAGCTGTTTTTTCATACTGGCTGAACAGCGTAGTTTCTCAATGGGGTAGGCTGCCTTAAAGGTACGCGTTGCATTAGTTTCTCTTCGATCAATGTCTAAAACGGTAAGCTGAGGCAAAGATTGCTCCACAGGTGGCCTTTTGAGCACACAGATCGGTTTCATTGTATCTAAAAAGAAGAATCTAAGTTACTCGGCCGGGATAGCGGAATTAAGATACTCGTACTTTCAGAATTCAGCTCAGTTGCCAGCTTCAGCAATGCTAAATCAGTTGTTAAGCCATCTGGGTGCTTATAAACCGAATCAATTGCGAGTTCTTCAAAGTTCCTAAGCCCCTGCACACCGACTCGTCTGTATAAATTTCTCATTAGCATTCCGAAGTCATTTTATGCTTAAAAGTACTTACAGTGAAGATACATCTTCGGTTAATTTTCTGGCGGTTGTGAGCACAAATCCTGAAAAAACAAATGATCGGAAGTTGGGTAACAAGTACAGGGATTAAAAACTATAATTTTCAAACTGAGATAAAGTATTTTTCTTAAGAAAAAAGTTTCTAAACTAAAAAATAAAGAGATGTATGTATACGAACGGTGAGTGATCATAACGCCCTTGGCCATAAAGTCGGGTCCATAAATATTTGCCGTCAAGTAGGCTTCACCACAGTCGCTGTAGAGTCGCATCCCCTCATTCGCCAGAGCTTTAGGTAGCTGAATTTTTGTGTTTTGGGCTTCCTTTGGCTCGTCATAGGTTCGAAGAATTCTCTCAATCCAGTCGGCATAGCTTGTCACATCGATATACGGGCGCGCTCCTCTGCATTTCGCACGGCCAAAACTTTCCAAGCCAAGCTGCAGGAATACACTTTCCTGCTGATTCTTAAATTTCACATAAATGGACAGGGGACCTCCCATATCTCCACCGCAGGATCCTTCTTGCGTGGGGCCGCCACAAAAAGATGACTCCTCCGGTCCGATGTCGCAATAGAAGCGATCGAAGCGACCAATACTGATCTCTGCACGGTTGTTACTTCTATTACGATCCGTTTCAATTCCCCAGCCAAAACTTGTAAAGTTGTTAATTTTGTCAATCCCATTAGGTGCTGTCGCCTTCCGCAGAATGCATATGGGTCGAACTTGGTCTGTGGAGAAAGCATAAACCTTAGCACAGACTTCGAAGGGACCAGTGAACACCTTACTCACCCGTGAAGTTGACGCTGTGCGAAAGCATCACAAGGCCGATATTATTTTGTCCACTTTCCCTGGAATATGAACGATGGATATGGGCATTCTTGACAGCAACCTCAGTTGTGCGATGCTTTAAATCTTTAGCTCCCAACGACGCGATTCTGAAAGTAAAATAATGTCGAAGATCACTAGATGACTCACAAGAGAATTAAGCGAGCGATAACACAAAGTCACAGCAGACGGAGAGGCTGATCTCTTCCATAAATATGAACTCCTCTTATATTATAATCAGTTTCAATTAATCAATTTGAATAATACTCTACTTACAACGTGCCCTGGCCTTCTATGCATTGCGCAGCTGTCAAGACAAATTCTGAAAAATATTTAAAAGAATACATTATTTGTACTTCTCGCTTTCCTATTTTCTTTAATTAATATACAAACGTCTGTGGATCAGGGAACCGGCACACAGTAAGTGTGTTTTGTTGCGAAGGACTACCATCCAGGCGCCAGCTTGGATTGGTGTTGTAGTCTTACAATTGTCATCCAAAAAGAGAGCATCTCCCCGTTGGCTGAGGTTCAGGATGATGACCCATGCAAAGCACACGATCCCAGCTAATGACGTCTTCATCGCACAAAGAGCTCGAAAGTAATGCCGCACGAGATCTGAAACCCGAAGAAGTAAGGCACAGAAGCGCCTTATCAAAGCTTAATTTCCCAGAAATCAAATTAATGGAAATCGTTATCTGTCAGGGCTTTAAATAAATTATAACGAGGCATTAATTTTTAATAGATTTGTACGAAAGAATCACCTATATTTTATAATTAAATATATATAATTCTTAGAAGTTTTAAAACAGCATTCGACATTTAATTGGATTTTTAATATCAAGACTTTACTCCGCAAGATGAGTACCAAGTCTTTTCATATTTATTTGAATTCTTTATAACCTGAGAAGTATAGTGTGTGAGGACAAGCTTCTTAAAACAACATGTAAGCAAGTTGGTAAAATAATCAGCTAAAACTCTAGTGATGAGCTAATAAATTGCTATTGCGACAATTAACACTCGAGAATTCTGTGGGTTATTGGACTGAAGGACTCTGGCCAAGAGCTGAATCAATAAGCTAATAATACCGTAATGGTAATTCACCGAAAATCAATGGTATTCCTGCTGGCCAAATAGAACTGCACACTCACACGCGGCCATAAATCTGGGAGTCCCATTGAGCCAAATGCATTAGGCTGCATAAATATCTGCTGATGCGAACATAATTCCAGTCTGCACTAAGTACAGACTCGTGGATATATGTATGGCTGTCAAACACTTTTGGCTTCGGCCTTTCGACCAAAGGGCTTTTCCACACATAAAGGGAAAACGCAGAGTGCTGCAGGACGAGGCTCGTGTGGATGCCGCTGAGTCCTCTCGCCTTACTCAGCTTTGGAGAATGCAATTTTATTATTTTAGCTGGTTGTCATGTTACCCACAGATAACAAATTCGTTTACGATAATTTCAGTTAGTTTACAGCCGGGACCGACAGCCTTTGTCTGACTGCAAATCGTTAGTGAGTTTTATGGCAGCGGTCGGGAAATGTGCTGCACGGAGGAATAGAACCTTGATTACGCAGCTCTCTCTCTCTCGATGCTTTAATTTCGAAATGAAATTTGGCAAGTTCTGCCCGAAAAACAGCTAAAACTTAAACTTAGATGCTCTCCCGGTTTCTTGTTTTTGTCAATTGTTCGCAAATTATGCGAACATTTCGGTGCCTTTCACGTAGTTTGGCCATAAAATTTCAGTCAATTTAATTTCCAGCATTTGTTTTACATACATATTTATGTGGAGGCACGTGCCAGCCCGTCAGACTGTCTGTCTATTCCACACTTTTTGGCTGTCATCTGGCCAACCGACAAGGGTAAGGATTCTCTCAGATTTTCGGGGCAGAAGATAGCCAGCCAGTCAAGGGCGACCCTCAGACCGCATTTGTCGTTGTTCGGGAATTTTCAGTCATGTTTTTTAGTGGAGAAATTAAAGCAAACATGGGCAACTCATGTTGAGAATTGAGAAGGACAGGGGGAATGGATATATTCACAGTCGACGCTACACTGGCAGATGTTAAGGAAATTTAAATTAATTAAATATTAAGGGATATTATAGAATACATAAATATGTATTTGATGTACAGCGAAATAAAAATAAAAATGAGAAAGTAGTTCTAGGCTCTACCCTATGTTACATATATACATATATTTATATTTAAATCTTACAAACAATTACCTGCAAATACAAGTTGTGGTAGTTTCCATCTGCCGGTTTCCTCCGATTCGAATTCTGCCATGTTGCTGGCGCAATCATGATGCCGGAAGTTAGTTAGCAACATACTAGTTTATAAAATTACACATTGTTGACACTGCGAACAAAGATGGAAGAAGAAGTCGTCGAAAGCGTGACTTGACTGAAAACTTGGCGGCAAACTAACCAACTAGTTCTCGGCTAATATGCAAAAGTCACACAAATCCAACTGTGGACACGTACGCTAGCTCCTACTAGGTCTATGTACAAGGTATCCTACATATATGCCATGTTTAACTGGAGAATCGCGCATGAATAAACAGTGAGCCCAGCTGCATTCACCTGCCCCTTGCAGGGACCAGGACCAACATAAAGGTCCACTCTTCTTGGTAATATACAGAAATTGTTGTGGAAATGAGAAAGGCAGCGGCTGCTGTTTGTTTTGTTAATGAAGTCGCCCGGTAGCCCTTCAACTGCATGTTCTTTTGTTTAATTTGTTGCGAGAGAAGTTCGAAACTTATTTGCTTAAAAACTGCCTTTAAAGGTACTTCAACTCCATCAATGCTGCCATTTATCAGTATTTTCCTCAGCAAAACTGCAAAGCAAATGTGTACAACATTTTATGGAGTTGTAGTGCGGCCACGTACTTTATTGAATTTTCTTATCATTTTTCACTCACCTGGACAACATATTTTTTTGCCAGTAAAGAAGTGGAGGTGAATGTTAAAAGAAGCTGAAGTTTCGGAAACTCTTTGTGAAATATTAAATTATATTTATAGGTTATAAAATCAATAAACTAAGATCTTGTAAAACTGCAAGAATGTATATATCTAAACAAAAAATATTAAAATACTTATTCAATACTGCTTAAAAATGGGATTAAATACAAACCAAATATTTTTTGTAATTACTTTCATTCACATTTACTTGAAAATAAATTGGTTTTTAAACACCTGCATTTTAATTAATCATAATAACACTTTGATTCACTTTCATGCCATTCTGGTACTATTTGAATCGCAGTCATGACTCCTTTTCGCCCGCTGCTAAACAGCTGTCGCTAATTGAAACAAATGAAATAATGAAGGCAATAAAACAACCAACTTTGGCTTGAATTGTTCATAAACCAACATAGAAGAGTTCCCCCTGACCCTGCGCACATTCAACAATTCATTTCCGCTCCGCTGCCTGCCGCTCCAGACCAAAAATATAGGGCCAAACTTAACTGCTTCCCCTGGAGGTTCTGGATCCCGAGCATCCAGTTTCGAGTTGCCAGTCCCTAGTCCTTGGTCCTGCCGCCCATCTGCGGCTGTCTGCGGCCTGTTGTGAAGTATGCCAGGAGCCATAAAGCGCACAGCGGGTGCTTTTCACTCTTATTCCCCTATTTTTTCTGTTTTTTTGTTTTATTATTGTCTTCTTTTTTTTTGCATAATTAAAAGCAATTTAGTGTAGCCCCGCCACTTGAGGACAAGCACATGGGGCCACTTGTTGGCAAGATGGGGCCAAGTTGCCTTAGTTTTTATTTTGGCCCTGAATCATCAAATGAAATTAGTCATACAAGTTGGGCATGGAATGGCAGGGAGTCTTCATTAATTAGCACTTGTCCTTGAATTAAAAAGCTAAGAAAATTATTTATCATTAAGCAGTTGGACACATAATTAATTAAAATATTTATGACCATAAAAGGGAATTTTTTACTTTAAGTGAGAAGTGCACACTGATAATGGCATTGAAAAAAAAGTCACTGCATAAATTGAAAATTAATTTAAATATTTTGTAGCCTATTAGGTTGCTCAAATTTAATTTTTGTACACAGTTCCAAATAAACCAAATGTGTCCCATAAACTAAATATTATTCAATTCAATCCTGACTGGCGAACAATTTGTTTTATTGTTGCAGATACGATGTATCTTTCGAAATCGGGTGTCATACATTTTGACAGGCGTTTGCATAATGCCGTCACAGTTTATGACAATTTTATGCATTCCATTTAAATTGAAAGACAGCCGGATGGGGTTTTGCCTAGCAGAAAATACAGGGCTTAACTAGCATACTGCAAGACCTTATCAATTGTTTATGCAGCCCAGGAGCTGAAGTGGAATTACAGGCATTTAACTAATTTGCAGGTGTGCAGATGACATTTCAATTGTGCCCTCGGTCTTGGGACAAACACACCTGGGCCTTGGCTATGACTTTACCATTACATTTGCATTTGTGGGCTGGAGCCACAAATTAAACGATAATTGTGCAGCAACTAAAGTCGTTGACATTCTTCGGTTTGCTCTCCACTGCCAGGGATATTTGCTTAAATGTCGCAATATCCTGTGCGAGTACCCTGCATCCTGCGCCCCGAAGGCCCTTGGCAGTGCGTGCAAGTACAAGTCTCGCAGATGAATTAAAAAAAGGGCTGCAGCCCTCCTCCAACGAACGACTATTAAAAATGAATATTCCGATGGAACGAGCTTAACCAGACAACAGGCGACGCTTAACCATTGTCTAAGCACTGCAGGCAAAATGTCAGGAAGCGGCAGCAGAAAGCGTTCGCAATGGCAACAGAACGACGCCCGGAGTGTTTACACCAATTCATTGGACTCCCTCCATAAAAACAAAAGCAGGAAAATAGTAAAAAATAAAATGGAAAAGTGCAAAATAGAGAAGACGAATGTTGACTGGAATGGAAAATATAAAATGAGAAAATCTAGGCTTGAATATCTAGAAGAAAATTCCAATCAAAGGTAGGAAGTACTGCTTTAATTAATATTAAATCATTTTATTCCATTTTCAGAATTATATTCCCGGTATAATTTAGAACTTAGAATTCAATAAATAAATTAAATATTTTTAATATTTGTTTATACAGAAAGTTCTCTATACTAATAATAATTTAAAACTGTCAGTATCCAATTATTTCCTGATACACACGGATGTCATATCTACCCCGATCAACGCTCGAATCCCCGACCCAAATGACTAAGGGCTTAAAATATTTTTAAAGCTCAACCAAGTGAGCCCATGAACAATGGGATGTCAGCAGGATGTCTCCCGGGGGGCCCAAGGATGACAGTGCAGCTGACAGTTCGACAGGTTACAGAGCCATCCTGCGGTCACCAGTGCCACCAACCACCACCCACCAGCCCCTAACCGATGGCACTCCCCCGGCTGTGGCCACATTTATTTACCTTCTTCTAGCCGATGGGATTTGGCCACACTGTGTAAATATGTGAGTTACCTCTCCAGTTCCCACTTCCAGAAGATCCACCTGCCAGCCCCAACAGCCGCCCCTAGGCAGGTGAGGCAATTTTACAGCAGTTGATTGCTGACTGCAACTACTTGGGGGCGCCGGCTGATTCGCCTTTGATGTCCTACCTGGAGGCAGGTAAATAGAGCGACGTGGCCGATATATGAGGGTACTCTGATCCACGGCCAAGCGGACAAATTGTTGACCAGTTCCATTAGTTGAGGAGGCGAAAGCTGTGCCTTAAAGATTGCATTAAAAAGCGTATAAGTTTGAAATCTTATATATTTGCCCAAATAAATACAAATTTAATGTTCTACCATTTAAGCCTTATACTATTTGATTCTGTATCCAACAAGTAATTATAATGCAAAGCTGCATGCATAAGGCTATTATTTGACAAATGACAGAAACGGCTAACCTGTTATTTGATAGAAACCATACACTATTTAGTTTCATTTCACAGAATGATGGAAGCCTGAAATTGAATGCCTCACGGTCGCCGCAAACCCCACGCACACCTGGGCAATAAGTACTCTGCCAATTTGGTACTCTGACTAACTTTTGGCGGCACAGCGGTGTGCGTGGCTTATACGGTTGGTCGACGGAGAAAAAAAAGGAATTTCGACCGCCAAACTGATAAATTTTCAAATTTGCATGCTAATGAATACCGTTCCGCAGAGTCCATGGCAACTTTTTAACTTATGCGTGTGTGTGTTGCGATGGTAACTCGGCCCGGTCCAGAATATTTTAGACTGTTCTCCGATTTATGCCAGCAGCGAGGTGGGTGGGCTCTACATATGACATATACCATATAGGTTTAGAGGCGACAACAAAATCTCGCAGAGTCCGAGCTGAAAAGGGGATTTCGTTCACCATTTTTCCATGCAAGTTGAAGGGTTCACTAAACGGCAGATTTGGTTGAAAATTACCTGGAAACTCGAAGGGATAATGATAATGCCGCAGCTGGGACTTTGTTAATACCAAAAATTATTTTTAGAAACAATTATTCAAGTTCATTGGTAATTTGTTAGTAGTAAAAAACCATATTTAGCTGGAATTTATTCGAATACTTCGAAGATATACTTAATCTTCTCTTATACATGCTTTATCAAAGGACATTCAACTAAACGGATTATATTCCATCGTTCAAAAACCGCACTATCCACTTGTATTCCCTATTCAGCTTTTTTATCTTTTTTATTTTTTATTGCACTACCAAAGCTTTTTTTTATGCTACGTTCCTTCTTTTGATTCTGCAGCATTTCAATTCAACTTTGTTGCGGTTTTTGGTTGGCCATTTCGGAAACTAAAAAACCGCACTTTGAAATTGAAGTATGACCAGCAAATGTTGTTGCTGTCAGTCCTAGTTGCGCAATTTATATTCTTATCCTTACCAGCACTTCTCCTCCTTTGAGCGAAATTAATTTAGGGAAGAATGATGCGCGAGCGAAGACTGAAAATCAGCTGCGAAAAGGTTGAAGGTTGGCTGCTGCCATTTGAATTCACTTTATTAAAATGCACCCCATTCCGAGGGGCGGAAAATCTGAGAAATCTGAAAGCTGTCTGTGTGTCCCCGCTGTGTCAGTGTATAATTTAGCCCGTCGCAAGACAAAAGAATGCCATAACACATGAGTTCCCGTGGCAGACGGCAGAGTCTGAATGAAAGTGTCAACTGAACCAGAGAACTGGGCTATATATGCATATACATATACACTTATATATGTATAAATATACGTATAGACAGAGACCGAGTTAAGGGACAACGAGGGTGTGTGTGTGTGCGCGCTGGATTATCCTAAAAGTCATGGCTTAGACAAATGTTTTATGCTCCACTTGGCTGCATTAGCCTCGCGTATTATGCTCAAGTGCCGCTGGCGCACGCTGCGTATGAGTTATTTATTGTTTATTTAATCTATTCGGCTTGATTTTCCAGCTGTCTGTGCGAGCTAAAACAATTTATGACTATGCAAAAGTTTTCTGCTTATGATCTAGCAAAATGCCAGTGAATATTATGCTTTAAAATATAAGAAATGTACTTAAAAGTTACATTGTTTAATCAATCAACTTTATCCAAATGATATTATTTGCTTACTACTCATTATTATTATGTTAAATTTAATAAAATAAATCGCAAAGCTATTGAATATTATATTACTTAAGAAAAGGTTCTAAAAATTGCTGATTACCAAGCGAAGCGTTGCATACAACCGGGCGTATGTGTAATGTGTAAATAAAATTTTATATCGCCATTCAAAAGTATTTTGCCGGAAGTTCGCCGCATCTAAAATTTAATGCAACCACATTTCCTCTGATTCGTTACTTGCGCCTGGAGTTCACTTGCAATTGCTCGTAGTTCTGCATCGCAGGCATCAAATTTGATGACCTCGATGTGTGAGGCAGTCAATGGACCAGCCGCTCCGTAAGTTTTCCTCGTTTGAGGAGCAGTGGCTCCATAAGTTTGCCTCGTCACCACAGTTACCATTTAAGGCTCATCAAACGAAGGGACCTTTAAGTCCATATTAACTGGACGAACGAAGGGCATTCCCTTGGTCCTGGGCCGATGAATCCGTCAATTGCCACTGCACTTGGGCCAAGGACATTTCTAAAAGCCACCAGCAGGACTTGCCAAGCCCAGTCCAGTTCACCGATAGTACCCATCCCCACAGCCCCTTTTTCGCCAGCCTTGTGCACTCATTTACCCAGTCAGCTGTTCAGGCATTCACTTTGCCCCACGGCCAAAAAGGGGGCGTTGTCGGAGAGGGCCTTTTCGGGGGGAACGAGGCAGGAACCCTCTCTACTTTTCGACGCATTCATTCAAACACGGTTTGTATTTGAATTTCACTCATTGCGCATTCAGGCGTTTTATGACCCTCTCTGCCAGAGGCCAACTTTTAACCAAAGCCAAGGCAACGCCAGAATAGAGACGCACTAAAACAAAAATGGTGCTTTGTATTTAAAGAATTTACACCATGAAATACAGGTTGTATAGTTTTTGTTTTAAAAATTAAAACAGAAAAATAAATATTATATATTATTTGATAAATGAAACCTAAGTGAGTTCATTTTAACATTTGAGGAATCATCCAAAGATAGTTTTTACTATTGCAAAGTGCAGAACTCTTAACCCTTTGGGTTGTGGCTGTTAACCTTGCTTTGGTTAGCGGTCGCTGTGTGGCCTAAATAATGGCTCGTTCCAATTGGCCAGTTTAGGGGCGGTGTGGTGGCTGAGCTGCAATGGAACAGGCAACGCTTTGATATCCTTTGTCACCTCCTTTGTTCTGTCAACAATTCTATTGCAGCAGCTGCAGCGTAACTGCAACTGCAGACAAGTTGACTGCAAATATTATGGCTGCCTTCGCTGAATTCCCTTCTGTGATGAATGGCAAGACATTCCTTTGTTTGGCGTGACGTGACGAAAATTGTTGCCCCAACTGACGGCCAGATTATGAGAGACTGAGTTGTGGCAGCGAACAGCAAGGGAGAGACACTGTTGCCGACTGACATTCATTTGGGTCTCAGCCAGGACATCTTATGAGGCATCTTGGCGACAGAGCCGCTTAATAAGGAAAGTTTCTTTCCTAATTGATAGATAATCCCCATAAATATCAATTCGCTGGGTGGCTTAGTAAGTCCCCATCATCCCACTTAGGCTGCCTTCACCGAAGCGTAAAACTTTTCTAATAAATATGCGCTCAGCTCGGCAGGCATAATCCATTTATATACACTCGATAAAAGGCTTTATTAAATTGACAATACAAAATTGCTTTATTGGATTCGCAGAACGCAAGTGGGGAGAGGGCGGCGGAAGGCAATTTTCTTTCTACTTTGATGTAAATGGATGGATACTTTGCTTACTCAAACAATATTATCCAAGTGCAAATGTTGAAGGGGAAATTACAATACCTAGCGCAGATAACCTAACTTACCTTTTAACCAATTTTAAAATTGATGCACTCAAATATTCAGGACACCGTTTGGAAGCTCTAGCTTTAACCCAAAAATTCTTTAGAAAAATCTCTGACATTGCAGAGCAATTTAAAATCTATAAATCTGTAATCTACAGCATAAATCTTGTAGGTAAATCGATTTTGCTCACGTCCACCAGTCGTATACGTGATGCGGTACATGATCAATATTCAATCGGCACAGTGGGGAAAAAGCACATAAATTACCTACATTCACCATAAAGCTTTCAGTTCATTCCAGCTACTGCAGGCCGTCCACACACACACGTATAAAACTTTATGTAGATATATAGATATATATGGCGATTTGATTACACTCTGCGCCACATTTATCGTAACCATGACCCATAAACACTTTGCACCAGCAAACAATCATGAAATATGAATGCGACAGAGTTTGGAATTGAAATGGTCAGCTATATCCTTACTTTATGGAAATCCCCAACAATGGGAACAGAAAGAAAATAGGCAAAAAACTACGTTAAATGAATTTCGATTAGTTTTTGTAACCGGGAAAAAATTATATTAAAAAACTCGATTGACACAAGGCAACATTTCATTCAGGACTTTAGCTGCTCTAAGTTAACTAATTAAAATTATCTTCAAAGCATATGTTGCGCTTAAGGATTTATTAGCTGGCACCCTTTGACTGCCGTACCCCTACATTGCGCATACGCCCCGTTATGCACTCGTTCTAATGCACAGCCATACTTACACTTGTGTGTGGTTGCCATGCCAGCCACCGGCATTAATGTGAAAAATTTAAGTTTTCAAAGTCGCTGTCCCCTCGGCACCGCTCTCTCATCTCTTGATCCCACGCCCGTGGGCTGCTGCCACTGCCATTAGCAGAGTTTTACTCGCAGACGCGTTAATTCACTCACATCACGCTGGCTGTTTGCATAAATCAACGCTGCGGGGTGCACTGAAGAAATTAACACACTTTTAGGAGCACATTTGACCCTCAAGTATGGGGATATAAAATAAATAAAATAAGGCTACTTTATGTCCCAAGAAAATATTCCAAGGTCCGCGATTAATGAAGATATTTATTTCCATTTTAATGGTAAGACAATTATAAATAATCTAAATATATACAAGATTGCAATGAACTTTTTCTGCCCGTGTATATGTGTCTGAGGGTGTGCGAATATCTGTGCTGGCTTTGGAGGTATCAACTTTACGGCTCCTACTTAAAGCCGCAAAAATCAGCATAGCTGGCTGCGAGCAAACCCTTTCTGGTGAGCGGGGGAAAAGATTTTCACCTGGGCCGTATGCTGCCGCATTTATTACACGGCTCGCTTGTTCGCGATTTACAGCTTACGGCTTACGGCTTACAGCTTGTTTCCTGAACGGTTTAAGCCCTTTAGCTCGGCAATCTTGCGGAAAGCGTCCCCTGCTCATTTGTTAAATTATAATGAGTCGCGTTGAAGGGCGCTGTGGTATCGGTGGAATCAAGCACCTGCAAACATCTCCTTCGCCTTGCGGTCACCGCTTAAACTCAATCTCAATTCCTGGGGAGCTCTGCACCCCCACCGAAAAAACACAAATATAGGTTTTGTCCTGGCTCTGTGGGGGAACAAAGGAATCGAAAGGACGCACAACCTCCGGGCCTCATCTTTCTCTCTGTTCGTGCGACAGTTTTAGCGGCCAAAGTTTTGTCGGTGGCGGTGGCGGCCTCGGTTTGAAGTTCTGTGGCAAGAACTTGGATTGGTCTTGATGACTGCTGGCAGCATTCCGCTGACTCAAATTTCATTCTCACCATCTTGGGCCAGTGTGACGACGCTTTAAATTCGGATTTAATTACTCACAGCTTATAATACGCACACAGTTTTTTTCAGTTTTAGATTTTCTCAACAAAAGGATTATTATTTTGATAAGGAAAAACTTTTGTGTGAACGAAAGCAGCTGCCGTCACACTGCCTCGAGGCGAAAGCCCGACTCTAATTAAATTTCAATGCGAAAAGTGCTGTCCTCAATTAGAAATTAGATAAAGAGCCGAGAAGGAGAAATGCGCCGAGAAAATAGTAAAATCCAAATGCTAAGCCAGATGAACGTCTTGCAAAGGCCAGGCCAGTTTTTCCATAGCCTTTTCCTCTACTCTTTTTTTGTAATGGTGCAAAGACAATTTGCATATTTAATTGGTAATCATTTGACTGTCGACTTCTCGAGGGCATTCAGTAGTGGAATGCGATTCCGTAACCGAATCGCAGTCGGAATCGGAATCGAGCGCTTAGTCGCCGATTGCGCAACAATTCTTTCGCCTGATTAGCAGAATATTTAATTTAATCCTTTGTGATTCCAGCTGAGGGGGAAAAAAAGAAGGCGAAAACTAATGAAAAGAAAAGCGTAACGAGCTCAAGGCTGGCTTTGATTAGCGCATAATCAGGCGATGAGTCGAGTCCCGTGATTGATTAATCACATTCAATGATGCCTGGCACTGAGCTATATTTTAATTGGAAAGCCACAGACAAAAAGGCAGAGCAAGTTTCCGAATTTGAATGGGGTTTTCCTCATCGAGATTCAGTTTATTTTCCCCGCCCCCCACTTGCCCGTTCCCCTTCCGGCTGAGTGAGCGTAGTAAATGGGGAAATTGATGTGCACACACTCGTATCTGGAGCACACGGGGTCCTGGAGAGTCCTGGAGAGTGCTGGTGAGTCCTGGTTCCAGCGATGTTGTAATGAAAGCATAACAAAAACAGAAACGTAGCGCAGAAACCGAAACAGATGAAATCGCTGCATGAGAAATGTCTGCCACCTAAAGCTGCTGTGTAGTTTGTAGTTTCCGTTCACGTTTCTGACATGAATAAATTGGTAAATATAACCGGGGTTCAATATGTCCGTGCGCATTCGTCAAGCAAGAATCGCAGCCGCGGAATTGCAACTTTGCCAAGCTGAAAAATATTCATCAATATATATATAAATGCAGAAACAAAAATATAGATTGCAACCAAACTTTAAAGATGTTTTTCTTATTTAAGTAAATCAAACAAACTTAAAGGAAAAATAAACTCCTAATTGAAAATTAAGCAAATAATTTCGAAACAAATTTAACATTAAATAACCATTTTTCCACAGTGCATGTGTAAGGAAATCCCAAGCTCGAGCTGACACAATCAATGACTTGAGAGCAGCCAGCCCGGATTTTGGCCAGATTCCGACTTGGTTACATTTCTGCATCATTAAGTGGCTGCCGCATGGCGGGAATATGCTAATAGTCATTTCTGGAAAGCCACCCAGCGGGCTGCCATGTGAGTTGTGTATATAATATTTTGTCTGCACCCTCCAAGGACCTCGGTAAGACAATGGGCCCTGTCCCAAATCGTCTCGCCCATCTTTGCCAGCGGGCTGCTCTGCTCTTCCTTCTTGTTTTTTTTTGTTTTTGAGACGTCTTAAGGGATCTTACGGCTGAGAATGTTTACCATTTCGCATCGAAACGCGTTTCTTTTTATGGCAGCCAGGATTTGGCAAATACTTTAATAGTTGCCAAAGGATTTCATGTTTGCCACATGGAATCCCACATTTCCCTATAGCTGCCTTCAAATGCAATGCTGCCGGAGATGTCATAAATATCCATGAACATTCCGGCGCTCTTTGCACTGATAATTCCCCAATGCAATTCCACAATTTCCACGCCTCAGCCGCAGGCATCTCCGCAATAATATTTGCACCTGCAAGGGCTTCTATTTCTATGTTTTTCCCATCGCTGCCTCGACCCAGTTTGCTTATCCTGCTCACCCGTCCGTGCACCTGCACCCCCGCAGGTGGACCCGGCGGCCCGATGGCCCGGAGAGCCAAGTGCGAGTGTTGATAGCCAGAAATTTATGGGGCTGTAAGTACGGTCAGTTTATTCGTACTTTATGCGCACTTCTGGGAGAAATATTATTCACCTGCTGGGCCAGCGAGCTGCTAAGAAATTGTGGCCAGGCTTAGGTGTAAACTTGTTAAACGACCGAGGCCGTAAAAGTGGCAGAGCCAGGGAACTTTTAAAAGGATTGTTAATGTCTATCAATTTTAATTTCTTATATAAATTAGGATTAATATAAAAACAACTTAAAGACGTGAGGAAAGTACCAGTAATTCGGTGCACTATTACGAGGAATATAATTATCCTTCTATAAGAAAAGAATGGAGCGTTTTCCCGTAAATTAAGTACCAAAAAATTATACAGTTGCGGTGGTTGGTCTTTTAAGAATAAATATAGCTTAAGAGGTATTATCTCTCTTCTTCAAATTACTAAAAAAGATTTTATATCCTTGCCCTTATAAATTAAATTTTTGCTTTTTATCCCTGTGAAATTGCCGGATATCTGAATGACAATTATCGGCCAACGAAAAACAGCCGCTTGACATCGTCCCTGCCAGCAGTCAAGAGGAGAGTTAAGAACCCTTCATTTGGTTTTTAAATCACCAATTATGTGGAAAATCTCAATGAGGCGAAGGCAACCCAAAAATGATGACTCCAATCAGGTGAAGTGCAGAGCAGCTTTATTCAAGGGAAATCGAGAGCCCCCTTGAAATTATTGGGAAAGAAATGAATGCCACGAAAAATGCAGAGTATATTGAACACAACTTGATGCCAAAATGGAAATGAATTTTATTTAAACCTATCCTTTTTTTATTTGAATATTTATTCCAATGACAAATACCTTTATTCACCTCACATAAAGAGTTAAGTTTTTGTATTAAAAATCGACGACAGTGCTAACATCATTATGAAATATCTGGAAACCCCGCAAAGCACACCTGAGAGAGAGACAAAGAAATAATAACTACGAAATGGACCAGAGGAAGCCAAACAATGGCCGGTTGTTATTAAAACTTCGAGTGCATATGCCAGAAATGCTGCAAACTCTATGGAAAATCCATAATGATGGCGATACGTCATGTAAAACGCGGGAAACCCAATCGGCGATTCGTTAGCCTGATGCCTCGCCGTCAAGTCCTTTGTTTCGACGATACCCGTTGTTATGGTATTTAATTTTCGAAATATTTGTACTGCTTCCCTTAAAAGCGACTGCTGCCCATGTGCAGATTTCAATAAAAATGGCTCGTCAGAGAGGGAAAGGGGCGGCAACAATTCAAATAAGGAAATTGCCACATGCCCATCCCGATGTGGTCCAATCAAAAAATGTAAATTTCCATAATGCCTCTCAGAGCCATGCACTCATCTCTGGCTTCACATCGCCATGACAATCTATTGTTAACTTCCCAGCTCTGTTCCTTGCTCAGATTAAAATTATCTTACACATGCGATGGGCCGGAAGACTCATCCGCGCCCGGGATGGACGGACTCATTCGGCTGGATGTAAGTAAATTGAAATTGCCTCAAGCCGCTCTCTTGAAGTGCACTTTGGTGTTTTACGAGAACATTCCGGCCAAAGTGTACTCATATGTACATTTTGGGGCGCCCTCAGCCGGAATTGCCGTCTTGTGGGTAATAAGCTTTTATTTTAGTTATATTTTGCACACACATTGCGCTCATAGTTCGCTGCTGGAATTTTTGCCACAATATTTAGCGAAAGTGTCAGGGGAGCTAGACATGGAAATTAATTAAAATAAACATTAACCCCTTAACCCCAATAGTTTAGGTTTGTTCACCATTTAAGATATTTATTGGACAATAGTATCATTTAAATATTTTTCTAATTACTCATTTATTATCCATTTATTTACCTAAAAACATATATTTCGGTAGGAAAGTATTTACATTATTTATTTTTAATTTTCACAGATCATAAACCATAACTTTATTTAAACGAAACGAGACTGCCAAATGATGAATTCCGAATTGTGACCATAAATCACATTTAATTACATTTTCCAGCCATATTCAACAGTAATTGCCACGAATTATGACCCATAAAAAGGACTGGATAATGGCCAAACTATCATGCAAATTAAAAGTTACACCTAAGTTGGGCACAAAACAAATTGTCATTGGACAAGAGGCCACAAATCACACAGCAAATTTTTGCAATTTTAATTAAAACTAAACGATTTTAAGCGCAACAAATAAACGCCGCCCACAGGTCGAGGACCGGGTCGCATGAGCAATGTTCTATGTCCTCCTATGGCTCTGCACCAAATATATTCGGACAGGAATTTTGCAAAACACTCGCCAGCTGACCTCATTCGCATGTTGGCCAGCATTCTCAATTAGTTGGTCGCTGCTTCTATTTTTGCTGTGTATCACTTTTGTTGCCACTGCGTTGTTGTTGTTGCTGTTGCGGTGTCATGTGGTTTCATTAGTGGCTCGGCCAGTGAGTGGTTGTCTGGCGCACTTGCTACCTCAATTGTCCACATTCTGGCTCTCCAAGTTTAGGTGGTCTAATTTCTTTTCATTAACCTTTGGATCCCCATCGGTCCGCTTTCAATTTTTGGTTAATACTGTCCGAATTCTTGATTAATTCTTACTGTTTTAGTTGGACAAAGAATTTGGTTCAATTTTAGAGAGATTTTTTAAGCCAAATCACAAATATATAACTGACTTAAAGCTCCCCTTTAACACTTTATTTTAAACTCATCTCTTTTTAGAGCTTTATTTTTCGTTTTCTTTCTATTTTTTCGTCTGATTTTCCTTTCAGCCAAGTGCCAAAATGCAAACCGACCAAATGGAGAGCCCACAAAAAACTAAGCAAGTGCGAAAAAATGCGCTGAATCCGATTTGAAAATTGTTTGGCTCAGCGAAAAAATAAGACTGCCAACTCAACTGCATGTTCGCAACTGGTATTGTGTTCATTTGATTTCACGAAAACTTACAGCAGAGTACAAGACAATAAAAGTGTTTCGAATAGGTAGGATAAATAATCAAGCTAGGTATCAGGGAAGTTCTTTAAGTTTCTTTAATTCGAAGTTAATAAAAGGTAGCAACAAAAGCTTTTCAAGCTAAAAATAATGCATTCTTGACAAAATTAGAATCGATTTTAAGAATAGATTGCAAGCTGGAAGGGTATTCAAACTTTAGCCTCCCAAAATTAGCTTCCTTTACCGTTTTTAGCTTCAAATGAATAAATGTAACTACATAGTTACCATTGATAAAATAACTTTTAAGCATGCACAGTATTTAAGTTTCAACAAATTAAATTAATTCCCTTATTTGCTTTCATTTAAAAAATATATTTTTAAGCCGATTTTATCAGTTTGAACACAATTGTAACTGATAGCGTCCCATGTATGGGTGCATATTTGCATAGCCAGCGGAAGTGGGCAGCTGTCATGGGTTCTATTTGTCGCCATTGACTACGACTACGCATGCAATTTGAATGCTTCCGTGAATTGCCTCTTGCGGCGAACATTTCGCTTCTCACTTCAGCCAGTTTTCCAACTTTTCCTCCTGTCCTGTCCAGTTTTCATGGATTTTTCTTTTTGTCTTTTTGAACGGTCAAAACTACCTACGTTGATAAGTGCTGCCTGTTGTTGGGTGGCAATTAGAGAAAGGAACTATCGCTGCACCTGCTGCTGCTGCTGCGTTGCCAATTAGCGCTGTTTATGCCCACGCAATTAACAGGACTGTTAACGTCTGTTTACATACGCTCTCTCGTACATTCCACACACACCTCGCTCATTGTCAACCTTTGACAAACACACACACCGCACACACTCTCGAGACGGGCAAACAAAATCTGAATGAGTAATTGACGTTTTAATAAGTGTCACTTGACAGGTTGCAAGCGCCACGTGCCCACGCTTTATGCAGAGGAAAAACATTTAAGAAATTTGTTTGTTTCCAAAAAATAAAATTTGTGAAGTTGTATTTTCTTTAGTATTTGTAAGTGGCTTAAGTTATTATTATAAGAATTTAAAGCTGAAATGCTTGTAAGTACAAAATTTTACTTACTTTTATGAGCTCCTCTCAAAATGAACACATTAACCATTATTTTCCTTTGTGTACACCGCAGGTCGCATAAGGTACATATCATATCATAACGAGCAAGTCCCATACGCTTCCACGCATTTATTCCTATAAGGACGCATTTGTATATCTTTAGCATTGTCAGCTGACGAAGCTGCCGGAGCTGGGAAATTAAATTAAGTTGACACAATATAAAAGCCTGGGGTGCGTATTGTTCAACTGGCACACGCGGCGTATGCTTAATTTAAGCATATAAATGCTTACTCTGCTGACAATGCAAGGGGAAAGCTCTCAACTCATCCTTTTAGCTGTCTGCGCGGCGCAGGTGTTTCCCTATAAAAAAATAAATGTACACCGCTTTGGGAGTGACAGGCCAGTCAACTTTGACTGACTGACAGCAGCAGAGAGAGAGAACAGTGACTTTCTGACTTTTCCAGTTAACTAAAGATAAGCAGTACCTTTCAAAGGGATTGAGGTAAGTTCTTATTGGAGTCAAATCAGCGTGAAAGCATTTCTTGGCAGTACTTTAAAATTTTAAATCTAGAGGTCTTGCTGTATACAAATATTTCCCAAAAACCAAAATACACATTCAATAAACATTGGTTTTACTCAGAAAAAGTAGCAATTTCATATTAATAAGACCAAAAATAAATTCAAAATAATTTACCAATAGACTGCACAAAAATTTGTTTGCCAATTGCTATGCAACCAAATTATTATTGGAGACCGAATTGAATCACAGGAAAATAACCAGAGACACGCTTCAATTTGGTCTGACACATTTCCTCAAGCAGGCACTCATAAATATGGAACGAGTTGGCAGAGAGACGAAAATATATAAAGGATCCGTATAGACATTGGCGGCGGAAACGTGAGCAACTAGACAAATAAGCTGGTTATGAAAGCACAGATGCAGACCCAGAATATACATTTATATTCGGTATCCCCGCACATATCGATACGCAGCGATTTGCTGTTTGTTCTTCGCAGGAGGCGAAGACTTCTCCTCTATTGGATTTTTTGTGAGCTCCGCTTTCCCTTCGCTACGCCCACGTTGTGTCAGACAATGCGCACAATTCACACGCTCGATTAACATTCCGGAATAACACTCATAATTGGAGCACGGCATAAAACGCGGCCATAAAAAAAAACAAGCAGATGAGCAAAAAAAATGTGTCATGTGAAACTCGTAAAAAAAAATCTTCTATTGCTGATTATTGTGGAATATGCCAAATAAAGAAATTTTACATTTTTGAGACAAGCAACCAGAAATTTTTTTAAATTTTATAAAACACATTATTGTTTTGGAAAGACATCATGTTTATTACATTCTTTATTATTAATTGTAATTAAAATCAAAGGTTAAAAATCCAGCAAAATAGAATTTAATTTGTGTAAAAGATACTATTCAATTCCTATTATCCTTTGCCTTTAAAGGTCTTAAAGAAACTAAAGTTTAGCTCCCTGGCATATTCATTTATTAGGACAGTATCATTTATCACAATATGTCAAGCTGTCGGAGAACGCTAAAGTCGACCACACATCAGTCCCATTTTTTGTGAGCTGCTAATGGCGTGGCGAAGAAAACTTCATCAACATTTTCCCCAATAAGCCGAACTCTAAAATGCAAATTAAATATTTGGTTGATGTGTTCTTTAAATGGTATTTCAAATGCACTGAAACGCTCAACTGCGGCGGAAAATTATACAGAGCACATAAATACGAGAGTGTGTTGAATTTTGAACCGATTTCAGTACCAATCAACGCCAGCCAGCATAAATTGGCAGTTAGTATCACTATAGAACCTCCCTCTATTCACTCATCCAACACCTTTCATGTGTGTGCCTGTGCATGCAAAAACAAACAGTTTTCGATCAAATCAAAGGACAAACAAAAAATCTGCATTCAATCAAACATCAATGATAGCGATTTGAGTTAATTTCAATTGCCTGAAGCTAATCAGAACAATAATCGATTTGGAAGGGGATTTTATAATTATTAATTACACATAACGGATAGGGCTTGCAATCTGTTTCAGTTCAATGAATTCCCTAGAAATTTAAATTAATTTTATAAAATTAATTAACCACATTGGCAAACACTAACAGCGCCCTGGGACCATAGGTAACTTTATTTGTTATTTGCTGTCAGTAAATAAACTTTAACTGCATATAAAACTCCCTTTAAAAAGGTCCCTGATTGTTATGGAAATATATTCCGAAAATTGCCAGTGGTTTCTGTAGGAGATTTGCATACGAGCAATTAAAATTCAATTACCACTCTTACATTCTCACTTTAACTGAAGAACTTATAAAGTTTGGTTAGCTCAAGATAAACAAATCATTTAAGGAAACTAAAGTTTAAGAGTTGCGACTTATTGGTGCCTAAAAATGCACTCTTTGGGAAACCAAAAATACAAGATCATTGTATTAGGATAACATATAACAACTATGATACAATAACTTGCAAATAATTGTGAATTTATTTTAACTAACTAATCTAAAACTATCTTTAAAACCCAACTGGTGGTCTAAGGAACCCCTCTCGAACTCGGCTACCCTCGCATAAATATTCAAGAAACCAATAGTTTCTGTCAAGCTGCAGGAGTGTGAAAAATTTATGAATAATTCCTGGACCAGCGGTACAGGAGGAGAGGATATTTGATCAGAGTGTAAGAACTAATTTGGCCTGTGGGGCCGAGACTTTCAACCTTTCATTGACATTGTCTTGCTTAAATTGTGTTTATTGGTTTTGATACAAATTGATTGCCTGAATGGCATTCCGAAATAATGGAAAATCTTGACTCCGGCCATAAGGATGCGCACACAAATTTTCCTTTCGTTCTGCAATGGATTTCTGCCATTTCCACAGCAAATGTCACAGGGGAGAAATGGTGATGGAAAAACGAGGAAAAACCCCCGATACACACACAAGGCCTAACAACAGCAAGCATAAACACTTGTTTAGCCCGAAGTGCATTTGTTTGCCATCTCGATACCGACTGGATGATGGGAGGGAAATATGGTCCTGGGGACTTTCCAGACAGGCAAAGTTAGTGACATGCTCGCTTTTACTTATTTCTGCTCGGAACTCGAGAGAGCCCTTCTCGAACTCTGCTCGGTCAGCGACAGTCGAAAATGTTCATTAAAACGCAATTGAACTTTTGCCCTGACACACGACGACAAGCGCCGCCCCAGCAGTTGCATTCGAATTTCAATTACTCCAATTCCACCTGGGGAAATGGGATGTAATCGCATTAAAGTCAGCTCGAAGTGAATGATGATTTTGTGGCAATTTTGATGCAGCTGCAACGCAATAAAAAACTTTAGCTCCGCCGGCCAATTCGCTGGCATTTCGGGTTTTCTTGCCTTCGAAAAACTTTGCCGGCTTGTCTTAATGACTTCGAAATTGTTGGTCATGTGTGGTGGCGGGGAGTTTGCTACGTGGCCAGGATGCCACGAGGATGGCGACCGCAACAGGCACGTTTACTTCAGCTTTAGCTTCAGCTTCTGCCTCGGCTTCAGTTCCACCTGCAGCTGCACCACAATGATCTCAATTTACGTGATGGCTGCCCTTCAATGCTCTTGATTGCAACAGAGTTTTCTTTAACTTCTCCGCCAACCACTCCGAATTAAGGCACACGCTCACAGGTGACGTCGGGAAACAAAATCAAAAGCTGAAACAAAATCTTACAATATATAATACACTGAGGCGAAACATAATGCAGAAATTTTTAGTACTAGTTTATTTGTAAAGGGACCACCTTGATTTTAAAATTCAATATTAAAGTTTAACAATATTCTTGTATTAAAAATGTTTATATACGTCCTGATTTATGAACAGTACGGTTTATAATATTGTTATATTTCATTCAACATATTTTCTACGCAGAGATATCAACTTTAAAATGTGTATAAATTTGCATCGATGCATTCCATTGAACATTAATATTCAATACTCCCATCTCTCAACAAATTTTCCAGCCACGTTTTGTAGTCTACACTTTCAGAATTGCACATGGAAGACGCCTCGGGGTGTATGGGGAAATGGAAAAGCTTTTAGTAGACTGCAATGACGTGAATTGAGGCCGAAACGTTAGATGGCGGCCGGGCCCCATGTGTCAAGTATTACGCATACGCAACGTGCGACACAGTCGAGGAAAAGGCCATCAAATCATAATTGAGGCGCCCTGGCTGTCCATCAATAAAGTCACTGAGTGAGCGATGATGACGATGAGCAAAATGACAGGCGAACCCGGTCAGAACGGGATAAGTGCTACCATAAAAGCGAGAAATTATTGATGCACTTCACTTCACAGAACCTGTACAAAATAAATAAAAAAATTAAAAGAAATTAAAGTAACCTCCACTTAACTTCGAAGTTAACTAAGGAGTACTATAACAACTTTAAAGGCACAAAGAAATCAATCAAGAAAAAGTCTGAAACTGAGCACAAGGATCCCTTGGGTGGAAAAAAGGGCCCCAAAGTGAAAGCGAAAAAAAGTTTTTGCATAATTTTATACGTGTTTGGAATATCTCAAGTGGCTCACTTTAAGGTCTTAAATTTCTCTCCTTTGACCAGCTTTTTTATTGACTTAAACCTAATTATGGGAAGGCAGTAAAATATTTTCCCTTCGTTTGTGCTAAAAGAAACCTATTTCATGTTTCGTAAACAAACACAGTATAAGTCCAAGCAGTTGGTGCCACAACAGCTGTCAGATTTAATTGACACTCAACTGGCAATTTGAAGAGATTCCGTCAAGAGTATATTATGGGTTCTCTTATTGTCACATTATTATGTCATACATAAGCCTCTCAAGTCATTTTCCACAGAATGTAAAGAATTTTCTGCAATTGCTTGTGCAAGAAAGAAACACACACATAGTGTAGAGTGAAGAGTTCTGAATTGAATTAGAAACTGAAAAAAAAAACCTAGATCAAAATCTGTAAAAAAAGAAATCCATGCAAAAAAAAAAATTCTAATAAAAGCAAGTCAGTGTAACATTATCTAATTAAAACCAAAGAAAAACCCTTTGGAAACACCTTGCAATGCAGAACCTAATTGACAGGAAAATTCTCCGAAAAACTAACAGGCATCAGGTTGAAAGTCTGGCTTAAGGTAACTCGCACAAAAAAGTCTAGCACAATTTTAATCTTAGCTATACACCACAATCACAAGCTCTCTAAACTAGAACAGAAAAAATCTGACACAAACTCCAGCCAGGACATATTTAGGTAACCCACCTCTGTCATTATCAACCGAAAATTGTTATGAAAATGACAGTCGCAAAAGAGTGGCTCTAAAAAATAGTGACCCAAAATAGAAAAAAGGCATGACACACGAAATGAAACCAGCAGCAAAGTTGTCAACTTTTCCGCACACAAAACCGACAACCAAAAACTCACACATCCACAGCCAGATGGGTACATGTGCTCTAATATGAACATTGGGTGAGGACACGTAATCAGGATTAAAACATAAATTTTAATTAAAATCCCAGCCACGGTCTTGGCGCTGCTAAAAATTGCTTGTCAGCTGGCGGGGGATAGAAGAAATGTTTTGCGAGCTGAAAGTGGATTGGGCTTAGAGTCATTTACATAAAATGTACATTTTGATTACAATTATGAGGAAAAGATTACGGTAATCGCATGTGATAATATATATATTTTATCACAACGATTACAAATAAGCAGGGATTCGCTTGCAAATCCGATAAATCCATATTAAAACACAAAAGCAGACAGCGTCTGAGACAAATATTATAATTTAGACTCCTACTCCAGCGACAATCGAAGCAGACTCCATCAATATATTTTTTCTCCCAAAAATACACACTCCATAAATATTGGCTTACACACGCAGACAGCCAGCAGGCACAGACAGACATTCGGGCCTACAACAGCCGGCTGGCTGGCCGGCCAGACAGGCCTCCATTTAATTCGATTTATGTAATAAAAAGATCCCAGTGCAAACACGCCAACAAATGCAAATTAGAACAAATAAATTCGGCAAACAAATGGCAAACAAATTACGGCCACAATAATTCTCGTAATAATGGGGAAAAAATCGACTTGCCCCAAGGCCAAACCAATGAGCAACGAAATAAAAACGAAACGAATTTACAAATTGATTACGCTAATTTTGTTGATCGAAAAAAAGCACAGCCATAAACTGTAGCTAAAAATGCGGTAAATTTAAATCGATACTGAATTAAAAGTCTGAGCGGTTTTAATGAGACTAAACGCTGGTACTTAAATGTAAGCTTGAATTATACAAACTTTGCTTTGAGATACATTTAATGCTTGGCTTTGGAGTTTGAGCTAAATTAGATTATTTTTCTTATGCAAATTTTTAAAATACTAATCTCATTGAATTTTAAATTTTGAACTATCTTTAACCAGCAGATCTCCACACTTTTCTAACTGGCTTTAATTACAGGCCGGCTTACTGTAACTAAATTCCCCAAACAGTTGGTTACCTCTCGACACTCCCATTTGCATTCCCATGCCCCGTACACGGGCGACAGTCATAGCTCTTAACACCTGATTCAAGGATACTGCCA
Source organism: Drosophila seguyi (assembly GCA_008042675.1). NCBI lineage: Eukaryota > Metazoa > Arthropoda > Insecta > Diptera > Drosophilidae > Drosophila > Drosophila seguyi. Next base: position 65,758 of record VNJU01005775.1, on the reverse strand, counting down.
CTTAGCCACTTGTTTGTGAAGTCCCTCGGACAAACACCGGACGGGAAAAAGGTGTCTGCGGCATCTGAGTAAACAGAGCTATCAGTTACGTCGCGTCGGTGGGGGCCTGAGGTTTTTGCGGGGTGCTGGGACAGTGGATTTCTTTCCGGACAATGGTATGTGTAATTCGTATTACCTTAAGGGCCCATTTGGCCTGTGAAAAGGACGCGCTGCTAATGCCTGTGTGCGTGTGTCGTCGTAAGGCATTTCTAATTATGCAAAACCGAGCAGCCTGGCGATGCGTTAATGGGCTATCCTAAAACAAGGACGACACGTGTCGGGGTTAAAAACGACATGAGAAAAATGGATATCCCAACTGTGAGATACCTAGTACACTTTTTTTAGTAGTAAAATGCTTGAGAAGGAGCTTTGCATTCAAGTTGAAATAACTCTTAAGATTCTTATAAGACTTTTGAAATCAAATAACATATTTCTTACTGTTTTTTAAGAGGTTAGCTTTTTATAAAAATTGCCATTTTTTAATATTTGATATATAATAATATAAAAATAAATGTATTCATACGTCTTACCATATCATATACCCTTAAACGTATACAGTAAATATAACTAGGATTACCAAAAAAAAGGGGTTACACCCCTATTATGCCAGTGACTAACAAGTTTGCTCTTTGCAATTAATGTCAAGACTTTAAGAGCCCAAATCCGTTCCTCAAGCCATTTGCCCTAATGACTACCAGATTTGTCATTATGCATATTTAATATTTTATGTTTACTCGCAGGACCCGAACTAATGGCTTGTCTTGGGGCCCCAACTATTTACAGAGTCACTGAGATTGCCGTGGAGCTGGCAACATGTTCGAGGCTGCGGCTAAGGACGAACATGTTTGAGGTGAAAGTTGCAACTGTTAAAAAATTTAAGGAAATGTTATGGGAATTATACAATTCCATAAAAACAAAACAAAAAATAAATAAAAATATAAAAAATACAATTTATTGATTTATCCAAGCTTAAAGCTAAAGAGTCTCTTAAGATTGTGAAATTAATCCAATAAAATAATCCTTCTTTAACAGTTCTTAAAGTAAACACATTTAAAATTCATATTTTTCTTAATGCCCCAAAAGTAATAACCTAATCCAAATCGTTAATAATAATAAAAAGCACTTATCACTTTGATTAAAGCCCCAAAATCCTTTTGAGAATCATCCCAAAATTTATTTTCCAGCCTTTATGCAAAGCCTAGGATATATTTTATTTAACAGTTCATTGCCCTGCGGCCCGGGGCATGCCAATCAAATTAATGCCAGCCCCTGAAAAATTACTTTTCTCATTTGATTAATAACCTGCAGAACAATGCCTAGCCAAGGGCAGCAATCTTTTCCGCCCAAAAAGTGCTCATAATAGTCTTGGTCTTGCGGTGGCGGCATATTATGCGGCTGCCAACGAGTTGGGCCAAGGCCGAAGGCCGATAGACCGGCACTTTAATTAGGGAAAACACAATTAGAAATTCACCAGAAAGGGTCCGCACCGGGTTTTACGATCAAATCCAAGCTTAAATTTTAAATTGAGATTTGAGAATCGGTGGCAGACCAGCAGGAAATGGTATCTTGAAGTAAAAACACCGGATGATGATGATGATTAAGTTTGGGGCCAGACTGGCTGTCCTTTTGGCCCTGCTTACTTCCAGTTCGTCCTCCTGAGAGAGCTTTTTCCTAAGGACACGACACTTTACGTGACTTCCTTAACATAAACAATTTGTTTGGAGGTCTTCTCCGAAATTCGGCGTAATTCCAGCACGAATGTGGGGAGGCGGGCAGCGGGGCCAGCCTTTGTTTAGTTTATGGCACAGCTCACACAGGACAACAGCTGACTTCCGGTCCGCTAATGCCGGAGACAACTGAAGAATTCCGCTTTTCCGGCTTTTCCGGCAGAGCGGAGGTGGAAGCTGTTGGTGGATGGTAAAAGCAACTGCCACCGTTGACAGCTGACGAACAAACGCTTTCCCCATCCCGATTAACTTTGGGAATACTTTTCCGAGTGGGGACACATAAAGCGTTTAAAGCATGCAAATAAAACCAAGAATTAATACTCCGACTAGTCCGGGAACTTCATCTTCGAAGTTCTTTGTGGCACTTCCGAGCAGGCAGCTTCCACATAAAGATAACATAACAACGACTAAGTGTGCGAGCACGAGTATCTTTTGTGCATCCTTGGGCCGCTCCTAACATTTCCTTTTTGGCTGCAATTGCCAGCACACAGGCGAACGCCATTGCCAGATTCTGTTGGCCATAAATGTAGCTGACAGCGGTACCAAGTTGGCTAGTTTTGGGTCATATTGGGTAGTGAAAGGAAGCTGGGTTTGGGTGGAGTACTTGCAAGGACTTTAAGAAATATTTCAATTATTTCTTTTTAATTTATTAAAGAGCCCCGGAGTTCGTTGTTTTACTGAGAAAATAAATGAAATTATATTTGTAAAATATACTTTGCTAAAACGACTTTAATATTTAAACACATTCTTTGAGTCATGACAAACTATTGGTGGGGCTTAAGAACCTTTTTTTTAACTCCATTGTTCCCCTTGTTTTTCTTTTCGGCATATTCGCTTGACAACACTGATGGCGCATCCTGCGGCAAGGACTCTCGACCCGACTACATTTCGTGGCCCTGCCCTGCAGCCACTAGTGTTGGTAGAACTAACGTCATAATCAAAGTGCCCGAACCTTGAACCAGTCGCACAATAAAAGTAAATGTCCTGGGGAACGGCAAGGAATAGGGCGGAAAACAAAACAAAACACAGCTAGGCGGTGTCCTGGCTAGTCGGGAACAATTGTTTAACTGTGTGATATGCCACAGCTTGTGTGCTCATAAAAAGAGCATAAACATTTTTATGACTTTGCCCCTTTTTTCCCCGATGTCTAACATTAGATGGCGCTCAAATTGTTGCAAATTAGATGTACTTAAAAGCGAGTGGCCTAATGGAATACATTTAATGCTGCTTTTATCCTACATTTAGATTATTTATTTCTCTCCTTCCCAGTACTCGAAAGTGCCAAGGGGATGTTCAACAAGTACTACATTAAAAATATTTATCTTTCCTCTGTATATTTTTTTTTTATTTTTGGTTTCCTAAGCACTTCCGGCAATTGACTTTCGTAAAGTTTTTCTTTCGAGGAAATGAAACCAACTTAGCCATGGCTTAAACGGCAGCAAATTTGGGGCAAATATTTGTCCAACATTAACTCTCTATGAAATTAAAGCGTTATAGGTTCCAGAGTCATATTTAACACAGTCCGATATTGTTTCCTCAATGCGTACGTGCCTTTGTATAAATCCACGCTTTTCCCCTATGCTATTCCTTTTTCATTTACTTCGAGGGTAATAAATCATCTTTTTTGCCATTTTCGATTTGTCTTCATATACAAATGGCAAACAAAAGTTTTCCATTCACAAAAAGCAGGAAAATCGTAACGAAAAAATTGTTATCCATTGGATAAACAATGACTAAGGAAAACTGAGTGACTGGAGTGAAATTTTCTGGGTAAGCTTATTAATGTTGGGCAGTAAAGGAAGTCGGATAAGAAGCTCAACACATAACATTTGTTATCTGAGCTAAGCAAATGGAATATGTGATATGACAAGGAATCTGCTTTAATATAGCCAAGCATAATGGAGTTAAGTAAATGCTTGCTAAGAGGATTGCAGTAAATGAAATTAGTGTAACTTCATATATATTCAAAGTTTAAAATTAATTAAAAACAAAACTAAAAACTAAAAATATTAAACTTCAATAATTAAATTATTTATTCACCTAAAACGTAAATCCCACCTTACGAACATCCGATTGATGGCCACCTAGGCTTATGAACGATTGAAGCAAAACCTCGCCTAAAGCCTGAGAAAATCCCTTAAGGCCAGGAAGCATCCTTAGGTGGTGATTAGTGCACATATGCACATGCACCCTGAGGCCCAATCTTCAAGTGTATTGGGATATATAATCATCAAATTACCAAAGCTGTCTGCTCAATATTCAACAGCAGTATATGTTGGGCACACAGAGTGATTATTTACACTTGAAAAATTGTAAAATAAACAAAAATAAAATACTCTTTAGATGGCTTAAATTGAAACATGAGAAGTTGAAGAACTTCAAATTAGATGTACTTCAAGGCTTCTTTATGGCACAATAAACATTTTATTATGCAGGTTTTTCAATAAGATTTATAAGGAAAAGGTTTTAAATAATTGCTTTATATTATAAATAACTAAATAAATTTTTCTGAGGAGAAGTGCGGGATATTAAGAAGTTGAAAAATACCTCTTAAAATCCCACACTTCTTCCTAAATTAAATTTATTTAATTATTTATGATAGCAAGCCCATTTTTCTGCGTGGTGCATGCGAGGCTTAATATGCATGAAGCTGTCTGTTTCGGGGATATTTAAAGACCATCAAAATGAAGATGAAAGTGACGGCTCCGGGCGAAGGGGAAGTGGCAACTTAAAATGCTGGCAACGTGAGTAAAGTCGGGCATATCTTATGACCGCCAACCACTCTGAGAGCTGCAAGAGCACGGAGCAAAGTGAGCAAAAAGGGTGGTGCATAAAGACAAATTGCATAAAGGATAAGGGCACAAGCAGACAGCAGCAAGGAGCAAGGAGCCGGGAATAAACTGCAGCAAAAGGACGCCTGTCCCCTCCACACCAGTATGATGATTGGCACGGTGTGTGCGTGCATGAGTATCTGTGTGAATTGCCGGCAGAAGAGGCAAAAACGCTGAAAACGTACAACCAACGAGCGCCAAGATTTAGCGGCCGCCCATTGTACAATTGGTGTGTCGTCAGTAAGCCAGGTTCGGAGTTGCACTTGCCAGTGCTGAACACTATGTATATTATGGAGGCAAAAGTAACTACAGAAAAATATAGGTATATAGATATCTAAATTTAACTTAGAAAATTGTCGGAAATTAAAGGCTTTAAATGCTTAATCGCTTAAAGGATTTTGCAATGCAATTTTATGTGCTTCATAGCTCAGATATGTTTGCTAAATATTTATTAAAAATGTAAAGCCAAAGGAATTATAGTGGTATTTAAAATTGTATTGTAAATTCAAGTAGAACCCCTTTTTGTATCCACACTTTTAATTAAAACTTTCAATTGAAACCTCTTAAAACTTCAGCCCCAAAAGGACACCGCGAAAAGGGCCAAGTTAACAGCACTACCCTGTTGTTTCAGCCATCCATTCCGAAATCCGCAGCGTAATTGACATTTGATTAACGCATAGCTCAGCCAGCCCTCCGCTGCTCCAGTTGCAGATGGAGACAAAAGAGCAAAGGGCAACCGTTAATCACATCGGCAGCCCGAGTCCTGAAACCCGAAACCGACTCAGATAAATTGAAGGGCCATGCCTGAACAAGAAATCTTGTGGTGTGCGATTCACACAATGCCGGGAAAATTCAGTTACGTCGGTTACTTACATCACACGACACACGACCGACCGACCCCTCGTCCTCCGCCACGGCCAAAGTCAAAATTTTAATGAGTTTAATGGCCCTGCGGCGTAACGATACGAAGCACACTAAATGGCATTTTAATGGCCGCAAATGTTTTTTAATTACATCAATGTCAGGGTGACACTTTTTATTGCATTACATTTAATAAATTTGTATGGCCATATAATGAGAAATATATTTTTAAAGCGCCTTTGCTGGGTTGGACAGGACACAAGGTCATAAAGAAAATATTCTGAAGTAAAGAAATAATGAATTTTTAACAATAAGATTGAAAAGTTATTAAGGAGTAAATTAAAATTTTGCAAAAATAATAAAAAAAAAGCTGTGCAAAGGTAGATTTAGCCTTTAAAAATAATATATTTAAATATTGTATGCAAATAGTAATTAAACGTTTAAAAATGTCAGTTCAAGCAAATTACTGTTTTTTTTTTTTTTTAATATATATTTTAGAATTGTCAGATAAATAATTTCAACTAAATATACGAATATTTTCGCCTTGAAAGACACATTTATACATGTAATATTTTTACAAAGCTCAATCATTACAAAAAATTGTATACAATACATATTGCCTTTATGCAGAAACCCTGCAAAAAATGTCCTGTTTTTTTGCTTCCATTGTTTCGCTTTCATGCTCAACTTCAAAAATTGTTGTTTTCAATTCCAGTACTTCTTTTTTTTCGAAAATGTGTCGTTGCGTTGGCGCTTGCATATGGAAACATTTTCACTTTAACTCTGTTGATCTTGTGGCAAAACATGCCAAAAAATGGGGCAAAAAATGTGTAACTATTATTTATAGTTCAACAAAATGTCTGAGGGTGTGGCGGCTGCCTTTTTGGCCCGGTTTTTTTTTTATTTTGGCTTATCTGCAGTCGGTGGTGGGCTGTGGGTGTAACTACAAACAACAACAGCAGGAAGCGGGCTTTTTTCGGTGATGTCTGCGACTTCCATTGGGTCAGGACTGGCCGCTTGACCATTCAGCCAAAAAATGGGAGCAATTTTTCAAAAGCGGAAACGTTTGTTTACTTGCCTCGACCAAAAACGGACCGGAAGAGCCAGCGCCAACCCATCTATATGTATATGTGTAAAGCCATTGCCTCTGCCGGATCGCCCCCATTGAGTGTCTCTGTGAATGTATCTGCCCTGATGCCAAAATTCAATGTGGTTTGCCCCCAAATGCGGTGAGTCGTCGTCCTCGTCGTCTTCTGTGTGCTGCGTCCTTGCCTTTCCTGCGTCCTGGCTGCATTAAAGGTCGATATTTAATTAAAAGTTGCAATTAGTAAATGGCACTTTTTTCCCCGTCGCAGCTGACAAAAACTTTTGATATATTGTTTGCCATGGTCTGGTCTGTTGTAAATCAGGGGAGAACGCCATTAAAGCATTATTCCAGCTGAGTTTGGTTTTGGCTTTGACTAAATAAATTCTTAATTACCGCTTGTGACTCTCATATTCAATCTGTTTTTTTTTTATGATTCGTTTCATGAATAAACCACAAGAGTAAATTATTAAAAACATAATTGAATTTTAATTACAAAGTAATTATTCAAACAATGTTTTCCCCTTACAAGCCTTGTAAATCATAAATCTGTCAAGAGGAAAAAAATTCACCAGATGGAATAAACAATAAATTCTTTATAAAAGCATAAAATGGTTTCACCACATTCTAAAACTAACCACAAAATAAAAGCAATATATAAAAAAGTTAACATCTGGTGCAGAGTTTTGTTAAAAGCAAAATAAAAATATCTTATAGCATTTCTGCGAACTCGTAATACCAAACGGTTTTATTTCTTACTTATTTGGTTTGCGGTGGGAAGCAAAATGGATTGGCTTAAATGGAAATCGCTTAAATATTTTAAAACATAGAGTATTTAAAAAAAATGTTCTTTATAATTTTTTTTTGCATTTCAGAATATATTTAAAGCAGCAACTACAACGGATGCATTTCGTATACCCACATTTTCGGTTAAAATATCATGACCACTCAGAATTCCTTTTATTTAATGCACGTGGTTTGCATGCCAATATTATATTTCTTGTTCTCCCGATTCATTATGAGTTTGTTCACATTACTTTAAGGCAATCTCATACACGGACTGCTAATTACCTTAATATAGAAATGTAAATTGATAAGCAAAATGCGTTGTCATTTAATACAATCATGGGTTTCAACTCCCATTGAACCAACGGAAATTTTCACAGAATACAAATTATAAAGCATAGCCTTGTTTACTCTCCATTTTCCATATGTTCATACACAAAGCAATATTTGGGGAAAAAAAAATAAAATAAAACCATGCTGCATAATAAACAAAACTATATATTCGGACACTGACATACAATAGTTTCTGTGTATGCTCAATCAATATAAAATTGTAATAATAAAATCCACTTAAGCTCAATAAAGCCCATTTTATTTATGCCAATGACCCTTTTAAAGCCATTTAATAAATAATACGCCTTCATTTTATGTGCAAATCCTAGATCCAGTTTCAGTATACGAAGCCCTACTATAATGTCTCTGTAATTTCCGTGACTTGTTAACTGAACAAAGACCATGTAACTTAAGCAGCTTGTCAAATAACCATTTACATATATATGAACGAACACAAGCGCATATGCCAACTGCCATTGCAATGGCAACTGTGCAGCGCGTTGCAACGTGCACAAACAAATCGCCCCGAAAAATATGCAATAGAAACAGAAACGGAAACGGAAGCTAACAAGTGGAAAAGGAATAAAACAAAGGCAAGCCGAAAGAACAGAAAATTCTTGGGATAAATCAGAGAAAATTGTTTCTCCTACTGGTTACTCGTTTATATGTATGCGACAGACAGATTGATTGTTCATATTTGTTGCCAGACAACAGAAACTTTGTTTCCACTTGACTAAAAGGGGAAGCGGAAATGCAGATTATTATCGAGCATAAGTACGAAAATATTTCTCTTTGCTTTTGGTTAGATATTCTTCAGTTAAATGAAGGGCTATAATCCATACTACCAAATGCTCAAAGAAAATTTTGTACAGAAACTGAGAGAAATTAAGAAAAAGAAAGGCTTTTTTGACATTTTAAAGAAGGAAACTGTACAGTTGGTTTTAGCAAATATAAGAAAACGCTCTCCTGAAATTGATACACATTAGAGAACCTAAATAATTCAAACTTTTCTAATGGAAGAAGAGAAATCCTTCCATTTAATGACTTTCAGTTTTATTTTTGCACATACAAAACCTTTCTCAACCCCAATTCAAGGACATTCATCTGAATGGTTAATCTGAAAGCCCGAAACACAAAAGCCCAGAATGTGTCCCTTGAAATATGCTTGACTTTCCCTTTTTTTTTTTATTTTTGCACCCACAGAAACACACAATGTTGTCAAAGGGTTCATTTCGCCGTGGAAAACTTTTTTCCGCACCGTCACAGTCGAGGGAAATTTAAACTGTCATTGGAGTGTGACGATGCGATCGCCATTGATTAAATTAAAAGGAAAAGAAGAAGTTAAACTAAAAGTCAAAAGGGGGTCGGTCCCTGTAAATGGCTCGTAGGGAAATTTCTAGCGATCCACAGCACTTGACAGCTGTCCGGGTCAAGAGATGGGAAAGTTTTCGGCTTTCGACTTCCGACTTTCAGCTTTCTGACCACAAGGTAATCAATTTGTCATAAGACGTCAAGACTGTTGGCCAAACTGGCTGAAGACTGGGCTTTTGGGCACGTGCAATGGCCAAACTTGATTCGCAATGGGCTCCTTCGTTGGGCGTAAAAATAAAATTGAATTTTTATTTATTTTGGAGAGCAGAGCGGGGGGAAAGGTAAGCGCTTATAAAATATTTAGTGACAAGCTCAGCACAAACATAAAAGTTGCCAAAGGCCGGCCACCGCCAAACATTGTGTGTCGGAATAAGTGTATATACGAGTGGGTGTGTGTTGTGTGTGTGTGTGTGTGTGTGTGGGCACAAACAAGGGATGGCGAGTGTGTCAACACAATCAGCATAATAACTGAGGGTCGCCAGCCACCCAGGGGCTGCAATAAAAGTGGATTAAATGTAAACATGTGTGAGATTGCCTCGGCCCAGGCATTTCCTTAAGCCTCCGGAGTACGGAAGGAAGCCGGTCCTCAAACGGATTGATCCCAATGCCATTGGCGTTACCCGTGGCCAAGTCAATGCCTAATGACTTTGGTCACATGCCGAATTAGGCAGGACAAATGACAACCGAGCCGAGCAATCTCGGGGCCCTAGTTTAAGTGCACATTTATCCCGGAATGGGTCAACCTTTCGCCCACTCCGGACTTATTGTGCACATAAATGGGCCTAGAGAAATGGCCCGGGTTAGGCCTGTGTGTTGCCAGCAAATTAAATGTGCCCAAAATAAATTATTTAAATCTTAATTTTGGCAACCGACGCATAAGACTTTCTTGTAGGCGTGCGAAGATTAGGGAATTAAAATTGAGTTATACAAATTGCGTAAGGGAAAAGGATTTTGATAATTTTTGACGCCCCTTAAGAGGTTTTAGTTAAGTACTTGGGAAAAATCATTGAAATTTAAGATGTTCTATAAAATAAAGCAATGTTTAAAGATCGAATAACAATACAAAAGTATTAAATAAAATTAACTCAACCAATATTTGCTTGAGGAAATTATCAGGGAAACTTCAGGCGCGTTCCTTTTAATCACTTTAAAAATTTATCAACTATTTCCCCCCTAACATTAAAGGTCAAGTTAAAGCAAGTACCTCCTTGAGGTATTTAAATAAGAAAAGGTGTAAATGACAGTCGTGAGCAATCGACAAGGAAACCACAATTAAGATTCCTTTGCGTGAGTCCCAATATTTATTGGCCCACATTTTTGGGGTAGACCGCATTGACCCCGGGACCCGGCAGCAGCCTTTTCAGTGATTAGATTTTCTCGATAATGCGCCACCGTGCTGGCCCCAAGGTGAATTTTCCTTAATTTAATTAACACGCCCTTTTGTTTCCTTCCATCGGCCAGCGTCCTTTCCTCCTTTTGAGAAATGAACAGCGAGGAACACAAAGGCAAAACCAAACAAAAGCTGCATTGGGAAACAAACGAACCCACCGAATGCTCTTGGGGAAAATGTCGGTGGAAAATGCCGGGGTAGTCGAGACAATAAAACGCTTTTTTATGGTTCTTTTAAATGCTTCGCTCGAAGACATTAAAAAGTCTTCAAGTTCGCCGAAAAGTTCGCCGTTCCCTAGTTTCCGTCTCCATTGTGCTCCATTGTTTTCCAGCCGGCGAAACGGAGTCGAAGTCGCCAGCCAGTGTGACTTGAACTCGTCATGAATAATGGTAATTATGAAATTGGACTTTGCACCATAATCCGAGCCGAGTGCAATGAACTCGTCTGTACTATATATAATTCCCAACAGCAAACAAAATGCCTGAAATCAGTTAAGCCACTCAATTGCTCACACCAAAGAAAAATTCCAAACTTCTCGAGCCCATCATCATCGCCCTCATCATTGGCGCCATTTTGTGGCGTTCCTTCGGTCCTCGCGGCATTGGGCACTCGACGGCACTCGGCTCTGACAGCCGCCAGAAAACCCCGAGGAAATTGCATGAAAAGTTTTCCGCTTTTCTTCGCCGCTCACTTATTCATATACACATTTTAAGAATGTACAAAGGCCAGCTTCTTGTCCGCCTGTCTCATTCTTTCGGCGCGAAATTCATGTCAGAGCTGTCAGCGGACTTTCGCCGAGGGGCAAGCTCGAGTGTTTTCCCACCACCGAAGTGAGAATTTAAGTTTTTAACTTTGAGTAAAATACGGGTGTGTCTTGCACAAATTAAATTTTCATTTGTTCTAATTGTTTCCGGCCCAAAAGTTTTGTGGGGGAATATCTCGAAAGTTTTAGTCAACCAAAAGTTAAAACGATGAATTTATGTACGTATTTATTTAAATTTTAAGGTGTGTCCATTAAATTGGAAGATATTTCGCAAAATATTTATTATTTAATAACCTGAAAATCAATGGAAAAAACAATTTATTTAAAAAATAACTCAAATGGTTTAGTTAGTGACACTTTAATAAACATAATTTTACCTCAAAAGAAATTGGAAACCAAACCACAAACATTGCTCAAAAAATCCTACTTCCTTTATAAATTTGTGTGTCTGAAAAATAAAATTTGTTTTTATTGATTTGCATTCAGTATGGAAATATAAATGATTCAAAGTGCCTAAAGTGTGAATATGTCTTTAAAATGTGGCATAAATACGTTTTGCATTTGCTCTATTTGTTTGCCATTAAAAGTTTTGTGGTTTCAAGGCTCCGGGATACCTTCTTTGACTTAAACATATCGTCGACACTGATTTTATTAATAAATTTAAAGCAATTTAAATTCAAATTTGCATATACTTCCGTGAAAAAATCTTTAGCATGTTAAATATATAAATAACAAAAATATGTTTTAGGTGAAAAAACTTCACAAATATTATGGTTTCTCTTTAAAGAAATATCTCGCAACACAATAAGCTCTTGAAAAACAATTTCCAAGAGTCTCGGAGAAGAAGAATTTTTTAAACAAGCAATTCCTTTCGCTTTTTGGCCAAAATCCCCGTGGTGGTTCTCTAGTCGAGGGACTTGCAGTCACAATTGCAATTGTTTTGCGAATTTCATTTCGGTTTTCTTGGCTCGACTCTCAACTTGGGCTTAAGCTGATGGGTTATTATTTCCTAAAGCCCCAAAAGATGACCCGGACTTTTTGCTTGATTTTAGGTAAAATAAATAATTATCCTCTCCAATTTGCATGCGAAATTCACCAAATTCCGGGACGAAACTTCCAAATAAATATTACCATAGCTAAGCAAATTTTTCCAGAGCTCGGAGCTAACTTTATCCCAGCATTTGTGTAAATTGTCCATGCACTTCTTTGCTAACCGCATAAAATGTATGCAAAAGTAATTTCCAAGGCAATTTCGTTGTCGGAAACTTTCGACTTGTCAGGCCAAGGCACCAGAAACTGGCATAAACTCAAGACTTAATTGCACATTAATATCAAAGGCAAACGAGATGGGACCAGATATACACACATATACATATATCTGGCAGCTATTGCCTTTAATTAAACAGCGTAATTGTGACCACAAAACGAGGCTGTGTACTCCACATCGATTTACTTAACAGCGGATTGTTAAACAAATCTAATCCGCTTCGATGACGAGGGTAGCGACAATAATTCGACACGATTTTAATTAAAACGAAAAGCACCATCCCGAGCCCCGCCAAGCATCCCTTTTGATCCTGGAATTTAGATGGCTCGGGGTTTTTTGGCGGGGGCAGTAGCCGTTAGTCTGGCAGCGCACATTTTCGAGTTCAACGCAAATGCAATTTTGTGGCCAACACGATGTGCATTTGGCCAACACAAGTCCGACGGCACTGTCTGCACTGCTGATGCCGCTCCGGTTGATGTTTGTTTATAGGCAACGCCTTTCATTAGTGGCCAACTTGATGGCTGGGATGGCAGGAAAGGCCAGCAGCCAGTATTATGTCATTTGTAGCCAGCGGCATGACAGCGCCAAAATTTAATTCAATGAAGACCGTCTGTGAACTCAAATATCAATGCTAGTTGCCAGGCAACTTCGACAGAAATCGAAATGGCGAGGGAATAACAGGGAGAATAATTATACTGGCTCTTGCATATTATTCAAATATGTTTCACAGCAATCCATATGATTTATCAAAGGTTTTTAGTAACTTTTTGTAATAAAAGAATATTTGGTAATGAGCATAATGATTATATTGCATTTCCGTAAGTATCCATATTGAACTTATTTCTAATTTTATGTGACTTTAGTTTTTCCCCCATCACAAGCTAAGTGATATCAAGAGGAAACTGAAAAAAAATGGATCTCATAACTGCCATCGTATTGTTTCAACTTCAATGAGCCATAGACTTCTCGCCCGATGAACTGCACACAAATATCCGTTGCCGCTTTGGGTTTTCCCTTGAATAAAAACCTTGACAAACTGTCCTGCTATCCGCATTCATCCGGCTTGTCCATTCCGTCCAATCATTTATCTGTCTCTGCGATGGCTTTTCTCGTTGCAGGCAATTTAGCGTAAAAAAAGATTGCTTTCATGCACTTTTTCTATGGTTTTTAATTTTTATCCGTGGTTGTTCTTGGATTTAAGTGGATCTAAGGCTGCTAAAAAATATATTTTTTATATAAGCTTTCATAATAAAATTATTATACTATTTGTTTTTTTAGATTTGAAAAATAATTATAGTTTGAAGAGTTGTAAAATAACCTTTTAATACAATTTTTTGTCAAGTTTAATAATTAGTAAGTAATACAAAAATATATTTTTATTGTTTATTAATCAAAGGCTTATTGTTTCAATATCTATTTAAGTGTTTTAAGAATATTTTAGTTAATATACCTACCTTAAATAAAGAGCATTTCCTATTTGCCTTGTTTAAAACTAAACCGATTTTCCACAGACTTTTTCCACCACGATTTCAGCTCGTCGCTTAATTGATTTCGATTGTTGCTTGTCCCATGGATCGCATTGCAAACTCTCATTTCCATGCAACGTGGTTTTATGTATTTTTTTGTTTTTTGTTTGTAGTTTTTCTCCCAGCGTCCAGCTGACAAAAACTCATAACTGTCATTGTTATTGCCGCCGACGAGGTCGCATTGTGTGCCAATACTTTGGCTCAAATGAGGCGTAGGCCTCGCTTCGCCTGATGAACCCCCCACAAATATATCCCGTGAAAATGCAACGAGAGAAAAAAATACAAGAGTGGAAAACTTTTCCCTCCGGGGCCTACGAGTATCTGCCGTTTGTCGGAAAGCCCATTTATCAGTCTGTGTGAAGTCGTTGAATGAAACTGTTTTGCTGCTGAATGCAATTTAGCGTGAAATAATAGTTGGCCTTGCACTTTTTCTATGCAGTCCATCTTTATGACCGAAAGGGTAGTGAAGTCTAATATTTATGGCCGGATAATTGCGTCTAAAAAGAAAAACTTAATCGGGAAAATCTTTAAGCAATGGAGTAGTTTTTTAATTTCGTTAAAATATTGATTTTTCATGATGAGTTTTCAGGATAATACAAATTGCTAATAAAATATTATTATATGTATTATATGTATACATTTTATATTATTGTTTCCACAATTTACCCTGCAGTTGGGCAACCTTAATGCTTTTTTTACCCTCTCTAATTGCGGTTGAAAAATACTTTTCAAGCTGGAAAATCCCTCCTTGCCGTTGAAATGAGTCCAAGGGTAAGCCATCAGCTCACGGAATCCATCACAATGAAATCAGCCTAAGTAAAGGAAAGTGTTTTCCCCGGTTGCCATCCCCAACAACAACAAAAGAAAAAACGCAACAATAAGACCAAAAGCATACACACATACACCCAGAACACTCTCCGAAATTGGCCTGACTAATAACATTATTGAGTAGAAATGGCTAAGAAAAAAGAAGGGACCAAGGGCAGAAGAAGAGGTCCACAGCCCGAAGGCATTAGAAACCAATTTACTAGGAAAGGAAGAGGAGAGAAAAAAAATACCATATGATCAAAATCAATTGTATTGCCTGCGCCGCCTGCCTGTGGAAAATAAGGCGAAACCATCGAAAGCGAAACTTTGCGGCTTAGCAACGTTTTCGTTTCATTCCCTTATCGCGTTGGCTTTAATACGATTTTAATTAGAAATGAAAACTTTGTTTGCCCTCCATTTGCCTCTCGAAATCGGTGCTTAATTGGAAGCACTTTTAACGCTTGACTTGGCCGGCCACAAAGGTTGCCCCCAGTTACCTTCCTGCTCGGGGCCAGCCGGCTTGCTTTTCCCATTGAAGGAGCATCTGTCAAATTAAAGTGCATTTAAATAGCCCAAGGGCTGGCAGGACATTAACAGCTCAAAATAGCCGCATCAGGAATCGGCTTTCGGCCAAGTCCCTGCTCCTGTCAGGGCCAATGATGATGAGGGTTAAACCCTTTATCGACATTAAATTATAAAGACCAACGAGGCTGGCGCAAAAAAAATTGGGAATAAATTCCTGTAAATATCAAACAACGACAGCAAACACATGTAATTTATTTATATGTTACATGCACGCACGCGTTCATATATGTATGTGTGTTTTTATTTATTTATATATTGTTTTTTGTTAACAATTTTTTAAAATGGCCAGCAATGCAATTTCATCGTTGCCTCTTCATGATTGTCAGACGCCAGCGACATGTGCGGTTTATGAATGTCAGTCTGCATGTAGGCCAATATATATGTAGATATGCATATATCCCGCCGACTTTTCAACAGCCAAAGAAAATAAACACAAACAACTGCAATTTTATGCCATTTTACCCCTAGAAGTTGCCGCCAGTTCGTCCTTTTTTTCGCGTGTGTCCTCGTGTGCATTTGAAGTTTAATTTAAAAGTTTTTTCCAGCCCGCCCCGCCTCCGAGATGATAAGATAAATCTTGTTGATGTTTCCCCCTGTGGGCTGAACTTTAAATCAATATTTGTTGCGTAAATGGATGATTTTGTTAATTAACTTGCCGCTGAGTCGAGTAAATATATCACAGAGTCGCGTAAGTCTGGCTTGTTTGTGTTCCGGAACCGATTCCGGTCATTGTTTCACCTGTCAATGGCGAGCCGAGATTATCGCATGCATTATGCAAATGACCTGATCGCCTTGTGCCATTATAATGCCATCCATAAACATGTTTCGCCTGGAGAAAGGCGATGTGGTACCTACCGACAGTTACACTGCAAATGTGCAAGTTAAGAAGGAAAATTGGATATGTAAACTATAGAGACTTGACACAAACTACCAATGCTTTTCCTTGAAATTAATAGCCCTAAGGAGGTAAAGGCTATTTTAAATACCAATTTATATATTGCAAAAAATATATATATATAAAAAATATAAATATATATATAATTATAAATATAGCTAAATTTCGTGCAGTTTACACCTGTGGTCAGTAATAATGTGCCAAGTTGTTGCTGTGGCCCTTGAGCTGTCCTAATTAGCTGTCTAATTAAGCCAGTTAAATTCTCGTGATTGCAAATGTATCAAATTCTCTGCTGTTCACATGCCAAACTGTAAGTCCTTTAATCAATTTCCCCCCTCTTCGAAGTGCACTCAAATGACTTCACATCGCTCTTTCACCCAGCACATTAACTGCTCAATTTAACTGTTCGAATTTCGGATGTTTCATAAAAAAAATGTGTCATTCCCCCCCCCCCCACCAATCTTTATGATTGATGTGATTCGGACGGGAATTGATGTCTTGTGACTGCAAATTATCTCCGCTCGATTGGTTGACCTTTTCTCCATTACTTTTCCCATCACAAAACAAAAAAAATAAAAAGGGAAAATCAAACTTCAATTTAATGGGTCTGAATTAAAGCCTTCAATGTTCGCACTTTGAAATAATGACTGCAATTACGGGGCCGACAGTCAATTATAAATCCATTCGTACGCAATAGTGTCAATATAATTTACAGCTTTGCCCTGGCTTCTGCATAAATAATTCCATTAATGAGTTGACATAAATAACGTGGGACTTAATACGGTTCTGTGATGACATTAACTAAGAAAATAGGTTAAACTTTAAATGTATTAACATTTTGTGTATAATTATTATTTAGAGATACATTTTTGTAATCTAGATACAATGGGACTTTAATTTCTTAGCTACCACACACTAATTCCCTCCATCATCAATAATCCCCTTGGTATAACCTATCGATTAAAGAAAATAAATTGTCCTAGTCATTACTTAATTGCTTTCAAATACCTAAGTCGTAAGCAAGCCAAGGCTGAATAATAAATGAAACAAAATTGCAATCAATAATCCTTTATTGCGTTCACCTGCCACCTTTCGCACCTGTTTCGATGCTGTTTGCAATTGTAAATTGCCAGTTCGTATAAATTATTTATAAAATTAACGCTGCCTATTTTAAATGCAATTTAATTCCTCGCAAGGACAATGACAGAGCCCCGCACACGCACCTCCCAGCACGCACACACACACAGTGTCCCCTACAAAGGCAGAGCTGGACAAAAAAATAAAAATAAAGTTAAAAGTACTCAAAGAACAGGACCAAATTATACGGCATCGGAGGACCAAACTGGTGCCCGGCGAACATTGCAACGACGAGAGTCGCATTGCAATTGAATTAATTAATTTTTAAATGCTTCCCTCGGTTTGCACACTTTTCCCTGTCTCTTACATGCAAATTTATTGGTTTTTTGCCCGACTGGATGTGCCGCACAAATTGAATAAAAATACAACACAAGTGGAAGCGGATAAGGAAAAGAAAATTGCCATTTCCCCCCGCTCCAGATGCACTAACGAGGAGAGGGCCATGGGGGCAACACACCCCAGGCAGGAGTTTAAAGCCGAATTTGATATTATTCATTGTTTTGCTTGCCCGAAAATTTATGCATCTGGGTCCACAGGCAATTGGCTTTAAGCCGTAACAATTAAACTGGAAATAACCGAAAATCGATCAAGGTAAATCACAAGACAGACTGGCAGCCAACCCCATTCCCATCCCCATTCTAGAATGTAAATTCCATTTGGAGCGGAAATTATGTGGTCCCTTGCTCTGCCCTTCCATCTTTCTAAGGATTTGCTAGCTACCCTTCAATCTCCTGGCCTTTGACTTATTTATGATGCAGTGGAAACGCTTAACCTAAATCTCTGCACTGGCTTCTGCCAAAGGAATTTAATCAACATTTTTCCCTGCTCCGACTGCTGGCATTTCCGATTCGAGATGTGTCAATAAAGTATTTAGTATTCATATTCGGCACTTAAGGAGAGTGTAAGAGAATCTTTGGGTTATCATAAATACATGTATATTCTTTAATGACATCGAAGATGACTTTTAAACATATTTAATATTCCGTCACGTGTCTGAAATTCGGGACACCATCATAAATGCAATATAAATTGAATTTTAAAATAGAGACGAACTTAAATTGAGTTCACCAATCCAGCAGCAGGACAATCAAGTTGGCCCGGACAGGAATTAATTAAATATATATATATTCGAACAAGAGCTTCATTTTCAGCTGCTTCGGGAGCAGTTCGAGCCGCTGTCAAAAACTGCAAGTGCAGTGCAGATAAACGAAGCTAATTAGCAAAAATGTGAAACTTTGCAGCAG
Source organism: Drosophila seguyi (assembly GCA_008042675.1). Classification (NCBI taxonomy): domain Eukaryota; kingdom Metazoa; phylum Arthropoda; class Insecta; order Diptera; family Drosophilidae; genus Drosophila; species Drosophila seguyi. Next base: position 47,112 of record VNJU01005775.1, on the reverse strand, counting down.
TGTTCGCTGGCTAAATAAACCAAAGTTTGGGCCACGTTCCAGGCCAAAACTTGGCCAAGGCTTCTACGCGAGTATTAGACAAAGATTCCCTGCCATGGCACAAGGTTCCTCTCCCATTCATAATCATAATCACCGTCGACGTCGCGACAGCACTTGTTAATTTCTGTTGGCAACTTGCGGAAAGTCCTTTTGGGCCAGAAGGGAGATTATCTAAACGATGTTAATAAAATGTTTAATAAAGATCTCTCCAAGACATGACCTATTCACGCCTGGCCAGACTCTGACACAATACTTAGAGGTACTCGTACTAATATTTACCTGAGAATGCACTAATATTTACTTGGCTTGCTATTCGAAGCAGGCAATTTGGATTTTTTTAGCTAATTAATTGCCAAAACTTTGAGTCTCTGCCAAGGGGAAAAGCTCATTAAAATCATCCAGGACTTGCATTAAGCGGACCTGCATTAAGTTTTGGTTTTTTTGTCTTTGCTCCCTCCATCGTTGGGAAACTTTTTGTGCCAAACTTTTACACACCTTGTGACGTGGCAGAGATGCCACGACAGCTCAAGGAGAAGGAAACAAAAAACCTGGACGACAGCAAGAGCAAAAGACAAAATGGGGGGACATTTTCACATGACTGAGGCCGGGGAAAGGTGCAAGTAGCAGCTGTGCAAGTTTCTGTTGCGAAGGGCAAAAAGTTTCGAACGCAGTTTGATGTCTTTTCCAGCTGCGTTGCCACCTTGGATATTTTCCGGCCAAAAATTGCAAGCATTTTGGCAGAGATATAGGAAATACTCTCTAATCTTCATAAACTGCTTATAATTTTAGTACTTAGGTTTGATCTAATATATTATATATTCCATATACTATACCTATTTATAAATATTTTTACCTCAGTTTTTATTTCTCAGCACTGCTCTTGTCCTGGCAGATTCCCTCACAGATGGTCTCTTGCATTTTTGTGGCAGTTCCTTGGGCTGACAAATTCTCAAGGCAGTTGTAAAATTATGCTAATTTCCACAGCGGCAGCAGCAGCCATCCGAGTTTGAATTTTATAACAACAAAATAATAAAAATTTCATGGCTACATTACGATTCAATTACGTACACCTCCAACCCAAGAGAAAAAAAACGCCGAAATTATGCAACATCCTGTTGGGCAAGAGAAGGTATTTTATTTTTATTTGTTGGCCACAATCCTTCGGTAAGTAAGTCCTCTTATACGAACAGACATTCGCTCTGCCTTTTAGCGCGTAAGAAGCGGAACGTGTCCCTTGAACGTGACAGTGCGGTTGGTCACTGTAAGTCCAAGCAGACTAAAGTGCAACAAAGTCTTAAAGCTGTCAATATGCTGCGGGATTTTGTGGTTTAAAACATTTGTTTTTCCTTGAAAAGAGGATTCAACTAAGTATCTAGCTTAGAATCCCTCTATTTCTCTATTTTCCGGCTGAACCTCAACATCTCAATGGCTTCTCATACTTTGGCATTTCGTTGCAATATCGACTGCTTAAGTACAAAATTCCGAAGCAAAACAACAAAGCTGCTTCACACACACAGCTGCAAAGCAATTCTGTCGGATTTTTTCACCCTCTCTTCCTGTTGCCAAGGAGAATTTTGCTTGTTGCAAGGGCTTTTTGCATTTTCATTAATTTATTGGGAAAACTCATCGCCTGCTGCCAGTTCGTCCCTTCGAGTTCTCGTCCAAACACCCAAAGTTCGGCAAGCAATACAATCAGGCGATTGCCCGACGCCAAGGAAATGTGTTTCCTTCTAGCCATTAGCATTAATATTTCAATGCCTTCGGGGAATGTCCTTCGCCCCTCAGCTCCTCGTTTCTCGCTCCTGCAATCCCGAAGCTGAGCATAACAATTTTTGAGCTATGTGATGGCGTTTTTGGGTAGCGTAACAAGCTAAATTTCTGTACTTGTCAGCTGCTGCCAGATTTACGTGTTGTTATTGTGCCAGCAGCACCCAGGAGTAGCAGAAAAAAAATGTACTACAGCCTCACTACAAGAAAATAGTTTATTGTTATTAGGAAAATTAATTATTGAAGGAATTTATACTTAAAAAACAAGATCCCTATATAACACTCTTAATCTTTAATAGGTTCTAGTTTCAAAATCTGTTTCAGATCATATGTAGGTTAAAATATTGAAGCTTTGAGAGATTTTTTGCTTCTACAATTAATACTTGTCTGCATAAATCCCTTAACCTTTAAAATATATTATTTAAAATTTAAAATTCATGAATTTTTGCGAGTGTGGCAATGTCACCACCCTTCTTGGCTGCCGCACACGCACTCAACTTCTCGCCTGGACTTGTTTCATAAACAAGTTCTGTTCGGTTTGGTTTTCATTTTTTCTCCCTCTTTTTGTTGGGCTGTGTCGCTCTTCAGAGCGACCATTGAAGCTGGCTTTGGGGTTCAGGGTTCGGGGGTCTGGGTTATAAATTTACATGCATAGTTATAGTTCTTTCCCCGGCCCGAGGCCGTGGCAGTGGCACAGCTGATGAGAATTGCCATGCTGCCTCTAAGGCTTCAAATGCAACTTGCTCCCGCATAGAGATGATGCTGTCGTTGCTGCTGTTGCTGTTGTTGTTGTTGCTGTTTTCCTGCTGCCCCTGAGTATGTACAAAAGTTTCACTGAATTTATTATGAGTGCTGCTGTAGTTGCTGCTGCATAAATTATTGTTATTAATTTATAAAACTGTGTTGCCGGCTCTCAGTACAATTGAAATATGTTCGCACTTGCCACTACATCTCGTCCCGCTGTTTCTGGCATTTCTGTGCACTTCCTTATTATATGTTTTCTCGGGTCTGCTTTAAGCTAAGCGCTTTATGACAAGCATTTGTCATTTGGCCAGTGACAAAAAGGTTTGCTGGGGTTCATTTCCGTTTCCGTTTTGTGCTGCGTCACTTAATTGACATTCTATCTCCATTAGGCCAACACGAATCACTTTGTCACGCGGGATAAGAACAATGCACAGCACACACTGCGTATACGTAATAACGTATACGTAAACCAAATTGGTTATTTTAATGGATTTATTACGGATTAGGCTAAGCTACTATAAACTGCAAAGGCTATACAAGTATTTTGCAAATACTTAATTTAATAATTAAATTAAATACAAAACTCAGCTGTGAGCAAACATATATATTACTTTCATGAAAGCTCATTTCTGTGGTACTACAAACCAATAAGAGCTTTAAAGCAAGTTGTTATGGTATATTTAACATCACAATTAAATAATCCTGCCTCAGCTCATGGCACACACGTCGTATACTTAACGTAAGCAATCTGTTTAGTATGCAAAGTGATCAAGATGCCGTCACCTCAAGAAGTTTTTCCCTGATTAATTGAATGCCAAGCGATAAGCCTTAAGCGTAGTGCAACCAACAATCTGGCCAAAGTGTGCAGCCCCGTGCCGTGTTGCCCGTGTTTACAGATTTTAATCTAAAGTGCGAACTCATTTTCCATTTTACACTTGAGCACACACACAGACCCCGGATACATGCATGTAAAATGCAGCTAGCTGACTTGTAAAAGCGATGAGGACATTAAAAGTGCTACAGTGCAACGGGCTGGCTGCAGTGCGTGACATTAACTTGGCCCCCGGACCCGGTCTAGACCTAGAGAATGGCAACAGGGTCCTTGCTATTTGCACATTTGCATAATAATCCCGGCTGTGAGAAATTGGAGTGCTTGCCGGGCTTTTCCACCAATCAATTAAAAATGAATTACTTTGCTACAGGCCACAGGCAAAGGCAAAGAGTGATTTTCTCATTTCCGGTTTAAAAATTACCCCTTTTTTCTTCTTGGTGATTTTTCCATTACGAAATGCCATAAATTTCCGTTTTGTGTCTTGGTAAAAATCGAACTTTTAATAGAGAAATAATTTCTATGCTTTTATATCAATTTCCTGTGATTTTCCTTGCAATAAATCAACGGCACTCACTTAACCATCTCAGGCGGTGGCAGCAGGAAATTAAAAACGAAATGAAACAAAAAAAAGCCAACATGATATTTACCCTAAAGTTTGGTGCTGCAAGTAAAAACTAAATGGAAAATGTTTATTTACCCAAAATGCAGACAAATAATATCTTTACCCAATTTAAAATCATAGTTTTGGATTTACTATTTTGGTTATCCTTCCTCTTGAAATGCCCCGCAGCAGACAAGTACATTAATCTTTAACGGTCTGCGTTTTTTCTCAACTATTTTCCGCTTTTTATTAGCCCCGTCGAGTGCAAACAACTGGGTAACATAATTAACAGCGGAAACGAAAGAGAAATAACAAAAACTGTGGCAAATTAAAAATTGAAGTGCGCCGGGGGCAGGGAGCCACCCCCACTGGAGCCGGCCGTAAAAAGAGGCGCCCCAAGCTGCACACGGCATTTTCTAGGGCTCCGGCGTCCATATAAAATTCCCTCACAATGTTGCAACAACACACACTCAACACACACCAGCACACAACTGAGCAAATAATAATTTGCATGTTAAGCTGCGCCGAAAATAAAGTGCAAAAGAATTTGCAGTTCGCATAAAATAGTCATAAACGGAATTCGCTCAGCCTGTAGGATGGAGGAGGCTACAAAGTAGCGCATCGGTAATTTCATTTTCTATTTACATACAAACAAGCACTTATACATATATAGCATATAAATATATATATGTATATGTATATAAATACACAGTTGCAGGCGAAGGCACACGCATGCACAAATTAAAAATGCATTAAAGCCAAATTGCAGTGCCACCCATTCGCATATGACACAAGAACAGTGCTTGTCGATACTGTAAGGCCGCTTAAATAGGTCAAAAAATTTACAAATAAAACGTTTAATATATTTTTTTAAATAATATTTATTTATATAGCAAACAAATGGCAGTTACATATATTCAAGAAACTCGAAAATATTTTAGTAAAATTAAATGATTAATATTTGCCCCTTAAACAATAATCCCTTTCTGTTATAAATTGTATTACAATACATTTTAACATTAATATATATATATATTCTTGCTAAAATTTCTGTGCATTTTTATATATCTTTTCAAAATATATTACAATAAGTTTCATAAATCATATAGATATATCATATCGATGTTTTTGTCATTTATTTATATGCTGGTAGAATGCATAAGTTTAATAATTATTAATGATTTTATTGATTTATTTTATTTAGGCTTTTATATATTTTTAAATATTATTTTTCATTGTTTGCCTGACATATAAATAACATATCATTCTTGCAACTGTCAACCCACATTCCTCCATCGTTAATGGTGACACAGCGCTGATCTTCGTGATCGTAAATAGGTTCTCCTCGTTTCCACTTCAAAAATGCAGCCGGTTTTCCCGTGGTATTCGAGATGAATTTACCCTTCTCAGCCAGATCGTTTATATCTACTCTGTAGCTGCTCCCTGGTTTCAGTTTCGCAACGATCGCATCAAATTCACTGCCATCTTCAATGGATGCCAAATGACCGCCCATCCGGCTACAGGTAGTTATAGCCGTTGTCCAATTCCTCTTAGAGTTGTGTTCCACGTAGAAGTAGTTAAAGCCAATCTGGTTGAAGTTTTGCAGGTTCGTCTTCCTTTCGATATTGGAAAGTGTCTTTTGCAGGTTAACCAATGTGTTGTTTAAGGCAGTTTGTTGACTCTTTATGCTGTCGTGTGTAGCCTCGAGCAGTGCCGCCAGCTGTCCTTCAATCCTGCTGAGTTTCGCTTGAGTTTCATTCACTATGACAGCATCTCGGGTATTCCACTGTTGCTGATGGATTGCAATGTGATCTATGAGTGGCTTCAGTGCGGTTAGGCAGAATTCTCCGCATTGTTTTGCTGGATCCTTTAGTGGGCAAACCGAAGACGCTGCAAGTTCTCCAAGGGATCCGTATGGGGAGGATGCAATAATTGCCAAGAACAAAACTGTTTGGGACTTCATCGCACAGAGAGTATATAACCGCAGCCAACGAATGTTTATTATGCACTGATTTCTGAGTAGGTTAGTTGAGCAAATACAAGCACTGAATTCTTGTTGATAAGCTCGACTTATTTCATCATAATGTTTTGTACTTTTATTTATACTCTATCAAATGGCTCTAGAAAATAGTTAAAGTATTTATATTGAATAATATGTAGAGCCTGCCATAGAACCGATCAATTGGAGTGTACAAAATATTAAATTTTAAAGTAAATACAACACCCATCAACATTTAATTTTATTTTGTATTTATTTGCTGAAGATTTCTTAGATTAAAATTCTCAATCAAATCTAACCACCTTATTTTTTAAAGAAAATACATATTGTAAATATTAAGTTGTAGGATCTGTAAGTGAAAGAGCATTTCAAACTTGTGTGCCTAAAAAAAAAGTACGATTCTTGTTTGTCACATTTGATAAAATATTATTTTTATCCCGGATATTACTCAGAGAGACTGGCATACAGATCGGTTTCTCTTATTTATTAATACGGAATGCTTTCAAAAAATAAACAAACTGAATGATTATCAACAGCTTAAACTGAATTTCATTAAATACTTACACATATCTAAAATGTTAAATTTTTTTTCCATAATGTCACCGAAGACAGTTGGGTGGCTTTTAATTATGTGACGTACTGTTTTCGCACATATTTGCCGGCAAGATGTCATTAAGCTGCCAGACCAAAAAAGTTTTTACAACTCTCTTGATATACGTGTATATAAGGACGTAGTCTACGCCTTGTATCTTAAATGTGGAGTGACAGACATTAACCAAAACCTCATCTCAGGCATGAGGGCCGGAGACTTAAAATGAGTGTGCATTTAACTCATCAATATTAATTTCAGAGTTTATATACATAAAGAGTTATTTGCCAAAATATTTGAATGTTATATTAGTTTATCTTATATTTTGATTAGAAAATGCGTGCCTTAAATTATAAGATTCACTTATATTCAGGCATCTAATGAGTAATAGCAGCGTGGTCCAATTTCATTTTTATGATTTAACTTGTCAGAGCTCCCGATCAAAGGTATTTTTATTTTGTAATTAATATTTAATTAATCATGTAGTAACCCACCAAACTAGGACCATCCGTTGATAAAAACTACAAATATTAGCATTCAAAGAAACACTTTTTACCCTTTTATAATTTGGTCAAAAGCTCATCTTTATTTACAACCAGTTACAGTTTGAATTTTACAAAACTGAGCGGGACAGGTCTCACGGCAGCAGCAATTAACCCCACACTTGAAATTCTGAGCATCGCAAGTTTTTTTGTTCCAGTCGAATGGTATCAAACCTGAGTGTGTATAAAAATTGGGCTAAAAACAAAAAACAGATGGAAACATAGGTATATACTCACGAGCATAGCCTTTCTTTAGCCTGATTTCATTCGTGGAACGTAGAGCGCAGCGTGACATCCTCGTATAGTAGAAGCCTACTTTGTTTTGGCAATGGGTATCAAGAAGACAAACCCCTGTTACGGTCTTATTGCAGCATCCCGGCGGTGTTAGAGCACTATAGGTGCAATGGGGTCCACAGCAAGTGTTATCTCTGGGCGGCAGTTTCGGCTCCACAATATTTGGATTGACGCATTTATTCACACCCACGAAGGGCACACAGCTCCTAACAGAAACTGGGGGTGGTAGACAGGCCGAAGCCGAGACCAAGAGGCAGGCGAGGAGGAGCTGGGATATCAGCAGAATTCGTATGGCGGCCATGTTGCTTGCAGAGCACTCGGACGATCCCAGCTAAACGGCCCGCTTTTATACCCTGCCCACGGCCCATATTTCCCGTGTGTGTACACAACTGTCGAAAGGAGCTGTTTCATTTAAGAATTAAAAATAACCCACTTGTGGGGCAGGGAAGACTATAAAAGGCCCGGGTGCCCCATCACTCCATCTGAGAAGTGTCCGACATGGCTGCCAAGATCCTGTTGACTCTGCTGCTCCTCTCCGTTGCCTTCAAACTGGGCTCCCAGTGCCAAAGCAACACCAACACCAAAAATGGCTGCGTTGTGGTCGAGAACACCAGTCCTATTTGCCGGGGCAAGCAAATAAGACATCAGTGCGTCTGCGATTTTACCTGCTCGGAATGGGACAAGCCCTGCAATTGGGTGCTCACCTGTCCGGAGGAGATCGATAACATTAACAACTACCGACGGGCCAAGAACAAGCTACGTACGTAAATTAAATTTCCATAATAATAATGACTTCCTCTGACAGCAAACCTAAATATTTTCTTACAGTTGTCTTCAGACTGCCAAGCCGTACCCACCAGGAGTGTCTGGAGATCAATATAAATACACATAAACACCCCAACTGCTGCAACAAGTTTTGCAGTGAAAAATTGAAAGATGTTTGCTTCTAAATAAATAAATGCATGATTAAACTACAAATTAATTAAAGAGTTTTATTATTAAATGGGGTTGAGGGATTATGTCACCAGATGCTTACATAAAAAATAGGTTTCCATTTTCATACACATTTAGTCTTGACTCCATCTAGCTATAAATTTGTATGTTGTGCTATGAGTACAAAACCTTAAACTAATTATATAAGTTTGAAAATATTTTCCTCTTAAATTATTGGTATTAGAAGCTTTGATTTAATAAAAGAATATATTAAGAACTTTTACTTTACTTGCAATGAATTTAAATATTTATTTATGTTCCAAAGGTCCTATGTTTCAATGTACAACACAACATTAATACACATTTGTTCCCTTTTTTACTTCTTAGTATTTTGTTACTCATATAATAAATAATTTAAATTTAATAAATTGTATTTATTAGTTTTAAAAATTAATATTAATATTATAAATTCAATTAGGTAAGACAGAGTATGTAGTATACTACATAAATTTTATAGCATTTACTTATGCCACTCTCTAGGTTGTACTTTGACTCTTATTATTATTAATTCGAATGCAATTATGGAATTATTCCGCTGCCGTTTAAAGCTATCTTTGTTTATTTAATTCCAAATTTATCCAACATCTTTAATGTTCGAACAACTTTGCACAGATGTTATTGATTAACTTCTGCTGGGCCAAAAATATTCCTTAGCCTTTAAAGGTATAATGATCTTAAATATATTGTTTGCTCATTTATTTGTATACTTATTTTTATCGAATCAATAGCAAATGTATTCATGTTAAAAAATATTTTAATGTTTAGTTACTTAGTAAGGTGTAAAAGTTAAGTTAATGACTTACAGCAGCTAATGCTCCTTCCTGTCAAATAAGTAACCTCTTGGTTTACAACAATTTGCTAGCTTTATATAAATACAAAAAGAAATACATCAAAAACATAATGATTTTATTTTAATTCTTCCCATCTACAATTTCTGATAAAGTCATCTAGTTTCTACATTCCCTTCATTACTACCTAATCATCACATTTCAATCATCATTGAGATTATTGTCGAATGCCTTGACATAGTTTCTGCCCATCCATTCGCATTTCCATATTCCGTATTCCGAATTTCTCGTCAATAACTCACGGGTGTCAAAGAGGCAGGCAAACACAAATTAATTTCTCCTGTCAACGGCTAGACAAAGCCTTCCGATGACTAGGCAATGCTGGGGCCATGAATTAGCCTAAGCACCACCATCATACCCCGGCATGTCCTTGACAATGGTAGGATACGGGGGAAAATTATCAGCTCATTTGTCAGTCGGCGACGAGAGGTGGAAAATAAATTACGCGACACTTTAGCCACCAAGCCTTGTAAGTTGACAATTCTGTTTGGTTGAAGAGTGTGTTTTGTGTGTGTGTGTGTTTCAAGGAGGTGTGTATGAGTGTCGCCAAAGTTGACAGCTGGGCGGCGGTCGGTGGGCGGTAAATTGCCTACATCCACCCAAAGTCACGCACTCTAACAACAAGACGTGTTCAGTCTGTCGGTGGTGGGGTTTGTGTGCCGGTTTGTCTGTTTGTCTGTTTGTTTGTTTATTCCGCGCGGCTTTTGTTTGACACAAGCCATTTGTCAACTCATTATTAGCCTTCGCCGGCGGTCCTCCCGGCAAGTGGCGCTAATTGAAAACGTGTTTCAATGCCAATCCCCCCTTTAAGTTTGGCGTCGCTTTTGTTTGTTAATTTAACCGCTTTCCTCTTTTTGGCTGTCACATCGCTGACCGATGGCAAAGTGCATGTCTCTGCATTGCCACGCCCCGGCAGTGGCACTAATTAAACCGCATTGCGCTTCTGTCAGCAGGCCGTGCAGCCGAATCCTTTTATCGGGGTTATGCAACGAAAAAAAATCAAGCAAGGTAGTGGGAGAAAATTATTCCAAAATGCTACCTGTCATAAATGCCTTATCAAAGATTAAAGTTAAAATATATAAATATTTAAGTTTACGGAAAAATGTCTCGGAGTTCAAGGATTTTTAATAACAACATTCTACATATATAGTTTATAATATATATTTATTTAAATAGATTAAGATTATGACTAAACCTAAGTTTATTTAAAATTTTTTAAGTAAGCAATACAGACTTTTAACAACCATACTTTTTTAAGATAATATCACTATCTTACCTATCCCACAAAGAAGAGTATAAAAAATCAATTATCAGTTGAGTGAAGTTTAATGAATTTCATTGAATGCCTTTTTTATTTTTTAACCCATTCAGCTTGTCAGGTGGATTTTGGTTATTGCGGGTGTGGTTTTTTTTTTCCATGTGAAAAGGAGTGCAATCCCATTTAAAATGCATACCATAACCGGCTGACCTCGGGCAAAGTTCAGGGGCCACTGAGCCGGGCCTTGAGCTACGTGCTGTTGTTCAGCTCGGTCGTAAAATCTGTGCACACATAAAACTTAAGCAAACACACAGCTTGAGCTCCTTTATTTTCGTGTATGTGGCCCCGATTTTTTTTTTTTTTTTTTTGTTATAAAACTTCCAGTCGAAATAAAAGGGTCAACATTGTGATTTTATGTGGGATAGGATCAGCAGCAGCACCACCACCACCAGCAGCAGCAGGAGCATTTCCGCTTCCGCTCTTGGCCAACCGAACTACAACTTACTTAGCGCACACACAAAGTGAAGTGTAACACGATATGTTGACATGTGTGAGTGTGCGTAATTCAATAGCAACTCGAGTGTTTGAAGTGCCCTGGTGCGTAAAGATGTTGGGTCCAAACACACACCCACCCACTCACTCACTTACACGGGCCCACTTCCGCCTCCGTCGGCCATCTTTTAACTTCGCTCTTAGTGTCAGTCATGGTGGATTAAGCAATTGAAATTGGATTAGAAGGCGACTTGCCTGCAGCCTTCCATTTGCATGTGCTGGTAATCCCGCTATCAGAGCGAACCCACGCTGACATGTCACTCCGCAGGATTATGCACCACTCACTCACCCCTTACACCTCTCGAGTCGCTTGTGCAACTGCAACTTGCGATTGCTTAAGGTAAATAGAAAGCGCCCTGGCAGCTGGCAAATAAATTAATGCTCCCTCTTAAGTTCAAATTCAATAAATTATGGCATTCGTGCGAATGTATCGTACACAGAGAACAGCGAGAGAACTTCTAAAATATATGTGAGAAGCTTTGCAGCTGAAATTATTTAACTATCTCAGTTTTTCTGTGTGCCGCAACTACAGCAACGCTTATCGATTTGTCTTCTTATGGGTAACAAGTGCGAGCAGCATAAATTCCACTCAAGATGTTGCCACAGCGACCGCAGAAATAAAAGTAATGGAAGTAAGTAAAAGTTGTGCGATGTGATTTGGCCAAAGGTAGCTGCCGAGGTGATTGCAAAGACACAGCCAAGTATCGTGAAAGCATTTAAAAAGTTCCCAGCGCGAAAGCATTTAACTTTTTGACCAGCGTAAGACTTGCAAGGAGAAGTTGCCGAAACTAAATTGTTCAAAGGAGTTCACGTATCGGTGGCCGCAGGAGAGCAAACATTAGGTTAGACAATAGATTGGTAATTGAAGTAACTGATCAGGGAGGCCCTTGATGGTACTCTTTGGGGAGTAGAGCAGACTTTCAAAGCATAAATTGAATTCAATATTCCTTAAGAATTGTTTAGATAGTCACAATTTATATAAAATACTTAAATGCATATTAAGAACATATTCTAAATAAATATATTGCCTGAATTAAAAAATATTAAGCATTCAACAATTAATACAGTACATAAAAATGGAAATATTTTTAAACTCTGTACAAGTAAGGTCCATATGTATAAACATTATATGGAAACAACTGTCGATTCATACAAATATTATTTTAAACACAGAAAGAATAACAATAAAAATATGATACTTTATTTAACTTAATTTAAAATCGAAAATAACGTTAATTGAACAACTTTATTGCTTATATGAAACTATATTTACTTTAATGATAACTACAATGAGAAATAATGCAGTGAAGAGATAACACCCTCTGCCTTCCCAAGACATTTTAATATCTCCTAATCAAAATAAAGTATTTATGTTGATTTATTTCCACACATTTGGTAGAAAAACCTTTAAGAGATCTGGAATAAGAGACCCCAACCCACCACAAACAGCAATTTCGCACACATATTCGTCATCAGAACTTTGCCTATGCTTAGTTCCCAGCAAGTTTGCAGCTGTTTCCATCCAGTCTGCTAATTGGCGTAGAGACAAAAAGCTTACGGCTAACTTACACTTGAAACACACAGAATTTCATTAATTTAAGAGTCGACCGAGCGACTGCACTTAATCCACACGAGAGGGAAGAGAGTGGGGGAGTGGGAGTGGGCCCGAAGGCCGGGCATATTTTATAAATGAATTAAAATTCTCGACAAACATTTAAACTTGCCAAGCGCTTGCCAAGCGGGCAGAAAAAGTCAGAACGAAGCGGGGCTAGAATTTTGGTAGAAATATAAAATTTAAGCCACACTACTTAAAACTTTTGCCTTTGCGCATCGAAAGTTGGCCCGGGCATCAAATTCACAGTGACCTCAGAAATGTTTGGCCAAGGGCTGAGGTGTGTTTGTGTGAGCCTTAAATACTGCTGACCGCCCAACGCAAAGTTTGGGAACTCAATGAAAATATTAAATTGATTTCGCTAATTTGTGTAGTGTGAACTTTCTACTGGCTCCAGACATTATTTTCGCATTTAAATGGGGATTTTTTTTATAGCCCCAAGCAGTTGCTACGAAAATTTGCCAGACACCCGCCCACGCTCTTAAGCATTTTTCACACAGAAAAGGGAGACAAACAAGAGCTAAAAAAAAAAAGAAAACAAAACACCATTGCCAGACATTTGACAAGGCAGCTGAGTAAACAAAGATATCAGTTACCATGGGACGTTCTGGGCCCTGAGATAAACTGGGGGGTAATTTACCAGGCCCCCCCAAGCTCACACGCTCACACGCATCAAGCAGATGAGTTCTCATTTGTATGGCATACTTTCAGGTGTCGCCCAGCATATGAGTCCGTGGTAATTAAAGCCATGCCATGGCGGACGCCTGTTAACATGACAAGCGATTTGTTACAACGCCACAAAAGTAGGAAGGTCTGGCATGGAGTTACATATAAGCCGCGAAAAGGTCTGACCACAAAAAGTACCACTCGCGGAGGATTTAAATAAATTCTACCAAAGAGCCAGAGAAATAAATACTAGGAATAGCTCTCAAATTTATATTGTTATATAATAAAAAATCATATGCACTCCAATTTTTTAAATCCCATTTTTAAATCATCACTTATTATAGGTTGTGGAAGCTGTGTTAGTTCCACATCTGCCATCTGTTAATACTTCCAACATGTTTGACTGAATCAACTGCGGTATAGACCTCTCCTTAAATTTCCCTTTTTGACAGAGCTCTGTTGAGGAATACCAGTCGAACCCAATTTAACATAGCTGCCGAAATTGGTCCAGTTCTTCAGTTCGTCGTGGATTCTGTAAGTGTGCGGTTCAGGGAGCGGATATAACAGTTGAGTGAACAAGTTAAATATTCAAAAATACTATTCGGATATTCAAGTAAACCACTAACAAATTAAAGATAAGCAAAATATAGGAAAATAAAATCCAAAATAATAAGTTACCATACAAAAAAGTGTCTGTTTTGTATACAAAGTGCAAGCTGAAGATCAATTAAAAAAATTCAATTCAAAGATAATATGGTAACAGCTATCGAGTCCTATAATCAGTTCCCTCCATTTTCAAAATGGAAAGTGTGTCATGCTGAGAAATAAAGAAGACTGCTTGGAAATACCACACCCAATGCCTCGCAAAAACCCATTCAAGGCTATTCGAATTTATTGAAAAAAATATATATATATCGAACACAGCTGTCAGCGCCCCACGATTTCTTAACAAAAAATCAATAAATATGAATTTAAATTGCCGAAAGTGTTCTTCGGGGCGGTGGGCGTAAATAAGTAATATCGCATATGGTTCCAGGCGACTGGCTGCTGCTCCAGTAAGTATGCAACGTTCGATTAACTTGTAATTTCAGCGCCGCACACTCACTCACACACTCGTAAATGGTAGCGCATTTCATGCGATAAAAAAATAAATCCGAAAATTGGCAAACGCAGCACTACCCTTCGGAAAAATCATGTATAATTTATGCGTTCCCGTAACCGTTACCCCCGGTAATGACGATAATGTCGGGCATCTCACATTGCCATTGCCTCCGATTGTCCATATACATATATAGCCAGGCTACAACAGTTTGTTTACTGTTTTTCGGCTCTGTTTCCGGACTTTATTAACCCGTTGCGCATTGGCCATTGCAGTTGGCTTAAAAGCGCTCATTTCCGTGCTCGGACATCGCCTGCCATTTACTTATGCCTGTTAAACAATAATGCATTTTCGATTAATGCATCGGGACTGAAAGGGACGGGAGTTAAGTCTGGGCGAGCAATTGCAGCTGTGCATTGGAGTATCATTAATTGATGAAACACATATGAAGCGGATACATCCTGTAATTAAGTTGAGATCTACAAGCCACACATACGCACGGCTTAAAAATATTGAATGAATATAATTATGTCGTTTTTATCGATACAAAAATATAAATTCAGAAAGTACATCTTTTGAAGTTATACAAATTTATAAATAAAAGAAGGAATATTAAAATAAATAATTAAGCAAAAACAGATGACGTTTACAAATTTTTGATAATACCTTTCAATTTTAATAGAGTGAATTTTAAACATTACAGTTCTAAAGATTTCCTAATGGAAAATTCAAAATAATTTACTTGAACTAAAATAATGAAATTATAAGAAATACTCCTGAAAAAAATATATAAAATTTTTATTTAACTATTTACCAGACAAAACCAAAACGTTTAAACATCATGAATAATATTTAAATAGGATATTGAATATAATTATACAAATTTAAATATTAAATATGTCTCAGCCATCACCATCACAAACAGATTTTTTTAAGTAAATAAAAAAATTATAGTCCCAATGAATAGTGTCTGTATATCTTATCTTTATCCGTTTCCTTTCCATCTCATTAGTTCTTAAATCCCTGAGTTTTTGTAACCCATGCAAATGTTACCTATCAAGGTAAACCCTTCCCAGCTGCATTTGCATAAACATATCACAGAGGAAAAGCCAGCGAAAAAATCCCTTCGTCAATTTGTCAATTGTCTTGGCAGTGCAGTTGCCAACATTTTGCACATTTTGCCGAAAAAGATTGATGATGATGCTCAAATACTTTCAGACTTTGAGCCGATTTTCTTTATTTTTTGTTCCTCTTGACTTTACAGCTGCCATAAAAATGTGAAGACCAGATAAAAATCAAAGGGAGAAAAAAATGGAAGAAAAATTTGCATGGCTTAGGTTTATTGCGGTTGCCTGGTCGATGCGGCGGTGATTGTAATAAATTGTCTGATAAAACAATTCAAAAGTCATTAAATAGGTTTCGTTGTCGCTGCCGGTATTGCATTAATTTTGGGCTTGCCTTTAATGGCAACCGGGCTGGGGTCTCTGGCATCTCTCACAATTTAGGGCTGACCCAAATGCATTTTTTATGGTCCAACATCGAAAGTCAAAGTAATTTAATTTCGGTTTCTCTCTCTCTCTTGCGCCACTTTTATGACACACAGAGCCATGTCGTTGACAGTTTTCCTGTCGCTTTTTTATTTCATTTTTTTTTCGTTAGAAATTTTTTTCTTTACTTTTAAGCTGTTCCTAGTGAAAATCGTCGGCCAGGCAGAAAAGTCGACAGCCAAGCTGAAAAATGCGGGGGAGAGGGAGAAAATCAAGTGAAGTGTTTTTTTTTTTAACTTTGCCTTCGTTAAAACCTTACAAATGGCGCTAAGTTAACAAGCCCAAAGACAATGTCAATGTAATTTGAAAGGAACTTTTATTAGCGCACGTTTCCGCGCTTTCAGTCCGCAGACAAAAGCGTGAAAAATGCTAATTAAATCTAATGTAAATAATGACTGCTAAGCGCAAGGAAAATGGTAGAAAAAAGTTGTATTTCATTTAAATTTGACGCCAAGACAAAAGTGGTTCAGTGGGAGAAAATACAGCGAACTGTATGCGTGGAGTAATTGAAGTAGTGATAATTGATCAACTACAAATTAAATCTATTTATTAGTTTAACGGAAAATGCAAATACAAATAGAAGGAATGTTAGTTTGATTGACAAAAAATAAATTAATTTAGTGCTCAAATTATCACGTTTCATTCATCAAGTGGTAAATACTCAAATGTGAGTAAATGTTTATAATCGCATGATTCAATAATCCTATTAAAAACACTCGTTACACATTTTAATTCCGCAGCATCACAGATTCTGTTATAAAAAACCATTAGTGCAAATCAAATATTTTGCGTAAATAGATAAAAGCGGCATTACCCGTTGAAAAATCCGCTTTACGCTGATTGCAATAAAGTGATAAATATGAAAAATCGATGACTTTTTTCTTCTACCCAAAGTAAAAAGCATTTGCCAATAAATAACAAAATACAATAACGAAAACTACAACATAATTGATTTTAAATCCCATGAAAAACATAAAACAACGAGAGCAAAACTGCATAAAACAAAGCGAACAAAGTGAAAGTAAACAACCTGCAAGCCGATCGAATCAAATGTTAATGGAAAATTAAAGAAAAATATAATTAAATCAATTAACGTGTGTAAATGAAATGAAACATTTAACAATTGTATGCTTCAAAGTACGATACATTTTTTATCAACGTATTTAGAGAATTGTATACTTAAAAATATATTTAAATATCAGACTAAATACAGTGCCAGGACAATCTCTATTTATGTTTTTCTGACTTTGCAGGTTGTTTATAAATTCAAATTACTCTCTTTAACATCAAATGCAAACCTAAAATTTAGGTATTTTTAGGTATTTACCAAGTCAAACGCCAAGTTATTTGCTTAAAATATTTCTATAAAAATTTCTAAGAGCAGGAAATTTCTAAAAACCCGATTTCACAGGACTCTGCGGTTTCCTCTCCCAGCTGAACCTGCTTAGCCAAAATTTGTTGCCGGCTTGTTGTTAGCTGATTGTAGTTGTTTGTTTGCCCAGCGAGCTTGTTGCCACCGCTTGTTGACAACGGCGACAACGACAACGACATCAGTTTATTTTTATCAGTTTTATGCTAATAGACTCGAGGACACTTGCAGCAGCTGCTCCTTAGGGTAGGGAGTAGACAAAGACCAGGAGCAGGAGCAGGGCTAGAACCAAAACCGACACTTATTTGGAGTGTAGCCAAAGTTGAGATTGGCGTAAATATATGCAAACCAGTCCCAAGTTAAGCATTCAAGGCTTCGCAATCAAGTTGCAAATATTTCGCATTATTGGCGATAATGTTTAACAGGCAAACTCTTGGCCAGAGTTAAATTCCTTCTTGTCTAAGACTAAATACAGATTGAATTCCTTTAAATGCACTTAAGCCACAAGCAGAAAACAGCAAGACACCATCAGTGGCTGCATTCTCTCCTAATTACATTATTAATTATTAAACAAGGATCGTGAGAGCAAAAGGACAAGCAGCAGCAATCAAGAATTTCTGTGGTCAAGCCAAAGCGTCAACGACGGCAAATTATGGTTGAAAATTACCCTTTGTTACAAGATATATTGCGGTTTCCAGGGGACTGGGGGAAAGGACATGAAGAAAAATTCCAGGAAAATTCTACTTCACTTAATATTCATTCCGGAGGAGCAAGAGCATCGAGATATTTACAATCAATATGGGAACTTCTTGGAATAACTTTATCGGGCCAAATATAATTGATTGATATTTTTTTTGCCTTGCGCACATCCTTCGCTTTATTTCTGTGCTCTTGAGCGGAAAAGTGTAGACAAGGGCATCGGTAATGGGCATTGGAACGAAATAAAATGTGTCAGCCATATTGATATTTTTTGTTGCGTTATTCACTCTCAATCTGCTGTTGCCCCGGATACTTGGCCAACAAAGCAAGATAGAAATCGAACGAATCGAGCGAGGGGGGGTTGTCAATATTAAAATTGAAAATATTTCATTTGCCAAACCTTCTGCATAGATCTGGGCCTGCAGTCTGGCGACATGATTGGAATTATAATAAGCTTCTGTCCGAAGAAAGGCAAAAATGGTACAAAGATTTATTCCGTTCCATTCTCTTTTTTGTCTATCCGGACATGGTGGGCGTGGCCAAACATAACTTGTAGTTAAGTGTGCACAAGTTTGGGCCCCACACATCCATGCATATATCATAAGTTTTGTGTGTGCTCCGCCTTTGTTACGCTCACTTGAGCATGGTAATGTGTATTCTGGTCCCCGAAATGTATGTAAATATATTTGTCCGCTCGTATCTGACCAGTTCCTCCTCCTGTTTGGGGCCTTTTCTTTTGCCACATTCATCTTTGCACATTTCCCCTACAATTCTCATTTTACAACTGTTGACTGGATTATGCAGATATTCGAAAATATTCGTCCTTACATTGAAAATAAGCACAGAACAACTGCAACATCTGTTTGCTCGAAAAACTATATGCTTTTATCTCACAAAAGTGGCTCCTAAAAACTATTTCTTTATGGAATTATCCCTTGATCTCCTTTTCTAGCCAAATCGCTCTTTGCTAAGCTGCCAAATTGACTGATTCAATGTTGAGTTGCAATTTATAGACTCGCTGCAGATATACATTTTATTTGAAACACTAAGCCTGTAATCCCTCTTTGTTGTCAAAATATAAATTCAAATTGAAACCAAAAATGATTTATTATGCACGACTTGTGTAATGAACAAAGAGGAGTATCTTTGTTGTAGCAATCGCACATACATATATTTGGTTGCCTTAATTGGCAATTTGGGAGTGACGCAATATTTTGGGTTAAATCTGAATTGTATAAATAAAAGGAGCATTGGACAAGAAGAATAATGAGTTTTATTTGTGGCCTGCCGTTGACTTTACCAAGACACAGGTTTATTCTTCTCTCTATCTGTGGAAGCTCCACAGGCATCTGTTGAAATTCAGCTGACAAGAGGCAAGGCATTAACTTGATAGCAATCAGATATTCCTGCTCATTTCCATATTGATTTGGTCAGGTGCAAGGCAACACTTCCGGTGTTATGCCATTCCTTTTAGTCAATACGACCTGCTGCTTCCGGATTCATGCGTCTGCATATTTAATAAGACTTGTGTATTTCATCCATATATTCTTTTTTCCTTCCGCGGCATCGTTATCTTTTGTGCGTGGTTAATCTCCATTAAAGCCAACTGTGCCGTCATCTTATAGCCTTTTGTGAGGTTTCTCGCACTCGGAGCAAAAGAAAAAGGCATTTTCCAGGTGAATTCGTAGATTTAATACGAATTTTTAATTCCTTTTTTACTCACGAGGCTACGTGATATAATTAAAAATAAATTTATAGTATTTTCTGGTGCATAAGCTTCACGTTTTAAGTTGTTTTTATGATTTTCTTGGCATCTAATATTTAATATCCAACTTAATTATATTTATACACAGGATTCTAAAGAAAATACTAGCATTTAAGTATGAAAAGCTCAATCGCTATTGGATTACTTGAATCCACCGACAAACAAGCAATTCATATTCCAATTTCCACGCCAAGCCCCCTCTCAGGAATGTTTATTCATTGCTAACCTTGAACCAATCCATCCATACATCAGTTGTGCGATTCTTTGTTCGCTGGCCCTTAACGCATCTGCAGTGATTTAATGACTGCCATCGACCCGAGCGATGGGCACCGCCTACCTCTTCCTGGTTACGCCCTTATTGATGATGCGCACATGTCTATGGGCTGATGAGTCGCAAGTGGCCCCAAAGGGATAATAACCCTAACCATAACCTAACTCACGCACACGCGGAATTGCAGAGACGATGTGATTTAAGCACTCGGTCGGCTGCCGGGTCCACGCGGCGTATGAGTAATGGGCGGCGATTGACCGCAACGTTGACTTGTTGACGCCGCGTGAGCCAAGTGAGCCATAAAACGTCGCAGTTTTTCACAGATTTGATATTTGATTTGCTCCCTCTCTCTTTCTGCTTTGGAAAAGCCCATAAGCCGACTGCATAAAGTGTGGGAATGGGAAAAGGCGGGGTAGAGAACGAAATGAATTTGAAACTGATCCGGCTTTCAGGACATGAAAGTCCATTGGTCACTGCTAGTTACACACAAGCAAAAAATATATGTATTTTTTATAATTGGTATAGAATATAAATCCTTAAAAATGTATCTGTTATTTTTTAAGAAATATGATATTAGAAAAAGATAATTTGTAAGACAGTAAATGCTTCAAACCCGCTATCCTCAATGACTTTTAAATGCTTTAAAGTATTATTTTACAAATAATTCCAAGTGATCTTCTTCAAATATATCTAAAAAATACTTGTGAAAATTGCATAAATTTCTTCTGCTAACTAATAACTGTCCCAACTTTCCAATTTTCTCCACCTGCAGGTAACATCTAATCCCCGGCGTAATTGACATTTGATTGGACGTGCCTGGCCATGGGGAAGGCCAGCTTGCCACCTGCCCGTTGCGTGCTCATGCATTAAATAGACAGCGGAGCCCAGGCGGAGGTTCACTCCCAAAAAAACCACCCAGCACACACACACACACCCACCCACTAACACCCCACACACATGACCGCGTCACGAGCGGCGAAACGAACGTGACACATGGCGATGTACTTTTATGCCAGCAAGATATCAGCCATCGCCTGCGGAACGCGCTGCAAGCAGACCGTGCTGCAAAAGTCGCGCGGACAACGCGATCGAGACAAATGCCGCCATGGAGGACACCACCACAATCAGCACCACCAACAGAGCCAGCACCACCGGCGGCATCATCGACGGCGGTGTCATCTCAGCAGCGGCAGTAGCTCCGACAGTGAATCTGCGGATGACTGCTGCTTGGAAATGGGTGAAACGGGAGCAGCATCTGCGGTAGCGACAGCTGGGGAAGTGGTATCCGGTGGCATATTCTCACTGGATCCGGGAAATCTCACAGCGGAGACAGCTCTTCTGGGCGGGATCCGCTACCGGCGGCGACATAGCGCCGAGCAGCTGAGTGCTTACAATTTGGAAATGGGGTTTCAGCAAATCGAGGTGAGTGGAAACTATAATTTTAATTAAAAGTTAGAAGTATTTAAGGTATCTATAAAAGTAGAAACGTTGGTAAATTTTAACTTTATCAAGTATATAAACATGTTAATAATAGATCTTTCTAAATATATTTCAAATTATGATTATTTTGGCTTTGTTTGGCTGCTTCCCCAGCTTGGCACCACAAAATCGATTGGAGCGAACAACGACGATGTCGTCCAGTACGATGTGCCCAAAAATCCGCATAAACGCAGCCAATGTGATATTAATTTTGAGGTAAGCACTTTGGTAATTAAGTGCAGCTGTTTCCCCCCCTGGTGCCTACTTAATAAGCATTTTATTGTTTATCTATTGGCTCTGTTGCCAGCCAATATTTTTGTTAGCCAAGTAAATTGGTTCCATTTTAGTTTCCACTTTGGTGTTTGCCCTGCAAACGCCACAAATTGTATTAAAATTAAACCATTATTTGACTTTATTTGTATACGGTTTGCGTTATCTGCTTTTACAGAGTTCGGTTTTGGGATCCGGTGGCATTATGTACATAAATGGTAGAGCAGTTTCTGGGCCATTGGACTCCCTTATCGAAGCGCTTTTGCCCAAGAATGTCATCGACTTAGATAAGGTGAGCTTAAAATTTAACTAACGTTAAATAAATTTAATTATTAAAAAAGGAAACCGAACAGAGTTTAGGTTGTGTCAAAAGAGAATTTCCCGTTGCTATCTGTTTAAATATTCAAAATATTTACAATATTGTTAAATAAAACTTTGATGCAAAACATGGATGGACATATTTTTGCATTTGAAATTAGTTTCCCATTTCAATTTCTATTTCACCAAGGTAATAAAATGAATGTTAAATTTATTTTTGATTGCCGTTTTTCAATTTGTAAATGAATCAATATTAAAAGAGCTATTTGAGAACCGAAAAATGCAGTATACAGTCATAAATATTTAGCACTATCAAGCATTTAAATTGTAAAAAAAATAAATATTCATTAGATTAGAATCAATCAGTCAAAACTAGAAAAACATTTTAGGGATTAAACTTCTTTGTGGCTCCGCTTAAAGCCACCCTTTAATCGCATCTATATGCGAATCCTCCCCTATTGCATATGCCAAATGGAATACAAATCAGTTCTAACTTAGTGGCAGGACACTTAAAGACTTGAACCCGTGCCAAGTTGAGGTTGCTGGCACGAGCCAGAAACCACAAACCAAAAGGCAGCCGACAACCGTTCCATAGTGTCCGTCCTTTGGCCAGGCCCAGACCCGAAGAGTACCCAAGCCCGAGGGACAAAACAAAACAAGTGGAGGACCAAAACGCCAGGAAACAAGGACAATCTGCTGTGTGTGAGGGGCGACGACCATTCGGAGGCCACAGGCAGCAAGTGCAAAAATAATTAATTCGTTGCAAACAAATCCAGAGATTAGCGCTAATTTGATAGAGCTGATGTGCGATGCCCTCGGCCAAAAGGAAAAGCTGGGAAAGCCCAACACAAACAACAACAGAAACTAAGCTAATTGCTGGCATCTTCTGGCTTTGGGAGATATTGCACTAAGGAAAATACTTTTAATATAAATAAACTAACAATTTGGATTTTAGATTGAGGCAGAGAAGGTTCTGCTTACAGTAATAATAACTTAAAAATTAATAAGCTGGTGCTTATTATTAATATTATTACTACTATTAATCTAAAAATGTAATATATAATTTACAGTCTGTTTGGAATACCCAAGATTCATTTTTAAGCTAATAACTTTCTCAGTGTTCTGTTTGCCATTTGCCAGCCATGACAACAGCATTTTATTATGCTGCTGAAATAGCATTTGAGTTCGCCACTAATCCAGTCTTATATTTCCTTATTTCACGATTGCAGGAATTTGTATTCTCGTTTTTATTATCGTCACGCTTATTCCTGCGGCCCCACGAACTGCTGGGCAAACTATTGCATTCGGTACCTGATGGCGGTTGCTTGGAATCCTTAGTCGCCCTGCTGGCCGAGTGGACGATGAAGTTCCCCTACGACTATCGGGATGAGCGGATGATGAGCCATGTCAAACATATCGTTGCCAGGTGAGGAGAGAAAATTCCAACGAATTTTCCAGGCAAATTGCCTATACTTTCCCCCTGCTTTTCCCTTTTCGGCTTAACGCAAATTGCACCCAATCAACTCTTGAACTCTTCAACTCTCGTCGCCAGATGTTCCAATTCGCATTTGGAAGCCGTTGTCTCCCAAACACTGAGTGCCTTACTAAAACGTTTGACTGATTTAGAGAGACATGAGGCGGACCTACGAGCCTGCCAGACCAACGACAAGGTGAGTGGAAAAGGCCAAAGCATCAGGATCAGTGTTGTCAACTTGGGTTTTTCAGGGGGCACTCAGAAAGGTCTTGAAATTGATACAAGAAATAGAGTATCCTTTGTGGGTTATTAATTAAAATATAAATCAATTGTAGATTCAGCTTCGACTTAAATGAAAATCATCGGGTTTTGTCCTTAACTATAAATAACAACATAAATATTTAATCTGCAAATACTCTTGAAAGAACTATATAATATTTAATATTGGAGATAATTAAAAGGGATTCAAGTCCTCTTGCATATTATATCTGAAAGATTTGTATTTTTTTTACATTCAAAAATATTTATTTGAATTTATAAAAATTTATTAAGAATGTTTTTCTTAACAAGATCAAAGGTTGAGCAAATGTTGTGGCTTTTACCCTTACAATATTGCCAAAATGTTTAATAGAAAATACCCAAGTGAGCAACACTGACTGAGATGGATGAAAACTGCCTAATGTCCGGCTTCGTCTATTGTCTTGTTTTTCTCGATTTTCCCATTTTCCACTGCCTTTTTGGGGGATTTTCCATGTAGTCTGTAGTAGAGACTCCACTCAACTGTCCAACGGCCACGCAATACGCACAAATCGTTTGTCGGCTGGAAAAGAAACTGGCCAAGCACATCGGCGGCGAGGAGTTCCTTCAGTGCAGCAGCATGATACTGCTCGATAAGCAGGTAAGCACTGAGAAAAAAATATGGCACAAGCCAAACATAATCCTTCTCAAGGATTCAGAAAGAAAACTGACACTTCAAAAGCCTTTAAATCCTTTAAATATACCTGCGAGTAAAATGATGTAAATATGAAGCAATTATTTATTAAGAATGTCTGAAAAGCATCTCATAAATTGAAATTGTAGGTACACTTAATTAATTTAGATCCCCCACCAGATTTTGCTGCTCAAATGAACACCCCAGGAGGAAAATTTCACTCAAAACCAACTAAATGAAATTATATTCTTCAAGTTAAATGCTCGCTAAATTGCAAATGCTTCCCTCTGCATAAGTCAACATTCGCCATAAGAACAATCTGCAGTTTTGCATAAATTACACGCAGAGCACTCTCTGGCCCAAACAATCGCACACGCACACACACACACACAGACACACACTTCCAGGCGCCTACAAGGACATGCAATTAAAATGACGACAAGCAGCTTCATTAACAATGCCCCCCTTCTTCTACCCAGCGAAGCGTCTCATTTCAACAACAACTCTCTGCCATTTCCTCTTTTCATTTGTTTTTTTTTTTTCAATGCAGAAAAAATGGGACCAACCATCCACTTCGGGCGGACCACCAGGCGCCCAGGATCCAAAGAAGACATGCAACCTGGAAACGTATCTGGATTGGTCGGCACGTCTCCGTCTGTTTGTCTGCAATGAGATACTGCAGGTGAGTGGACGAGCTCATAACCATTTTGGGGGTCAGCAGGCATACTCCACTCGGGTGCACTCAGCGTCCATTCCAAGTGAGTCCGGCGTCCAAGGTAAACTGAGCGAACGAGTCCTTAGACCCAGTGGATTGAATTAAAATTCCCATGCATGTTGAATATGCAGGGAGAGCACGTCCAGCAATGTCCTGGCTGGCAGCACAGCAGCGGGTGAAAAAATAGAGCATTTGAAAGAACCGGAACCGGAAATGTTCAAAAAATATATTTGTGGATTTCTTTAGGATCCTAGAACCGAACCAACTTATTTCGAAAGTAATTTCTTCAGACTCTGAACTGAAGTAATTTTTATAAGTATATCTCTCCATGCTAATATAAAATCTAATAAGTTCCTATTAATCCGACCACAACTGTATGGTCGGCTCTGGCAGGCACGCTCTCAAGATGGCATATAATTTATGCCGTTCGTAACTGTCTCATTGACAGTTTGCCAGTTGGCCGTGTAAGCGACTCGTTAAAACTTTGGCCAAGTCACGTGGGTTCCTGCCCAGGTCCGAGTGCCAGTCCATCCTCCCCCTTTCCCTACCACGTCTAACTAACTTCCGTAATCAAATAAATCTTTCATTTTCCCACTGTCTCTAACATCATTGTCTTCTTCTGCTGCCCATATATATATATATAACCAGAGCGGTGGCATCGAGGGACGCAGCCGGACGGTGGAACTCTGGAGCGGCGTGGCCCAGTATTGCCTGCTTGTGGGGAATTACAATAGCGCCACGGCCATTTTGGAGTCCCTGGAATCCCCAGCGATAGCCAGGCTAAAAGTTACGGTAAGTTCACTAACAACTATCCAAAAACTATCCGAAATAATGGCAATTAAATTTGCATAAAGCTGTAATTAATTACGACCCCAAACGCATGGATGATATATGCCATTATAAATCAGGCGAAAGAATATCTAATTTATTTTGGTTTAATTTATCTCAACAAAAACAAACTAATTCATTGACAAATTTATTACTGCGGAAAATAATTTGTTGTTTGCAATTAAACAGCCGCCGGGTTTATGTGTTTAAAGGAAATGAATATATATAATTAGGGAAATTCGCTAACCCGAAGAGTTAGTTAACTTTAATAGGAATCTTAATAAAATATTACCTTTAAACTTATACAATTTTTATCTTCTGTTGGTCTCCATTTAAGTCTAACATTTTTTAATGTATTAATCCTGCGAAAATCAATGCTTTCCTTGTTATTCTACAAATAGAAAGTCAAACTTAATTACATGCAGTTTCAACTTAAGACTCTGAAAATAATGACAGACATTGGAACGTGCCACGCCATAAATTTTGTTAAATAAATGCTGGAAATTAAATAGACAACAATTTTATAGGCAAATTACGTGGCGAGGCGGCCAAATGGGTTTTTGTTCATAATTCCCCCAGAGCAAATTGCGTTGTGAAACTTTAATTGGAGTTGAACAATACAACGGAGCTAGGAAAGGATACTAAACCGAATAGAATATCATTTGGCAGACAGACTGATATCAATTCCAATGTCATTTTCATATATAACAAAGCAAACATTTCAAAGAGCAAATTTCCATAAACTCGGAGATCTGAAACTTAAGCTTGGCTATAGTTATCGTAAGCAAAAGTACCAGTATAATCATTTGCTCAAAGAAAACAACGAAACGGGCAAGGATAATAAAATTGCTCCTTTTGCCAGCAAGGAGTGTGTTCGTGTGTGTGTGTGGGAGTGCAAGCGTATGTGTGCACTGTAATTGCACGCTGTAAAAAGTTAGAAAGCAGCGCCTTGAGGCCATTTTCATTCATGCTTAGACAGGAAAAATTGTGTTACACAAAAGGCGAAGATAAAATACTCTACCTAAAATATATACATAAATTTGTTCATGATTTTAAAAGTAGATAGTTAAATAAAATTAAGCTCGAGAGGTATAAATAATATTTACAACAAATTAAAGCCTTCCATTCATAAGCCTAAAGTTCTTTCCTACTTAGAGGAAATTTGAAAGTTCTTCTATTTTATTTTGCACTATTTTTCAGATCTAAGGCCATGTAAAAGCAATTAAACATTTTTTTTATTATGTATTTATTATTTTCATATATTTTTTTTATTAATATATGCAACAAACCTTTTCAGCATTCTAAAACACCCCAAAAATGCCCACTCGCACCCATCTTCTTGTCTAAAAGAGCTTCTTGCTCAAGGAAACTATGTCTGCCTTTCCTTGTTCCCTGCTGCGTTTATCCTTTTTCCCTGCTCTTCATTTGTGTGTGAACTCGAGGAAAATCTTTTTTGCCACAAGGCCGGACCCAAAGCCTAGGATATTTGTACGTGTCAGCAGATATTTATGCAGCCTAATGCATTTCGGCGTAAAGGAGCTTAAAACATTTAGGGCCATGTTCGAATTTGCTCTGTCGGTTTCCAGTTAAATATTGAACCCAGTAATGGCGAATGGTGTTTGTTCGGAGCATAATTGAATAGATATATACATATATTAATGATACCATGGAATAGAATATTTATATTAAATCCAAAAAGTCCGCTACCATTAAAATGAAAGTTTTGAATAATCATGCCACGTTGTCATAACAACGAAAGTTTTTCTTTCGTTTACTTTTTGTTTACACAAAGGCTACCAGCTTGCAGCGAAAAATAGGGGGAAAACTACCATATTGAGGGGGAGATGACCACGCCCAAGCAACCACATTTTCGCTGCAGTTGGCCCAATTCCATCAAGTTTATATATTTACTTAGTTATTTGGCACATCGCCCGCACCTTTGGCCCTTTCAGTCCCCCCTCAATAGACCGCAGCGTGTTGCTGTGCATTCAGCAGCAAATGAAGCTAGTTTTCATTAAAAAAAAACTTTTTAATTAGTTAATGGATTCAGCCTTTTTTTATCCCCCTTCTCCTTATATTTTTTCGCCTTCCCTTTGCCGCCGCCTCCGTTTAACACTAGACTTGGCATTCTATTTTGCCATTCATAATGAAAAAATCAAGCTAAAAGTTACTTAATGCTACCCTTCGAAGCTTTAAATGCCTTCGGCTTATATTTTATTCATCATAGGATGGAAGTTTTTCCATTATACCGGGAAATTCTGATATTTAATTTGCAAAAAAGAATAAGCTGCATAAATTAGTTTAAATGTAAGCCGTAGGAAAAAAAAACTGATTTCAATTGGATTTAAAGTTAATAAAAAAAGCCTGGAAATCCTATGAAATCATGATCTCTGATGATGGAAAAAGACAGGTGAATTCCGGATTTTTAGGAGCTAATTTTTCTGGCAGCCGGCTCAGCAATTAAATATGAAATTCAATTCTTACTCCAGCTGCACTTCAGTAGCTATAAATTCTGCAATGCTTTGTATATTTAGGTGGACAATGGGCGCTGAAAAGTATGCAGCGAGAAATGAAAAACGAAAAAAAGGAAACTCCCTTTTTTTGTCGAATAAAAAATGAAAAGGAATTGCATAAATTTACAGAATAATGCACAGTTGTGGCGGCAAGAGTGGGCGTGTCACAATGCATTGTGTATCAGCGAGGAGAGATATATATATAGAAAAAAAATATATATATTTCTATAGTTACTGCTGAAATGTTTATGACTGCGCATGGGAATGATGGCAATAAATGTGACTGAGTGCGCGTTGTCCACAAAAAACTCCAAAGCTCAAACAGCTTTAAATTATCCGCCAGAATAAAAGGTGTAGAAAACGTTATTATGCATTTGCTTCGCTAACGAGCCACCACCGCCAACTTTTGGTGTCCTTTTGCAGCAACAAAAGGATGTTTTTCAATGTAAACCCTGAAATAATAAATTGCCAAGATCCCTTAAGACGCTTTCCGTTTCCCTCCTTTTTCAATGCGATTTCACACTCAGTTTAATGCTTGTAAAATCCCCCAAAAAGCATTTCCTTTAGAAATCCTAATTAATATGTTATCAGGCGAAGGCCAAATGTCGCCCATAAAATTCGATCTAAAGCTTTTCGGCGCAAATGACAAGCATAAAACTCACACAGACGGACAGAACAAACAAAACCATAAACTTTTACAACCGAAAAAAGGAGCAGAGAAAAAAAAAACAAAGAGAAACAAAAAACGCCAACAGAGGACCAAGCACACGATAGAAATAAAATCACGGTGGGGGGAGTGCTACACTCCGTATCAAGATTACCACTACGGATGATGCTCATTTATGGATTTCGATTTGATTACAGTGGAGCAAATTGCAAGTGACGTGTCAACAATTGGACTGCATGCAGCGCCATGCCGAGGGCCATGGACATTTATGGCAGAAGCAGGCCATCGTCCTAAATGAGCAGCAGCCGCAGCAGCAGCAGCAGGACGGGCTCCATCTCAAGACTGATAAGCAGGCGGCCAAGGAGAAGTCCCAAGGAGGAGGTGGAGGTGCAGCTGCCACATCATCAATGGCCATTGCAGTCCCTGCCGACTCGGATGAGAAGCCATCGACAAGTGGGCGAGTGATGGTGGCTAGTACAACGGGCACAACAGGCACTTCCGGTACGAATGTACATATTTCCGGCACGGAAAAAAATTAAAAGACCCTTCTTTTGTTTGTTATTTTTAATTTGTAAAAGTATGAAATACTTTTTACTTACATTTCAGGATCATAATTAAGTAAATTTCAGTCTTGTTCTAAATATTTATTTCTAATTTGCTATTTTTCATTCAATTATCAGTGATAATTTATCACTAATAAAACTTAGATTATTAATAACTTATTTTAATAATAATATTTTCCTCTCTGCAGCAGCTGCTACAATGGAAACAACTTCAATGCCTGCGGCTGGCAGCAACAATGTGGATGCTGCAGAGGCAACAGCAACATCACTACCAACAGCAACCACACCATTAGCTGCGACGGGAAAGCCAAATGATTGGGTTGTTATTCCAGTGTTTGCGGATATTGTTAAACTGGCATTGGGCGAACGTGAGAACTGTTTGCAGCGGTAAGTTCAATTTGGCCGGACTGATTGATGTGGCATCATCACAACGCCGACGAACCAAATCCGGCGCACAATAAATCCGCTTGGCCAAGGGGTCGTATGATTAATATATTGCTCATTCGCATCCGACAAACAATTGGGTTTTGCACTCGGAGCATTCGTTTCATTTATCTCACGAACGTGTATTTGTGCTCTCATTTATATTTATTTACGCTTTAAATTTAATTAACCGCAGAGTGGCAAAATAAATGATTATGGGCCGAACGGCAAAACTGGAAATCATTTTAACGGAAATTCATAAAAAAAAATAACATAAATAGCTTTTCCTCGCTTTTCCATTTATTTTTTGTACAAAAACCAATCGAAACAGAAAGCGTTGATGAGTAAAATCAGGGGAAATAAATATATATATTCTGTTTCTAGAGTGTTTATTTTAAATTGACTTTCGCCGATGTTGCTCTTCAACAAAAACATATATTTAAATGAGATATCACAGTTGAAGCTCTTAACTAGAGTGATATATTAAATAATATTATCAAGGGTTTAATATTGTGTCTATTACCAGTACTTGATAAAAAGGATACAGTATCGATTTGTTAAGTTTTTCAAAATATTTGCCTAGCTCAAATACCTTTAAATTATCCTTATAAAATGATATCAGTTTAAGCCGCTGCATAGCAATTCTTATATTTTATTTTAAATTCCATTTCTCTTCCGTGGCATTTTTCTGTTAATTATTCACTCGGATTATTCCCCACTGCCAGCTAATTTTCCATTAAATACATTATTTAGAACCGTAACGCATATACAGACTAATTCAGGGTCCCTAAACGGCCTCGTTATAACCCTCTGTTGTTCTTGTTGGCCCAAAGTCCCACCATATGCATAGCTCCCTTTGGGCCAAGCGATATCGTGCTGGAACAAACAATAAAGTATGCACCACCGACCACTGGTGGTCTCAATTGACCTCATTAGACACAAACGCACCAATATGCGTATATATTCATACTGTACGCGCAGACGGGGTAATTTATTCTCAAATATAATCAGAACGCAGAATTGGCAGTAGGAGAAAATAAAATAAAAATGAAATAAGCCCACCATTCGTTTAGCAGTTTTCAATGTCGCATCGAGTTTTGCCATGAAATGAAGCGTATAAGCGTAAATCGACTTTTCAATGCGCTAATTAAAAGAGAGGCTGAAGGATTAAATTCAATGCAGCTGGTACACTGAAGAAAATGGGATGAAAATAAATTAATAGGAGCTAAACATTCGTATAATTATTTTGAGAAAATATGTGAAATAAGTCATAGAAGGAAGCACACAAGGGTGACCTTTATTTTTGTTTAACTGCCAAAGAAAAATGTTCTTGCGAGAAAAAAACAACTTATACTATTAATTTTAAGTTAAGAATTCATTTCCATTTCAACACTAATTTGATTGTTTCTTTAAATATGTTATTTTTGTATCTAAATACAAAAATATCTCACTCATTAAATTAAATTAATATTAAAATAGAAATGAAAGCTAAAAATATATTTTTAAAACAATTTTAGTATTTAAAACAAAGATTTTAAAATCTGCAACCAACCTTTTATATGAATTCAATTATAATATATTAAAATATTATACCCTGAAATTTAATTAAATATTTTGATTTCTTTGTGTAAAACATTTCCTTTAAGCTTCTTTGGCTGCTGGTTTTTCATGTTTTGAACGCCATTGCCATTTTTGCATTGCAAATTGAAACCATGCAATTTTATCGTCCAGCATACTTTTCTCGCCATTTACCATGCCGTTTGCCAGTCGAACTTATTTCCCCCGTTTTTCCTCTATTTTTCACTCTTTGCAGCTTAGCAAATGGCCACATCAATATGGCGGCCTTCGATCGCATGGCGGCCATTGTTGGGGCATTCACGAAGCACATGCAGGCGATGAAGCCGGCCCAGGCGCCATCTAGCGGCGAGTACGAGCACTTCTGCTGGCACATGCAGCAAACGACGAAACTTGGCGAGGCGGGTAAGTAATATTCGCCAAAGTCCAAAACTTTACCCCTTTACCGCGCCAGTTTCCGGTTGATTGTGTATGGAGTGTGTCTGAGTGTGGGTGTGTGTGTGTTTGGGCGTGTGTATTTGTTTTCCAACACCCTTCCACTTCACGTATTTTATCGCATTTTTGCACATTTTTCACTGGCATTGCAGGGGTTTCTAGGGTTTGGATATCCTGAAAGGAAGGAAAAGTTACCCTTGATGTATAATATATAGAGATTCAAGAGAGTAGCTTTATAAAGTAGAAGTTGTAGAAATTGAAGGAAATTTTGTATGTATTTAACGGAAATATAGTTTGAAAAGTATAAATAAATAAACATAATAAGTCTTAATTTTTTGCTAAGCAAGTTAGGTCAAAATATCAAAATTAAATATATTTGAAAGAGCTTGTGTTCAATTTTATATATATATTAATTTCCAAAATAAAAATGTTATAAATATTTAACTAAATAAATAAATATTCATTTATGTTCTGTTTAATTATTCTAAATCGGTTTAATATTCAGAAAACACTTACCTTAAATTACTTTAACTTAACCAGTTCTTCAGTTTTAAAAAATATTCATCAGCTGCCTTTCAAAGTATTATTTTCCACAGTATCCCAACCTTCGAATTTCTCAAAGTTTTTTCACGGTTTCTTCCATCCTTTTGTTTTTCTTCGCTTTGTGTAAACTTAAACTGCAGCGCGGCTGCGACTTTAAATAGAGTAGAGATTTCCACGGAAGTACTATATATATATCCCTATATATATTCAAGTTCTCTTGGGTGGCGAGTTAGTTAAATTGTTTTAATGCCTGTGGGAAAAATTAAATGCATTCGCAAATGCAACTGCACAGGATAGCAGAACGACAATTAAAACGCAAACATGGAAAATATGAAAATGAAACCAAGCCCAAAACCACATTTGCTGACATGGTGTGTTTGCATTTGGTTGGTATTTACTTCCAACATATGTTGGGATTATCCAAAGTTTAATTGTAATTTTTTGGTGATGTTTGTTTAGGTCTTTATATTATTTTATTTTATTTCGCACTCCATAATTTACATCCTTTTCGTGCTTTTTACTTGAATCCCTGCTTAAGCAGATGAAATTACTACTAACCACAATAAAACCTTAAACAGACTCTGTATGTGCACAAATTGTTCATGAACTTGAATAATACCTGGCGACTATACTTATATAATCCCTTTCTTTATTTGCATGTAGTAACTATAGTAACCCCTTTTCTCTGCTTTTATAACTATCCTTTTCCGGACGGTTGGTTTTCAGTAGAATTTGTTTTTATTGCTGATGATGACAAACTATGGGAAAAGGCAGCTTTGCACGGGGATTTAAAGGAAAACATTGTTTGTTATTTATGCTGAATTAAATGGTCTTTGCCACCTGAAAAATAGATTAAATAATGAAAAACAGCTGAAAAAGTTGTTTACCTATAAAATTCATTTTTTATTTGGCCACCAACTTTTTAAACTTTTTAGTAATTCGACTATTTTGCATATTTGATTGTATGGCTTTAAATTACAAGGTAAAAATTTATACAAACATGGAATATAAATCTACATAGCCAACAGAAATAAACTATAGATGCCAAACCTAAAGACAAGCACTTAAATATACAACATTTAGAAAAATAATAATTAAACGTAATAAAAACTCATCTGTTTCCTGCATTTTTGATTAAATTTCCAACGAATAAAGGTAGGAAACGGCAACAAAAACTACAATTAATCCGCACATCCATCGCCTTGAAGATGAGGAAAGGCTTTGGCTAGCTGAGTAAATATAAACTGAGAAACTTCTCATATCCCCAAGCCTCAGACAGCACAACAAAGATATAAAACAGCTTCTGCCAAAAAAGGATACAAAACAACGTGGCAAGCTGCACTTGCAGCGCCAACAAGGTGCACCACGTGTTGTCAGAGAGTGTAAAAAGTTTTTCTCGAGCGTTCCCCGGGTTTTCCTTTCTTTTTTTTTTGTAAATCCTTCTTGGAGCTGTCAGCAATGCCCGGCAAGTTGATATATTTTTCACGGAATGTGCACATGACAAAAAAAGAATGAAAAAAGAAACTATTCTGGCGGAAGGGGGGCAGGGCATGTTGCACGAAAGCGAGCAAAGACATCAAACAGCAACAAGAAACAGCAGAAATGAAAGGAGACAAATGGTGTTGCCAGGTTATCTGCTTAATTTCTCAGTGTAGTAATATAATTTATAGGATTTTGAATGTAGTTTTAAATAATAAGCTTATAAGTTATAATTAAAACTACATTGAAGTTCCTTTAATAAACATAGTAAGAAATATTTCTTATAATATTCATACAAATTTCTATAAAAATATAAATAATTAAGACTTCAGTTTTCTTGATTTCTATGAACACTTTATGGTTTACTCAGGCATAGCTATGCATAGGAAATATAATACTTTAATAGTATTTAAACAATTTATTTGAAAAAGGAAGATAAAAAATTTAATAATATTTAAGCCTTAATTTTTTTAGTAAAAAAGCCTAGATAATTTTTTTGAGACTTTTTTAATATTTTTTTCCCGGCATCACAAGTACCAACACAAACTCAGACCCAAAACACACACACTTTCACATCCACGAACTCATTATAAACCGAGGCAACGTAAAGCAACTTTTGAAGGCTTTTGCCACTGGCGAAAACAACAACACAAATACCAACAAAAGCGCAGAAGGGAAGTTGTCTTTGGGTGTTGCGGCAAAACGCATCTTGACAGAAGCGGAAGTTGAGCAAAGAAAAAAATCCTCAACGAACCGAGAATGAAAACTTATGGTGGAGAGGATTTTTATGTGTTTGGAAAATTCAACAGCCTGAGCCTCCAGCTGGGAAACTTTATCGGAGAACGCTTCATGTTATGCATAATGGAGGAAAGCTAAATGAGATTTGCAAGAAAAAAACACAAAGCAAAGGTTAACACGTAGCGAGGATAAAGTTTTTGAGGTGAAAAATGTTTGAGAACATTATTACTTAATTATATTTAAGTTTTATTTTGTAAAACCTCGAATAGTAATGAATTCCCTACACTTTTTTCCACTATAACCAGTTAACCATCTTCACCAGTAAGTCAAGGCTTTTGCATATTCTCCCTAGCTAGAATATTTTAATTACCAAACCAAAAACCATTTGTGTTTAAACTTAGCTTGCATAAAAGACCAAGTCTTGGTAAAAAAAAAGGCATTAAAATCCATTTGCGTTCGGTCTGTTTACAGTATTAGGCAACTCGGACCAAGTTCGAGTTGAAAGTCGGACTTGTTATTGTGGTTATATTTGTTTTTGAGGCCGCATCGATGTCAAAGTTGTTTTCCAGGCTGTCCTGTTCAAGAAATGCCAAATGGCTTTTGCATCTTGTCCCTTTTTTTTCTTTTTGTGCTGAAGTTGCAGTGGGTTTCCCATTCTTTTTCAGTTGGTTGTTTAGCTAAGTCAAGCGAACATCTTCTAAATCAGTTTCCTTTCCGAAAACTCAAACTAAAAAAACTGTCCACCAGTCGAAAAGTTGAGCTAAACTTTAAGCCGACGTCAGCAACGTAAATGCAAACGAAGTTCCCCAGGGAGAACGACAGAAAAAAATGGGAGACTAAAAGTTATTTCCAAGTTTGATGCACTTTCGAAAACTGTATAAATAAATGTTTGGCTTCTTATTCTTTTTTTCCCAACCCTTGTTTTTTTTTATTTTAGTTATTCCCACATACTTGGGCAAGCTGAATGCGTTTTTCGTTTGAAATTTAATACTGGCCGAAAAATGCTTTCTTTTTGGCATTAAAACTTCCTGTTAATGAAATGGAAGTTTGCCAGAGGGACACACGGGACTGACGCCCAGCTGTTCACAGGGGACAGTTATTTATCAAGTTTTTCGTACACACACTGGAACGAACACCCTGTGACATAATCGTGTTTATAAGCTGCCACAGGAAACGGAAGAGCGGAAGTGTAGCCCGCAAAGCGCCACCTGCTGGCAGCAAAGAGAGAGCTCGCTGCTTTCATTGGTGACGTTGCAGACTATAAAAAATACGAATTAGGGATATGGCCGAGTGTCACGACTATGAAATACTCTCTATATAGTTATCAGCTTAGAAGTGGTGAAGTGTTTTCTTGTCTTATGAAAATTATTAGTAGAAAGGTTTGAAAACATTTAAAAATGTGTACAAAAGTATGCAATAAAATAGTAAAAGTCGAAACATGCAGGTTCATTAAATGTAGCATACAAGTAGACTTCATTTGAACTGATTTTAAAACCCAAGATATTTACACAGTTTAATTTCATCTTATAAATTAATATTTAAATTATAGAAGCTTCTTAAAAATAGAAAAGCTTCATAAAAACTAGTTTAAACTAGACAAAAATTTTGTATTCTACATGTTATAAAAACCAAACTAAACCAACAACCCCAGGATAGGGGACAGCTACATATATAAATATACATCCTACGATGAACAACCCGCAAGTAAAATAAACTTTAATAGACTCTCCGCCAAATTACATGGCTTTAATCAACTTGCCGAGACTCCAAGTCTTGTTGGCTTTATAATCGCCCATTGTTTCCGTTCCTTTATCCTGCCTTTATTATCCTTTGGCCCCGTTGGACCACTTGTATAGTATTTGAGTTGATTTAAGCCTTTCGTGTTTCCATTTCCTCCCGGCCACTAAACAAGTTCTTATTTTCTCGGCTTATTCTTTTTTTCCTGTCCTTAATCTTCAGAGTCGCATTCTTGAAAGTTTTTACCTGACATAAAAAAAAACGGGCGAATAGCAACATCCTGACCCTTACAGTCCAGAGCAGTGAACTATGTATATACACTGTTTTTATCCCTTTCGCTTCTGCTGTTAAATATGTTGAACACGCTGGGAATTTTTTAATAACGACCACTTAATGGCGAAGTAATTGTCTGCTGGCTGGTTTACTTTGTTAAGACCTCAAGGGAACAAGGATTGCGGATTTAAGTCGCCTGAAATGCCAGTGTGCATTGTTTGGCAAGTTCGGTTAAAATGTAGTAAGCCATAATGTATTATGACCTAAGTTAAAAGATTGTTTAATGGGTTTAAAGTAATTTCTCATTGTATAAATTTTTATTTTATTTTCCATATATTCTTAATACATTTTACATGATTTGAGGAAACCAACAATTCTTATTATTTTATTTAAGTTTTCATAATCAAGTCAGGGATTTTGAAATTTAAACTTAAAACCCAAACAATGGAAAGTTAAACAAACAATTTAGCAGGGACGATGTCAAAGGATTCCTTCAAAATCGCATCAAAGGATCACAAAGGCATTTAATTGTTTTTCCCGCTAGCGTTGCTCTAGTCCCATTTTTATTTTTATTTCTATTTATTTTGCTTTGCAAATCTAACCACACACTCCCATACTCTCTCTCTCTCTCTGGGCCATGGAGACACGAGCATTGTTATGTCAGGGACCTCTCGAGATTCTCCTTCTGCCAGTATGTGATATGACTGGTAAAAGGAGAAAACGAAACGAAAAGGGGAGAAGGGATTACACAAAGGGTGGGGGAAGCCAGGGACAAGCGTTGCACCAAAAAAGCAGCCCCCATGCTCTTGAATGTCAGGCAGGTCCTTTGACTGCAGCTCTCTGCCATCCTGCCATACTGCCATCCTGCCATCCTGCCCCGCAAATTGTCATCCAAGATATGCCTATTTGATGCGGCACGTCTGCCGGGAAAATAGGAAAATGGGACTGAGAAAAGGCATCTCACAAATGCCAAAGTACAACGAACAGAAATTGCATTTAGATGTGCGAAGAAAATTGCCAAGAATAATATTTGCCAGCCGGGGAATTCGAATATGAATATAAATATATATTCAATCATAAAATGGATTTTCAAGACTCTCCTTTAGTCCGTATAAACATAATAATCCCACACAGCGAGTGTCAAGAGCCAAGACCTCTGAATTTTCATTCGTGTTAAATTAATTATTAATTGCCATCAGCAAAGCCAACTTCATTGGAAAACAGTCTAAATGCCACAGAAGTAGGCCGACAAGTTGGGAGGAATTTCCCACAAGCATTCCGAACACTAGACAAACACCAACAGTAGTATCCTTGCTGTGGAATTTGAATTTGACTAATTTATATATATATTTGCCATGGTGTCCTAGGATATGCCGTTTCAATTGTGCTCATTAGCTTTAGATATGGTAATTAGGGCTGGGCCAATGATTGAAGGCAAAACCAAATACATGAACTATTCATTAGGACGAGGGAATGGGAAATCCTTGGCCAAAGCATAATTATCCCTGCTTCGATGGCCGGCCAAAGTCACTAAATCCCATCAGCCGGATTGACAATCGTAGCTATCATCATTGCTGGGAGATTCTGTTGTTGCCCCATTGTTTGTCTAAGAAATTAAATTATAAATTGCAGGCCATGTTCAGTTATCTGTACTTAAGTCAAATGGTATTTTCAATAGGAAATTGGGACTTGGTAATTAAGAGCTATAATCAAGGGGAAGATTTAACGTTTTGAGTCCTTTTAATACGTGATTTAAATTTAAATAAGGCCTAGCAAGCGAAGTATGAAAGAGATTATGTTGGGTGTTTAAAACGTCACTAGGATTTTAAAAATCCTAACAAAGATGTCTTCAAATATAAAATGCTATAATTTAAGTACCAAATTCAATGCTTTTTTTAACAAGTAACCTTTTTAGCCATTTAAATATTGACATTTTTATATAGGTATAAATAACTATTCTATTCAACATTCGTCCATGTTTTTCCAAACTAAACCCAATACCCCTAAAAAATACACACAAGAAAACAATAAAACCCTTGTCTAAAATCACTACCATTGAGCAGTAAAAATTGTTCAGATTTATATTGTTTTAGTCACTGTCAGCCGGGGACTTGACAGGCCGACATTCCAGATAAATACACATAGATAAGAGGAAAAACTGCAGTTAGTAACTGTCCCACCCCGTCTCCTCCTCTACGCTCTTTTTCCGCCCGGAAAAGTCACATCCTAAGCCGACTGACAGCAGCACGTTATTGGCATTCAGTTGTGGGTAGATTTCATCTTCTTTCGTGCATCACTCGAACAGCAGACATTCTCTGGGGCCTAGGGCGTAGAAAAATGACCATAGACTGTCCTTGTTATCTATCACCTGTCCAGTCTGTCCGTCTGTCCGTCTGTCCGTCTCTAGGTCCTTTGGTTGGAGTCAAAACAATTTTACAGTAGTTACGGCTGTCGGCTATTGTTTGGTCTCTGAAGCTGGGGGCAAGTAATTGATGCCTCACTGAGCCAGGAAATATTTCTTGGACACCAAGGAGAAAACATTT
Organism: Drosophila seguyi; assembly: GCA_008042675.1. NCBI lineage: Eukaryota > Metazoa > Arthropoda > Insecta > Diptera > Drosophilidae > Drosophila > Drosophila seguyi. The sequence continues at coordinate 7,522 of VNJU01005775.1, read as the reverse complement.
CTCATGGCTGTGAAGGCCGTGCATTTATTATTCCCATTCAAGTGCATGATGTGGAGACATTTACCTGTTCTCTGTAAAAGCAATTCATCATAATAAAATATTATTCGTTTTATGAGTGGAAATAAAATGTAAAATTTCAAATTATTAATAAATAACAATTTACACGCACATTTAACATGAAGTTTTAACCAGGCATTTACCTTAGATTCTTTGGTATTTTATTTTTATAAATAAAAATTCAAATATTTTCCAGGACTTAAGGTGGAAGATCTTTACCTAAAAGCTTTATAACATTTTTTTGTGTGCAATTTTTATTTTGAATTAAAAATCTAAAAGGAACACCAACCAAAAATCTGAATTGCAATCAGCTTGAGGTTAGTTTTCTCACTTGTCTCCCAGATAAGCCCTCATAGTTTTTGAATTTCTTTTTTCCCTCCGAATCCGGCCTGTTAACCGCTCGTTAGACACCATGTGGGTGTATGAATATATACCATGTTTGCGCCCTGTAAAGTAACCAGTTCCAAGCTGAAGAGAAGCGCAACCTAACCCAGCCAAAAACCCAGCAGAACCGAACCGAGTCGCCTCACAAATCTTCAGTTGGCCATGCCAGGGGAAAATATTTACACGCCACACACACGCACACTCACACTGACTCCATTAAAACTAAACAAGGGCGAGGAGAGAAAGGACTCAGGCCTTAGTCCTGGGACAGAAAAAGAGAAATGGGAAAAAATGTTGATACCTAGCAGAGGGCGAGAACCATGGCTTCGCCATGTTCCATAACCAACGGCAACATTTCTTCATGCGCGCCGGGTCGCTCCTCCACTTTGAAAATTTTCATTCCCCGTTCCGTGCGGATGTTTTGTAATTTTTTTCAGCTCAAGCATACGGAGTATGTGAACACAAATCCTATAAGCACACACAACACTGAGAGGGGTGGGGGACTTCTGTGCGGGGCGCATTTTTCGAGGACTAAGATAGAGAATGCCGGGCATGCCACATTTTGCGGCAAGTCAAGCGCACATCTGCTGGCCGAAAGCGCTGACCAAACGAGGCTGCTCGCCAAACATTGTAAAATTTTAATGGGACCATGGTGTGAATTGGACACCATAGCCTCCTCCTCATTCTCTACTATAAGTGAGGAGACTCCTCCACACACATGTGTATGCTCCTTTTTTCTTACAACTTTATTAAATTTTCTTCTATTAAAATGCAAGTGGACTGCCCCAAAAAAAAAAATACGTAAAACTAGAGCAAAAATGAACCCGCCACACTTGTCAGCTCTTGACCAGAAGTTAACCCAGGCCAAAATGAGTTGCAGTTCAAGCTGTTCTAGTTTAAACGGATTTTAAGCCAGGTCCTTGTAAGGTACTTAAGGATGTGCATATCAAATTGGAATGGATAAATGTGCACATAAGTGGGGGTCTAGAATTAAGGATTTACCAAATTATAAAGGGAATATAATTTTAAAATTTATTTATATACATTTTTAAAATATAGAAGTATATTGATATATTTACTCACCGAAAGCGTAGCTATTAAAAAAGGTTGCATAAATTAGAGTGATGATTGAACATTTTCCCGAGAATTGTTTTTCACATTTTCGAACATAAAATTTAAATATTGCTACATTCTAGCTTCATAAATTTTAACTGAATGTTCAAAGTTTGGTTTACCACTCCGGAGTGCGTGCTAAAAATAAGTAAGCGAAAAAAACAAGCGACGAACCCACAAGGCCTGGCATCGAACACGTGCCGGACTTGACAAAAAAAATATACTGAAGCCTTAAAGTCGACACTAAAAATGCCCTTTTATAAGGATTGTTCTAAGGATTCTCAGAAAATCTTTGTAAAGAATACAAAAAGCTACAGAAATATATAGCAATAACTTAAGAGAAGCTTACTTAGTACATTTTCGGCAAAGTTTTAAGACAAATTAATGAACTTCTGGTAATGCCATATATTATTCCTTATTTCTTACTTACAACATAAGTCAATCAATCTATAAACGCCCACCTGGAATTTAAAGGACTCCAAAATTTTTCATTATTTTAAGTGAAACTTCCACAATTTCCAAACAAAGGCAAGACATCCTTCGAAAGAGTAAAAATCAAACATTTTAGCACGCATCACTGAGATTTTTTCGGACCATTTGAATTGTGTGTATGTGCGGGTTTGAGTGAATGTGTTTTGGGTCAAGTCCTTGCGTCCTGTCTACGCTTGAGTGTCATTTTCAATCAAGTGGACAGAGCAACTTAAATAACAGTTTTGTTATTTTTTCTGATTTTGAGTCCGTTTGTTTCTCTGACCAAATAGCAATTGTGTGTTTTCTATATTTTTTGTTGTCCGAAATATGTTGATTATTTCATGAAACTTAAGTTGTTTGTTTGTTCTCTTTTCAGAACTAATGATGGCTTCATTCGACTGCGAGGAACCTAATAATGCTGAAAAGCTTATGTACGATTTAAACTAGGATATTTACCTTAACACCTAAATTTAATAATACCAACTAAGGATGCATTTAATGTTAACTACAATAAAACTGTAAATACATATTAGAAGATATTGCACTCGGAGACATTAAATAGCAAAGGCTAAGTAGCTAACAAAAAACAATTTAGCTGTATAAACGATTAAAACTAAAATAATACGTGTGTACATGGAATGTAATTGAATAAATATGATAATGTTTGGCATACATTGCTTTAAAATATGGCTTTTATATTGAAAATAAAAGTAAAACAATGAAAGGTAAAGACAGCAGTTTTAAGTTCGTTATACCTTTGAAGGCCAACCAACAGACCCGGGCACGTGCCCATCAGGGGTTAATCAATAACATCTGTGTAAAGTTGGTCGAACGTGAGAATTATTGGATAATTTAGGACTTGAGTAAACAATGGAAGCTTTGAACTGAAGGTAAGGTAAATAAAAAAGTGATACAGGTCAATATAGTGGCAGGATCAGGATGTTAGTTTAAATATCCTTTTATTTATTTTTTATTAACCGTAAATATTCAAGATCAGAAAATAAAGGATATCTAGGAAAAAAATATATCTGTTTTTTACTATTTTACTATCTGGATACAACCTTTTAAATAATTTGTTGGTCTAAACTACTATAATTTATATATAAATATATTATTTATTATCAATATATATATTGCATTAAATTCTAAAGGATAAAAATATTAATTTACAAGCTTTGTCGCTAGATTTTTCCCTTGTTTCTTATCTTCTTATTTTCTTATTTTTTGAACAGCAGAAAAAATCCTGATATGTTTTCCATTCCAAATATTTTTACTATGGTCACTTATTTCCTTACATGTTACCTTTTAAATATAACATCGGAATCCTGTTAAAGGCAACTTTCCTGTTTTACCAAAGAAAACTCTTTAAAGATTTAAAATTTTAATTCATTTAAATTTCTTATTGTCAAAATATTATTTAGTAACATTTTTTAATAATTTTGTAAGCAAGAAAGCTTGACGCATTTTTTAGTTATTTTATAAGCAAGAAGGTTCAGCCTTACTCACTTAAAATTGTTAGAAAAATCGTGAAAAATATTTCTGGAAAATAAAATAATTCTGTATTTTAGAAATACTTACCAAGTATTAGTAGTATTCGGTCAAAGGACCTTAACCCCCTGCTATTACTTTTAAGTTTGTCTACAAGTTTTAATTTTTTGTTTACAAAATATAATATAAATACAACATAAATTAAACGATTCTTGAGAATCTTGGCATTATTTTAATCCGAAACCCATATATTAATTTTGTTGACTCATTTAATAGGCTTATAATGAGAAAAAAGAAATGTATATGTTTGAAAAGGATAGCTCAAAGCTCCCTATAATTAAAGTCTGTTTTCATATGAAAAGTAGCTAGATTAAAGTCTTGATTTCCTATAAGTTACAATGTAAATCGTAGGACACCATTTAGCCAAGGATATAGCTTGCAAATCCCCTCCCCCTGCCCCTTTTTTAAATCACAGATTTTCATATTTAAGTATAATAGTTTTGCATTTATTTAGAAGCAAGCATCAACGGTGATACCACTACTACAGAACTGGTCGCAACAGTTTTCCTTGTTTTGTGTTCTATAATTGATCTCCAGGCACTCCTTGTGGCTGCGATTGGGCAGTCTGAAAACAACTTTAAGAAAATATTTTTGTTTGCTGTCAAAGGAAGTTAATTATTTAGGAAGCTTAGGCTACGTACATAGCTTATTCTTGGCCAGACGATAATTCTGGTTAATGTTCTGGATCTCCTCAGTACAGGTGAGCACCCAGTTGCAGGGCCTTGCCCATTGCGTGCAGGTAAAATCGCAGACACACTGGTGACTTATATTCTTGCCCTCACACAAAGGACTCGTGTTGGTGACCACCTTGCAGACACTGTTTTCGCATGTGCACTGGGAGCTCAGCTCGAAGGCAACGCAGAGGAGCAGCAGAGTCAAAAGGATCTTGGCAGCCATGTCGGACACTTCTTGGATGCAGTCTGAAGGGAAACCCAACCCTTTTATAGTCTTCTCACAAGCCTCACAAGTGGGCTATTAATAATCTTTAGTTTAACAGTTTTTTTCAACAGTTGTGCACACACAAGCATGGGATATGGAAGATGGGCAGACTATAAAAGCAGGCCGATCTGCTGTGATCGACTAAGTGCTCTACTAGCGACATGTCTGCTCCACGTTTCTTGTTAATTTCTGCTCTCCTTGCCAGCCTGTTGGTCTCGAGTCCGGCTTGCACCTCTGTGAGCTATTGCGTGCCCTTTACGGGCCAGAATTGCTGCACCAAAGGAGACTACACGGAGCCGGATCTACCGCCCATAGATAACGATTGCTGTGGACCCCATTGTAGGTTTACACCCTTGAATGGTGACCCAAACGAAGGTCCCTGCAATAACGTAACAGTGAGAGGGCGTTGTCTGCTGGACACCCACTGTCGCGGCAGCGTAACCTTCGCCTATGCAGAGATAACCGACTGTCAATTTATTGCAATGAATAACGAAAGGGCCAATACTGGTTACGCACGTGAGTATCTTGCATATTTTATGCATTTGTTTTCCGTATTTATCCGTACTTTTATTTGCTCAGGTCTCTTATCATTCAACTGGACCGAAGCCGTTTGCGAAGCTCAGAACACCAAGTGCGGCATTAGGTGCTGCTGCCGTGAGACCTGTCCAACAAAGTTTTGTGTCGTTGAAACTGGAACTTCATGTCCATAAATAAATTATTCAACTTTTAGCCCAATTTTGTGATCTTTCATTATTGATTAAAAATATGTTTCCATAAAAGTAAACTTAATTTTTATGGCTGAGCTGAAAGAAACATAAATAAGAACTTATTAAGTAACACTTTAGAGAGTAAAATTTCATAAATTAAAATAAAACGATCAAAATCAAAACTGATCCATTTCGCAGCCGGTAGGATTCGAACCTACGCTCCCAGAGGGAATCTGATTTCTAGTCAGACGCCTTAACCGCTCGGCCACGACTGCTTACGTACAATCAGGCGGGTATGAAAATATTAAATAAAAAGCCTATATTATATTTATAATACCTCTTAAATGGTCAAGCCAACAACAATAATATCAAGATATGAGCAGTGATTGCAGAATTTAAGGATAGGATCCCCATTCGAAGCAATTAATAATTTAAAGTATTTCAATACGTTTTTTCAATTCTCTTTACAACATTTTATTTTATTATTTATTTTAAAATTTAACAGATTAACATGTAGATGAACTATCTATAAATATTTTCATAAATATAGGCCCTAATTTAAAATTATAATTTAAAACCTATACAATATCCAGAAACGGAAAACCAATACTTAAGATGTTTAACGCTTTTACGAAGATTTAATAGGTATTAACTTAGACTAATTGTCCAGCTCACTTAAAAATGTTAACAAAAATATAAAAATGACTGATCCTATTCGCAGCCGGTAGGATTCGAACCTACGCTCCCAGAGGGAATCTGATTTCTAGTCAGACGCCTTAACCGCTCGGCCACGACTGCTTATAGCCTTTTTAATTTAAAATAAAAAAACTTTTAGGCTTTCTATAAAACTGAAGTGGTCAAGCCAACAACAAAAGATAGCAAAAGATATTGACAGTGATTATGGAATATATAGATTTGATTTCCCTCGTGAAGCAATTAACTTTTTTTTTATGTGATCCAAGTCGTTCCTGATACTCTTTAAAAGACATTCAGAATGTTATAAAATTTTTGTGGCTTTAAGGAAACGTAGCCAATAAGGTCAAATAATATTATCTTACTTTTTGTCAAAGTAGTAGAAATATTTAAGACGATTATTATAACTTAAAATAATTTTTCTATTATACATATTTGAAATATCCAAGAAACATAAAAAAAACATTTAAATTTCATTTTTGATGTTAAATGAAAAAACTATATTGTTGCTTACAACAATAAATATTTATAAAAACTCAGTCTCCATTTATACATTAAATATTTAAAATAGCATAACTTTAAAGATTAATTTAAAGCAAAATACGAAATTAAACAAAATAATTATTATAATCGCTCCACCACTTATTGTACTAATTTCTTAGTTAGTTAATTGGGCATCTCAGGTCGCCTGACAAGATAACAAAAACAGAACGAACAGAGCCGACAACTAAATTTGATAATGTAAAAAAAGAAGAGTATTAAAAAAAATGAAACTGATCAATTCGCAGTCGGTAGGATTCGAACCTACGCTCCCAGAGGGAATCTGATTTCTAGTCAGACGCCTTAACCGCTCGGCCACGACTGCTTATAGCCTTTTTAATTTAAAATAAAAAAACTTTTAGGCTTTCTATAAAACTGAAGTGGTCAAGCCAACAACAAAAGATAGCAAAAGATATTGACAGTGATTATGGAATATATAGATTTGATTTCCCTCGTGAAGCAATTAACTTTTTTTTTATGTGATCCAAGTCGTTCCTGATACTCTTTAAAAGACATTCAGAATGTTATAAAATTTTTGTGGCTTTAAGGAAACGTAGCCAATAAGGTCAAATAATATTATCTTACTTTTTGTCAAAGTAGTAGAAATATTTAAGACGATTATTATAACTTAAAATAATTTTTCTATTATACATATTTGAAATATCCAAGAAACATAAAAAAAACATTTAAATTTCATTTTTGATGTTAAATGAAAAAACTATATTGTTGCTTACAACAATAAATATTTATAAAAACTCAGTCTCCATTTATACATTAAATATTTAAAATAGCATAACTTTAAAGATTAATTTAAAGCAAAATACGAAATTAAACAAAATAATTATTATAATCGCTCCACCACTTATTGTACTAATTTCTTAGTTAGTTAATTGGGCATCTCAGGTCGCCTGACAAGATAACAAAAACAGAACGAACAGAGCCGACAACTAAATTTGATAATGTAAAAAAAGAAGAGTATTAAAAAAAATGAAACTGATCAATTCGCAGTCGGTAGGATTCGAACCTACGCTCCCAGAGGGAATCTGATTTCTAGTCAGACGCCTTAACCG
>VNJU01005773.1:0-13290 GCA_008042675.1 Drosophila seguyi | reverse complement strand
GGGTCCCCTGCTGTTTACATTATTTATTAACGATCTGCCCAAAGTTCTGACTAACTCCAGAGTACTTATGTACGCGGACGACGTCAAACTTTGTGTGCAATATACGGATGCCTCCTGCCAGTCTGATTTACAAACAGATCTTAACAATTTTCAAACATGGTGCAGCGCAAACCTATTAAACTTAAACGGCTCTAAATGCAAGCTTATGACATTCTCTCGTGTCGCTCCCAAGCTTGCAACTTACACGCTGAACTGCTGTTCTTTGGAAAGAACTGCTTTAGTTGACGATATAGGTGTCCGTCTGGATCCTAAACTTGACTTCATTGATCATATTTCATGCATGGTGAATAAAGCCAGAGGTGTGCTTGGATTTATTAAACGTTGGTCGAAAGAATTCAATGACCCGTACGTTACAAAATCTCTATATATTTCTTTAGTTCGTCCTATCTTAGAATATGGATCTTGCGTTTGGAGCCCCCAGTATGGGGTCCACAGTAAACGCATCGAGTCGGTTCAAAAGAACTTTTTACTTTTCGCTTTACGCGGCTTAAACTGGGATGCAAACCAGAGGTTACCCTCCTACTGTAGTAGACTCCTGCTTATTAATTTACCATCTTTATCTAACCGTAGAACCATGCTTGGCATTGCCTTTATTTATAACCTTATCCACGGTGATGTGGAAAGTGCTGACTTGTTTTGTCAGCTTAACTTTCACGTACCGAGTAGAAATACTAGATCCTATATTCTCTTAGTGCTGCGCCATTGCAGAACGCCGTTTCAATTGAATGAACTTTTTAGAGTCTTATGTGCAAATTATAACGATTTGTATATAATAATTTCAAACGTAGATAGCCTTCCTAAACTAAAAACGTTAATACTAACCCACTTAGTACGCATGCAAGCATACAATCTGGCAGCACGCCAGTAGTTACTTCCTCGAATTCCTTCTCTATATTTACATCTTTCGCGCCTAACACGAACAAGCACGTGCTTGGTGTCATACTGGCCACTTGAGTGTACTGATCGTAGTGCATCAACGTCCAAGAAAGAAAAACACCTCGTTGGCCTCCGGTGTGCTGGGAGGGAGTTTCACTTTCGAAACTTACCTCCTTTCCAAAGGATCGGAGCAGCAGCCCGAAGCAGTATGCTACTGTAATTGCTTTGGTCAGCCTACTCAAATACTGTCACTGGCGCCCCCTGTCGGTCAAGCGCGCTCTGAAGCTTACAGGTGGAAGCTTCAATGTTACGGAATATGTAATCTTACGTGATTACTCCCTTTCCGAGCACTGGTCCGACAGCTGACCTGTCGATCAGCTGGCATCATACGGCACTTCATACGGGTCGCCACCTTGGTAAGACTAATTACCAACGCGAAGGAAGAGAAAGTGGAAACAAGCCCCTTGAGAGAGCTGCCCCCCCCACTCTCCCCTGCCGCCGCCGCGGTGTAAAACGTCTGGATACTCTAGATTCTCTAAGGGGCGAACACTAGTTCAAGGTTTTCGATCCGCACAGGTATGTACGACCTGACGTTCAGTATACCTTCACGCACACTCACGAACCACTACCGCCCTAGGCTTGGCAGTTTTCGCCTTCCCGGAGGGGCATCCGGGAAACACAACCTCAGGGTTCAGCTTGTTTTGTAGCGCCTTCTCGACATGACCTAATACTTCGTGTAGCGCAGTTTCTGTCGACTGACCTTTCCGGTATGCATGCTGCGCGTTCCCCGAAAGTGATTGTCGACTACTAGCTCGACTCATCTCCTGTCATTGTAGCTAAGCCTTCTGGTCTGTTGGTTAAAGTGGGGCTAGTGTGCCCCTTGGCAAGGATTTTACTTATGCTTGCCGTATCTGTTATGTTATTTGAAGACTCGCAGTAGCTCTTTCAAGATTCCTTCTTGGCTTCGTATACTGCTTTTATGTATTGTTTTCGTACTTCTTTGTATTGTTCCCACTCTTTGGACACAGCATGTATTGAAGGACTTTAGTGCTCTCTTTTTTGCTGAGACCACTCAGCTCCTTAGTCCACCACGGTGGATACTGTTTCTTGAAAATGACACCTTACATGTCTCATTGACGGCGTATTTAATATGCTCGTTAGGTCCTTTACCTCTTTATCGAGGGCTTTTGCTGAGAATTGTACTTTTATTCTCCTTTTGCTGACCTTCGCGTGGACAATATCTCTGAATTTGCCCCAGTTTGTCTTGCGTGGATTGCGTCTCGGTGTCGGTTTACTAATCGGCACCGATAACTCAAAGAATTTGTACCTGTGTTGTGAAAAGGAATGTTGCAGCGATACATTCAAATTCCCGACCGTATATTGGCCATGTTCTACGAGTAAGGTGAGATCTAGCACCTCCTCCCACCCTTGAAAGATCTCCGTTCTCTGAAATACAAAGGTTTGCTACATATTTTACCGTTACGGCATATATGATCAAAAAGTGACTAACCTCTATCATTTGTTTCCGAACTTCCCCAGAACGTGTGTCTCGCTTTCGTGTCGCACCCGATCACCACGGTTGTCTTCATGTCTTCAGCCCGTTGCAGCAGCTTGACCAGCGGTTCTGGCGGAGCCAGCTCGTCATGGGACATGTACGTAGAGGTAATTAGCATTTCTGTCCCATCTGCTGTTACGAATCTGGCAACTGCTAGATCCGATGTGCTGAGATTCGAACAGAGAAAAGCATTAAAGTGATTCTTTTTTACTACACATGCTCTCGGTCTACCTGTCGAGTTATTGTATAGTAGAGTGTATCCAGGTATTGTCAGGCCAGAAACGTGCTCTTTCCTGGTCCATGGTTCTTGAAGTAGCGCAATGTTGATGTTCTTCTCCGTGGATAAGAATCGACAAATTAGCTGAAGCGTGCGAGCTGCGCTTCACTACCTCCCTGATGCCGTACTGGTTATTAAATTCTTTATTTTCCAGCTACGGAATTCAACGCTGGTTTGTCAGTATAAGAAATGGCTGGCTCGTCTTCATCTCTTTCTTGGCTTGTAAGATGGCTCAGTCCTTTTTATGGACGTCCTGGTTTTGCGCTCTCAAACATTGAAGCACCCTGTCATGGTCAGATTGCCCCGCCCCAGTGGTAACCAGATGCGAGCTCTGGGTCTTCTAGAAATCTCCCTGGCGTGGACAGACCGTCTCTAGCCACCTCGCTGCATTTCTTCGTCTGCTTAACGAAGGATATAGCCTTGCTTTTCCTTGAGCGTCCCTGGCCCTCTTAGGTGCGCTAACGCTCACATCGTGTGATCGTTCACGCTTTGCCCTCGGGGGTTGAACGCCTCGGGGTTAGCTTTTTGATAAGCTTTGAAATCCGCAATCTCTGCGATGAATTTCACATTGTCTGAGGCGTCTCTCGGGTTCATCTTGCCCTCATCCTCGTTCTTCGCAATCGTGATCAGAATAAATAAATAAAAATGCCCTAGCACTCTTTTGGTGTGACAGCGGCTCATTTTTGCCGTTTTTGGTTACTACGGTGGTGCCCACCTGTGGGTATTACGGCTTGGAATGTGCTAGTACTAGCGTCGCAGTGGTTGGCGCAAATCTGTTTCAGCGGCATACCCTGGCCGCAATTCCAGGAATTGTTTGTGCAACGATTTGTTGGAATAGAGACTCCAGCTGCAACTATGATGAACATTTTCAATGCACCATGATCCTGTGTGGAAGCGTGGGAGGAGCATATGAGAGGCTGCATGATCCAACGTGGATGGGGAGTCTAGAGGACTAGTTGTTTTGAAGTTCAATTGGAAATGAAGATCAAATGTGAAAGATGATACGTTATGAGACTTAAAAAATTGTGTTGTTGATGAATCTATAAAATATTTGAATCGATCACTACAAATCTTTTGGAACTTACGGTACCTCAATTGACTAAACAAAAAACATAAAAAAAAACAAAATATTTAAAAACCGCACGGGTTTGACCGCAATTGTTTTTCCATATCTTCGACTTAATCTCTACAGCGTCCGTGTTGTTGTTGCTGGTTTTCTTTCCAAATAAGTCGCTTACCTATGGACTGCTTTGCGGACGTCATAGCCCAGAAAACTTCGTACACACCAAAATTTCACCTTTCCGGCTTCGTAATAATTACGATCGAAAATAATTAAATATTTACGGCTAATAATTTCCTAAATTGTAATATTAATAAAAATTAATTATTTGCATTACGGGACAACATTAACCTTTTCGAGTCAACTAAAATATAAAAAAACTCCATGTCCGGAGCCACAAATATATATCCACCAAGATTTTGGATTTTCCTGTCTACATTCTTGTACCCAATCCACTGGATTGAATCCAGTTTTCCATTCCGCATAAGGCACCGTCCGCCGGCAGCAGAAGTCGCCCGTTAATTTTTTTTCTTAATCAAATTTTCTTCGGTGACCCCTTGTGACTCGAGCAATTTGTTCCAGTTCTGTTTGAGTTTTTTTCTTCGGTTCGCCCATTTTTGGAGACGACCAACTTATTATCGACCCAGATCGTGGCGAGAGCATTAGTGTGACCGTCTTTTTTGCTCTATAAGAGGCATTCTATTCCGAAAATGCCCACGGAAGACGACAAGAAATCACAACCGACCCTGTCAATCCGCCTCTACAGGTCATCTAAAGCCAAAGGCCGCTGCTGACATCCTAAAGGCCGAAATTGAAACATTAGCCCCAGTCCTTCACCAAGGCTTACTCACTCGATTGGTAAAATGGAATTGGTCTAAAAAAGTTGATTACCACAATAGACCGTGCTAGCCAATTTGAAGCTAATATCCACAAAATGCTAAATTTTCCCCAATATGTGCCAAGTCCATCGGGACCAGATCCGGGCCCTGTGGGAATAGGTGGATAAGAGTTACGAGAGCAGTACAAAGTGGACCTACAAAGGTGTGCTCCTCCCCTACTTTTACTAAACATAGGTTTGTAGATAATAAAAATAGAAAATAAAAATAAATAAAAGCATGACTCACCTCTGTCGTTTATATCGGGGCTTCCCCACACGCAGTGGTGTGCGTTGGCGTCTGCGCCCACGAGCAGTTGTTGGTCGTTCGGGCTGGCTTCTACCATGCTCCTGAGTTCTTCCGGTGGGGCTGCTCTGCCGTGAGCCACATAGCAAGAAGCTACCAGGAGGCGCTTCCTTTTGCTTTCAAGCATCACAACAGTCAGGTCATCCGTGCTGTAATGAGACATAAGGTTAGCGTGGAGACCCTTCCGTACGAGTACGGCTCTTCTGGACCAAAGCTATGTCCATGGCAATCAGGAGTTCCGCCGACGCGACTTTACTTTTATGGAGGTTGAGCTGCAGTACCCTCAATGTCATGGGTACTTTGATCAGCTCGGAACGGGTTGACTTTGACTGTCACGTCACCGTCCTCCTCCTCCTCCTCCGAGACGTCGAGCGTCATCTCTCGGGCGGCATCAACGATGGAGTCCAGACCTAGGTCCTTCTCCACCTCGCCTGCCTGCAGGGTGTGCGCATCCTTGTCCCCCGGGTGGCTCTTTTTGAGGCGCAGGTAGTCACTACCCATACCCCACGGCATCTTCCCGTATCAAGGGTGCAGGGTGTCCTCCGCCGCTTTGTTGATCTGGAAGACTGCGCACTGACCCCCTTTTTGGGTGTCGGGGTCACAACATGCAGCCCCTTCCAGTCTGCGGTGAGTATGTCTGGGTTTTGGCGCTATTGTAGCTTCAGCGACCGGTCCTCTTGGATCGCGATGGGGAAAAGTACCTTCGCCTCGCTCCTCCAGCTTGGCCCCCTCCCACAGCGCTTCCATCTGACTGACCGCTTGCGTCAGCCACTTCCAAGTCGGGTCGGCCATGCACTTCAAGATTTTGACCCCATTTAGCCAACCTGCACCATCTAATGTGGGCCTGGGACCAAGGGAGTCATCATGCATCCGTTCAAACAGCGCTCCGACGAGCCTCGCGTGCACCGTCTTCCACCATTCCTTTAGACATCTTGCCGTTTTCGTCATTTCGGTCAATGAGTGCCACCATCAAATGTCGTTTCGTCACCTCACTAATCTTTACAGCCTTCTGGGACTTCTTCGCCTTAGGTGGAGGGCCTACCTGCTTGGGCCCGCTTTTCCGCTTGCTCATCGGAGCGTCCTTCGTGGCGCTCTCAGCGGAGCGTGGCCTATTGCTGCAAGCATCTCCTTCACTTAGCGAATCCGCCCCTTAAGGACATGTGGGGGATTTTGGCGTAGTATAACCTGCCCTCTGCAATCTTCTGCTCGGCCCAGGCTAGCTCGGGTTCCGTGTTCTCTCGTAGGTTCCCCGGGAAGTGGGTGTCGACTAGTAGCTCTAGTGACTCCTCTATTGTCATTGTAACTAAGCCGTCTGATCTGTTGATTAGAGTGGGGCTTGTGTGCCCCTTGGCAAGGATTTTGCCTAATTTTGCCTTATTTTTTATGCCTTCTAGTGACTCGCAGTAGCTCTTCCAGGATTTACTCTTGGCTTCGTATACTGCCTTTTTGTACGCATTTTGTGCTTTCTTGTATAGTTCCCAATTTCTGGTGCCATAGCTTGTGTTGAAGGGCTTTCGCGCTCTCCTCTTGATATCGCTCAGTTCCTTGGTCCACCACTGTGGGTACTGCTTCTTCGAGCATGAAACTCAACATGTCTCTTGGAAGGCGTTGCTCAGGATGTTTGTTGGGTTTTCTACTTCCTTGTCGAGGGCCTTTTGGGAGGATTGTACTTTTAGCCTCCTATTACTGACCTTTAAGTAGTCAATTTCTTTAAAGTTGTTCCAGTCTCTCCTACAGGAGTTTCTTCTCGGTACCGGCTTACCTATCGGTGCCGATAAGTCAAGGAAGATATATCTGTGATCCGAAAAGAAGAGTTGGGTCGACATTCTCCAGTTCTCGACCTTATATGTGCATTTTCTATTTGTAAGTTTTGATCAAACACCTCTTCCCAACCATAATATCTTTCGTTTTACCTTCGTTACATATTGTAACGTTCCGACCATAAATCTAGCTTCTGCTAGATCTGGTGTGTTGAGATTGAAACAAAGAAATGAGTTATAATGGTTCTTAATTACTATGCACCTACCCAGCGAGCTGGTATGTATCCTGGGGATTCTTAGGCCAACGACGTGCTCGTCTCTGTATCAGCCGATGTCGATATCCTTCTCTATGAGAAAGATCTCTGTCTCTCGCTTTCTCTCTCTATCTCACACTCTCTCCTCTATGTCTCCATCTCTCCCCTGTCCCCTTCTCTCTCTCTCCCTCTTTCTCTCCCTCTCTCTCCCTCTCTGTCTCCGTTTTTGTCTCCCTCCCTCTCTCCATCTCTTTCTTTATTTAGAACCGCGCGGCGGACAGTTTCCGTAGTGTTTTTTGACAAGCTGCGTAATTTGTCATGTTTACAATTTATTTTCGAAATAAAATTTTCTCATTTGGTGAGCTGCCTTCTTGGTGAAAACATAATTAATCTGCAGAATCCTTAATTTTTCGAATTTTTAATTACTTCCACCTAAGGTATTTAAACTTCGGCTTGTCAAAGTTAGATTCCTTTCATGTTTTTAAATATACATACATTATATAATAAGATATAAGTGTTCTGCTCAGAGCAAGAGCGCTGTGTTTTTAGTGAGCAGACAGTAGAAAAAAATTGCAAGCTCTGGTTAAATATGATCAAAACCATTTAATTCATTGTGTATAGACATTATTTTTTTCTTCATTTGTGGAAATATATAAACGGCGGCGTGCCGATGTTGGATTCCTTTTTTGTTTAAAATTTATTCTTAAAAATTAGATTTTTAGTTTTTTTAATGCCTAATTGTCACATTGGCTTGAGTCATTTGCGGTTTGTCGCCGTGCATGAAATATAGCTGAAAAGTATTCATTCAATGCCAAATTTATTAACTCTTTTTTTTTTTTTCTCTTGCCACATTGTAAAACTTCCAATATATTCTCTTTTCTAGATTCAACTATTTTTGGGATTTGTTAAGGATATCTATACAAATTTACCCAACCATCTTACATCTATTTTTGAAACATCAAGTGAGATTTGGACAAATGATTTAAAAGATTTAAACATTGAAGTGCTTTTATCTGAAGCATATTCCGTAAAAACTATACATGTCGAAAAGCCTCTGGAAGCTAACACTCAACAGCTGGTAAGTAATGTTCTTTTAAGCTAATCCCTTGCGGGTTGTCCCAAAATTAGTTCTCTTAAACACAGCTAAGAAAAAACGTGTCCAACCTCGGATATAAGCATTTGACAGTCAGATTTCAAGTGGTGAAAGCTTAAAAAATGGTTCGAAGACAAAATCTCTGAATCGGTATCAAAAGTAAATGATACATTGATTACTTTGCTTTCAAAAATAAGAATCTCGACTAATTTAAAGAATACAATAAGTCGTTCTTCTAAGGGTTAGGAGTAAATGCTCTGTTTTATTTTTTTCCTTAGATCTTTCACTCCGCTCTCCGAAGCCAGTTTTAAGTCTGTTGTAATCAGTTTCAATTTACATTTTTAATAATAAACATTCAACTCATGTTGCGAGAACCCCGAACGTTTTTTCCGTCTTTTACTTATCAAGTGTTCCAGGTTAAAGGAACTCCCTTCAAAAGTACGCAAACTAGTCCGTCAGATTGCAGTTATCTGAATTAAACAGAGCATATGGTCAGATTAGACACCCATATAATTTATTTGCCATAGATGGGATTCCTAAATGCTAAACACTTATAAAAAGCTTACCCGTCGAATCAAAACCCACTCGTGCTAGCTTGAGCGCAACTGATAAGCTTTCCAGCTATTCCGCTATTCCATTTTTTTCAACAAAATTTTCTTCGGGAAAACTTCCGGATTTTAATGGCGCCAAGCAGGGACTAAGACTGGCATCTTCCTAATTTTCGCTTCTTTTCGGAATTTGTTCCATTTTTTTTAATCGTTGGCGAAAAATCTAATTTTGTGGATTACGTCGAAGCATTGGACTCGGCGGCAATTGGAATAGGCACATAAGGAGAGTTCTTGGAAAATGATGCCTAATAAGCAGGTATTCAGTGCCAAAAATTAAAACTGATTAGCTCTCCTTTTTATGTGTTTTTTTGCGCATGATTATAGTTCTCTATAGTTCTCTAGCCGCAGTCTAAGTTTTCACTAACTTCTATGTATTTTTGCTTGAGATTTCTTTAAAATCCAAATTGTCCAAATTGTCCCAAACTTTTTTCAATGATTAATAAAACATTTCTAGATTAATGTGTATGTTAATTTACATTTTACTATTGTTTATTTTATTAAAAATCATGTTTTTTCCAGACTCATAATAATATCACCAATTTTTCTAGCTATGATTTCTTCAAGAAAAAAATTTATAATATTTATGGTATATTAATTATATAACAAATAATTTTTATTTCAAAAGTGCACCTAATTTTCTAAAATCAAATATTAATTTTGTATCAAATTATTGTTAATTTTTTTTCTAAAGATTAAATTAGTACTTTATAAAACTTCTTTTTTTATTTATTTTTAATTTTATTAAAGAGAAGGTCAAAATTAATAAATAATGTTGTTTTGATGACAAATGCTCAATGAATTACTTAGAGATCGAGACCTATTGCAAGGTGCAAAATTATCTGAAAAAAATTGTTTTTTTCTTTCTCGCATATTGCCTAAATGCGAGGCAAAACTCCACTGAAAATTATTTCCTTATATTTTTCCGAGTTCACCATACCTTAAATCATTAAAATTGATTCAGTTTTATATTTGGTTAGTCATCCCCTTATCATAATGTAAGGTGAACGCATAACTGTGTTCACACAGCAATTTTCCGAATATCGTTCGCCCTTTTAACGGCGCACCTTGCAATGGCCACCGGGCCCAATAAGATTAAATTCGGACTCATCCGAAAATAGTAGGGGAGGGTGGGGCGAAAATGGCTACAAAAGGTCAAAACCAAAAAATAGTGCAGAAAATTGTATTTTTTCTTCGAATGTTATATATCATTCAAAAGGTAAATCCTTCAGCTACAAAACGACTATTGTTTGATGCGAATGCAAATGAACTTTTAATGCTTTATTAATATATTTTGAAATGTTTCATGCATGGAAAATCTTATTTCATATCAAAAATACTGATTCTATTTGAGAAATATGAAATAGGAAATTTTTTTTTTGAAAAAGATGATTTTTTTTTATTTAAAATCGAACAAAAAGTTAACAAAATCGTTTCACTCTTAATCTGAATCGGAGTCTGATTTCTTGTCACGAATCACCGAAAGAACAGCCAATTTAAACTTTTCCTTCTCCAATTGTGGCTTCTTACGCTTATAATTACGAACCATTTTGCTTCAAACAACTCTAAACAATTAAAAACGTCTGAAAACGTATACACAGCGTCGCTCATGAGAAAACATGCGTCAAAACTGTGAAATGGAGTGGCCATTTTCGCCCAACAAAAAAATTACATATTCGCCCACTGCCATTTTTCGACTTTGCGACGTGATATTACAAAAAATATTAGTTTCACATAAAAACACTTATTACCATTCGATTCAGCGCGTCCCACTTAGGCAAAATCACTTTTAGATTTTAATTTCACTTCAAAAATGGATTCTATAACCCAAAAAACCTGACGAGAAAAAAAAATTACTTTTGATGAAAAAATGGACACGTTCACACTCGACGACGTCTTGCTAACAACTGAGTGATCGAAATGTCAAATGATCTTATGCCAATTGTAGCACATGTTCGGGCGTACATTTAGAGAGTTTACCCGATGCGATATGTCATTCGTGTGTTAAAATATTGAATAGTGGCCATTTTCGCCCCACCCTCCCCAACTCGTGACAATTCGGGAACACTCATAATTTTTGGCCTAGTTTAGACGATTCTCCTTCATTCCTTTATTCAGGAGTTGCTGTTTTCCAGTTGTCTTTGCCATTTAACCCACTTCATTTAAACAATGTTGAATTTTTCGGGCTGATACATCCTTGTCAAATTATTGCCGTAGCTCATTTAATATCTCCGCTGCATTTTATAAGGCGATCCCGCAGGCTAGTTCTCAAAATAACATGATATTTTCGTGGAGTGGGGCATTTTTTCAATCCTGATCCTTGCTTTCATTACAATGTGTCTTAACAGCTATTTCACGATTTGATACATTTTGTGCAGGTAATAACATAATTCTCTCCTTATCCCGAACAGTCAACTGCTTCCTATTAAGCATACTTTTAAAGCTGTCTTAAAAAAAAAAGATTTCCTTAAAAAGCTGTGTGTATAATTAGTGGAGAGCT
This sequence comes from Drosophila seguyi, assembly GCA_008042675.1. Taxonomy (NCBI): domain Eukaryota; kingdom Metazoa; phylum Arthropoda; class Insecta; order Diptera; family Drosophilidae; genus Drosophila; species Drosophila seguyi. Next base: position 2,069 of record VNJU01005773.1, on the reverse strand, counting down.
TGTGGCTGCTTTCGCCGCCTTATCGGCAAATTCGTTCCGTGGGATACCATACGGCTTGGTACCCATAGAACTTTTATTTTTGGGAAGTGATTGTTTATCAGCCCACGTATATTGGATGTCAATGGTTCAGTGTTGTCGATATTTTTAAGGGCTTCCATAGCCGATAGTGAATCTGTGCAGATACATATTTTTCCTCTCATTTTCCTGCTTATTTCGATAGCTTTGAGAATAGCTATTCAGCTGCGTACACTGAAGAGTATTCTGAGAGGACTCCCATGCATAATACTGAGGACTCAGTAGTTACAGCATACCCAATTATTTCTTTTGACATCGAGCCATCTGTGTAGAGGAAGGAGTAGTTGTAAAGGCTGTGTTTTATTTCCTGGAATTCTTTAAGGAATATTTCTTTTGGAGCTTTTGACTTCTGGTGTTTGGTTAGTTGTGTGTCTATCGCTTGTAGTTTTAAGTGCCACGGAGGTTTTGATTTTGGTAGTTTTTTAGTTATATCCATTGTCAGGCCTAGGCTCGTGCAGATGTTGATGCTTTCTTGGATTACTGATTTCCTGTATTTTGAATTTCTTTTCTTTATTTTTTTTTATTATGAGTTGGTGTTGTGGGAAATGCTCCTAGAGCGGAGCGTAGCGCCGAGTTTATCATTGTTTGTTTCGATTGCGTGTGAGCTGATCTCTATTTTGCTTTGGCAGTTTCTTTTCCTACATATATGTAGATGATTACATTTGCTTAAAGATAATGACGCTCCAGATCGTGCACACCAATTGTTGATCTCTGAAAAAATAACATCTAGGTTGTATCTTTCGCTTTTAAATTTTTCAGTTCTACAAGTATGTTGAAATCATCTGCATACGCTGTAAACTTTAGGTTTTTATGTTTTTCAATTATTTTCAATTATATTGCTAAATGCTATTAGGAACAATATAACTGATAGCGGTGATCCTTGTGGGATGCCGTTATGTAGACTTTGTAGTGTTGAGTGGGACTGATTCGTACGTACTCTAATTTTGCGGTTGGTCATGAAGTTTCCTACATATCTTATGATTGCCTGTCCGCATTCCCATTCTCTAGTTGACCTAGAATGGTGTGCAGTCCTATTTTTTCTAATTCTTTCAAAGTCTAACGATATAATTGATAGGTGTTTCTTTTCAAAATGTGCTCTGCTAATCAGGACATCTACGTATAGTAGACAGTCTGTAGCAGATTTACCCTTTCTAAATCCCATTTGATGACTATTTAGTAGTTTGTTTGATGTAGCAAACCACCATAGTCGTTTTGATATAATTTTATCAAATATTTTCGATATACATGGATTGAGTGATATGGGTTTGTACGATTCGATGTGTGACTTGTCTTTTCCGGGCTTGCGGATTGGAATTATGGTGCTAACTTTGTACATGTGTGGTATTTGAGATCGTAAGATGTTATTGAAGAAGTCAACGATTCTATTTTTAACATTTTTGGATGTGTGTTTAATCATTGCGTAATTTATTTTGTCATAGCCTGGGGTGTTTCCTCTTAGGCTATTTAAAGCTGTTGAGAATTCTAACAATTCGATGTCATGCTCCATGAATTCTGCATTTTTATGTGGCGTGTCCTTCTCAGTGTTCACCGATATATCGTTTTTGGCTTGCAGAACGAGGGGGGAGAAGTTAATGTCTTGAGAGCAAGTAGACCAATGTTTGGCAAAGGCGTTAGCTATATTCTGGGAATCTGTGATGCAGGAGTTTGAGTCGGAGTCTTTAATACAGTGGATCGCTGTTGCTTTATGTAAGCCAAAAAATTGTAGGATTTTATTCCATATTGTTTCAAATTTTGTGTCTGGGCATATGCTTGATGTAAGTTTATTTATACTGTCTTTATTGCTCGTTCTGATTTCCCTTCTGTATTGAGCGTTTATCCGTTTGTAGGTTTTTAGGTTTTCATTGTTGATAAGTCTGTTGAATTTTCTCCACGCTGCATTTTTGTTTTTCTTTAACGATTCTAGGTTTTTGTTCCACCAAGGTACGTTGTAGTGTTGCTTAGCTTGCTGTGTTTGGGGGATGCTTCTGTAGGCA
>VNJU01005771.1:0-27157 GCA_008042675.1 Drosophila seguyi | reverse complement strand
AGGTGCTACAAGTGAGGAGTAACGATTTTTTCGAAAAGTTTTGCGATGGCCGACAACTTAGAGATCCCTCTATAGTTATTGGCATCTGATTTGCTACCTTTTTTGTGGAGAGGAATAACAAATGATTCCTTCCAAATAAGGGGAAAGTGGGAGGTCTCTAAGGACAAGGTAAACAGTTTTAGAAGGCACAATACCTAAGGACACAGCCAGGTATTCCGTCGGGACCAGGCGAATAAACGGGCTTTACACGGTGAAGATCTGAAAGGATAGAGCTTTCGTTTAAGTTAGGACTGAAAATTAAGTTTGACTTGGGCATGATGTAAGAATAAGTCCGATTTGAGTCGGTGGAATTAGAGTAAGTGGTTTGAAAAAACTGCGCAAACAGATCGGCAATTGCCTGATCATTTTTTACGGTAGTATTTCCAAAGGAAAGCGAGGAAGGATGAGTAATTGGCTTACGTTTGGTGTTAACAAAATTATAAAACTGTTTTGGGTCCTCAGAGAACTGGGCCTTACAACGAGTCAAATAATTTTTGTAACACTGCGCGTTCAGCACGGTAAATCTCGACCGAGCAGATAAATAAGAGGAAAGGACAGATTGAGAACCGTTACGTTTATATTTAGAATACAGATTAGATTTTTTAATTTTAAGGCGACTCAACTCTTTAGTAAGCCAAGGAGGCTTATTCGAGGTTGAAGATTAGTATAACGGAACAAATTCAGAAAAAAATGAATTCATGGCACTGTAAAAAATATCCACAGCTTCAGCCATGTCAGTGCACCTGTAAAGATCGGACCAATTAAAATCAGATATGAAGTTGTTCAGCCGTTCAAAGTCTGTCTTGCGAAAGCAGAGGACTTTTTTGGCTGGACGATCAGAAATATTCTGTAACTCAGTCCCAATGTCGATAGTCACATCGAAAGTAGGATGATAGGGATCTTCCGGTAGCGTCAGCGGCGCCACCCTGGCTAAGCTAACTCTTGCCGGGTCTGAGACGAAACAGAGATCCAGCAAGCGCTCTAGGGAATTTCGTACATGATTGACTTGAGACAGCGAAATGTCCAACAAGCCAGAAATAAAATCATGCTGTGTGGTGGTAAAAAGTATATTGGAGGAATTGGTTGAGGACCAAATAGCCCCTGGGATATTAAAATCACCAAGAACTACTAAATGGTCCCTATCCGAAAGTCGATTGGAAACCATCTGAATTGCGGAAAGATGATTCCAATAAATAGGAAGTTCCGACATAGGAGGAATGTTGGAACAAGTAATAAAAATAGAGCTACCATTGACTGATAGCTTCACACAAAGGAATTCAACATCGTTGCACTCCTCGAGAGTTATTAATTCAGACGCGAGAGTCCCTGGCATAAGAAAATTTAAATTTTTTTTTATGTTAAGTTCAACCGATATGTATAAAAAGTTCTCTTTCCTGGAGTCCCTCGATTTCTGAGCCTCTTCTTGCCTGGAAATTAGAAAATTTTTGCTTTCATGTGGCTGTACAAAAAAAATATTTTTTCATTGCAACCAAATGGGCCCCTAGGCCATATAATGATCTAGTATTCGTAAGCCCCATGTCCGTGTTCAGGAGCCAACTGTGAAGTAGTTCTTAGGCTTAAGTGAAAATTTATAAAGATCTGGCTCAAGGGTCTTCGATGAAACGGTGGGCTGACTTTAGATGAAGGTTGTCAGCCACCGGGTTACCTCCTAAAGATGGTTTTCTTTTGTACAGGCATTTAGTGAAAGGGGTCTACGACGTTTGGGCCGGGCTCTCGGCACTTGCCATGCGGTCGACTCTGCCTTGCCCCGGACAAAGGTCAAGATTGTGTCGCTCTTAAAGGAAATAAGCCCTTCTGAGCATAGTGGTTTTATTTTTAGTTTTTCCAGATTTATTTTTTGGTTGGTTTTTCATTAATAAAACAAGTATACGTGACGATCTGTCAGTGCTCGGGTGGCTCAGAGATGGCCAGGATTCGCCTCAGAAATTTATTTGTATGCAAGTGTGGTTGCTGGAAGAGATTCCGACTTGGTCCCAGAGTAGAACGCTAGCTAGTATGGTAGATATTATCAATATGTTTATTTACTCAATAGGTACAGATTTATGGTAATTTCATTTCGCATCGCTTGGTAACGTCGTTGTTGGAGCAGTAGTTTTAAGTTTTATTATTTAATTAAGCTTATTGAAATAAAATGTAAAATGAAATGAAATGTAAACAAACAACTTGTAAAAAGCTTATCAGGTGAATCTAAACTTACTCGGCTATGCGCTAGCTTTAGCGCAACTGATAAGCTTTCAACTTCGTCGCGCTGTTATGTTCGGATGCTGCTCGGCAAAAGAGTCCCAAATTGAATGTCATAGCTGCTGGCTGCGCCCGCGCAATAAACTCTGCAACACCGAAATATAAGCGTTTTCTTTTGTTCGCAAGATGGAAATTCCCCAGCAAGGCTGCTAGTCGACAGTCCCATTTTTTTAAATAAATTTTCTTCGTGAAAACTATCCCGATTTTCCATGGCGCCAGAGCAGGGACTACGACTAGCAACTTCCTAATTTTCGCGTGTGAAAAAACGAACAAAATAGTGAATTTTCGTTGTCTTGGCACTTCTTCTGTTTTGCTGGTGGAATTCGGCGAATAATTTGGATTCGGCGATTGAAATTGGAAATTATGCCTATTAGTCAGGTATTTAGTGGCAAAAATTAAAATTTGTTAGCACTCTACTTCTGTGTGAAATTTGTGCATTTATAATTCTTGGCATATATGTTAAATTATTAAACCAATTAAAATTCAAAAAAATTCCACCACCTCTAAATAAATATTAAAATAAAAAGTGAACCGCCTTTGACAAAACTTATGATATTAAATTTTGCGAAAATTTTGAAATTTGTATGTGCGTTATATATATACGGTACAAAGTACAGTAAGCCTACATATATATATATATAGCGCCGGTTTGCCGCCAATTTTATTTCTCTTTTGTGCCGTTGCAGAGCAGTTATTTGTCTGCTATATACACGGTGTCAGTGGACGATCCATACATGTATAAACCGCACATCGGTTACTTTCAGCAAATATATACTGTGGCAGTGGCTCTCAAACTTTACATAGTGGAAAGTTCCTGTAAGACTCTGCACTGAATTTAGGCCTTGCTCACATATGGATATATTTATACATTTGCGTGGACATTAATGCGATTTATATGAAGATATTCAGCTTTTGAAAAATATTATTCAATTTAAAATTTTTTGGCGGTGTTTGTGGGAATCTTGAACCCGTACGGGATCCGCTAAAATATTTCGGACATTTTATGTGCCAAAATAAAATTTTTTTCGGCTTTGGTTTTAACCATTAACGGTACATACACATACGACCATATACTTAAGTTGTGCATGTCGGTAGTTGTTCTGCCTTATACGCTTATACCCTTATATACCCAAAAAAAACCTTCGTTTGATAGTTTGCAACTGGAATACCGAATGCAACTTCTCGAAACATATTGCAAAAAATTTATGGATATCCAGTCAGACATAGATGTGCTATATCCAGTTAATGATTTACGAGCGTCAGTTGAGGATATGTGCATAATCACAAAAGAGTTATATCGGTCCGCAATGAGTCGAGTCGAGACTCAGAGACTTAGTCAAGGAGACATCTGTAGTTATCGTCATTCCTCTTGTTTGCCAAAAATGAATCTACCCAAATTTAGTGGAAAACATTCCGACTTTAAAAATTGTATTAGTCTTTTTGAGAGCCTAGTGCATAACGATCCATCTGTAACAAACATAGAAAAATTCAACCATTTGCTTACCTGTCTAACAGATGATGATTAGGAACGGTCAAGGCGCTTAAAATTTCAGATTTAAATTATAAAAAAGGCATTGTCTAGTCTGAAAAATGTCTATGACAATAAATGCTTGATCTTTTTCGACACAATTTCTGAATTGTTTGAACTCCCTTAAGTATCAAAACCCTCTGCATCCGGCTTGAGGTCTCTTATTGATGAAATCTCCGCTCTATATGCATCGTTACAGTCATTAGGTAGTGAAAAGGACATAAATAACGCAATATTTATTCACTTAGCAATGTCCAAAGTAGATCACACTACGAAATCCCGATTTGAGGAACAGCTAGATTATAATACGCTACCGACATGATCCGATTGTGCGATTCAGTTGAATCGGACATACCAACATTTAGCTACTGTGGAGTCAACCAAAAGTAAAGGGAAGCCCAGTCAAGGTTCTAATAAGGGATATTCCAAATCCTCCTTCTCATGCACACAGACAGAACGCAGACCGGAATCAAGATGTCGATATTGCTCATCCACAAATCACAGTTTAGGCAGTTGTCAACCTCTTATGGCTTTATCGGTGATGCAACGGTTCGATTTTACCAAATACAATCGGTTGTGCATAAATTGTTTAAGTCCAGGTCATCCAGTGAATAAGTGCAAAGCAACAAAGTGTCGCGTTTGCTCAAAGCCTCATAACACCCTTCTTCACGGATACGGGGTAGAGCAGCAACCAATTTCTTCAGGATCAGTTCCTCAAATGCAAGCACAGGCAACTTCAGTATCAGGTGATCAAAAAAATCAGGCGCATTCTTGTCATGTTGCCAGTAAGGACCAAGTCATTCTTGCTACTGCTGTTGTTAAGGTCCGAGATAGATTTGGGTAGTTTCAATTAGCACGAGCTCTGTTAGAGTCAGGATCTCAAATCAATTTTATGACAGAGGACTTAGCACAGAGTTTTCGTTTACAAAGGAATGAATCATATTTGAACATGACTACTGTAGGGAAGAAAGACTCTATAGCACGGCACAAAGTCCACACGTCGATTCATTCTTGCGTCAATGCTCATAGTTTTGCTACCGATTTTTGGGTGTTCAACTCAATTTCATCATATCAACCCGATTATGAAGTGAAATGTGCCCAATGGAGAATTCTAGCAAACATTGAATTGGCAGACCCTCGTTTTCACAAGCCAGCAAAGGTGGACTTACTGATTGGCGCAGAATCCTTTTTCAAGCTTCTAAGCGTAGGCCAAATAAAATTGGGTTTTGAGCATCCTTCACTTTTTAGGATAGATTGTTTCGGGAAAGTACACTCAAAGCAAATCGAATAACGCACAGGTGTGCAGCGTCACTGGTAACGAAAATAACGAACGAAAGTAACGACTCTCTGGTGGAACGTTTTTGGGAATTAGAACACGTTTCGGAGAGATCGAAGGCTGTTTATACAGCTTAACAAATTGCTTGCAAGCAGCACTTTGAAAAAACCGTACACAGGCTCTCGTCTGGTCGTTTTGAGGTAAATTTGCCATTTAAGAAAGATCCAAGTGTCTTAGGCTTATCCTTCGAAGCGACAAAGCGCAGATTTCTTGCATAGAAACGCAAGCTTGCAAATAATCGCGAGTTACATGACATGTATCATGAGTTTATGAGAGAGTATCTTAACCTTGGGCATATGTCGCTGCTTCCAGCACCACCTCCAAGGAAACACTATTACATTCCACATCAAGGTGTCCTGAGACCTGATAGTAGCACCACAAAATTGCGAGTTGTTTTTGAAGCTTCAAGGAAAACGGCAACCTCGATCTCATTAAATGAGACTCTAATGGTGGGTGCAATGATTCAGAGGAAGCTTTACGCTATTCTGGCAAGATTTCGATTGCACAAATACGCCTTGACGGCTGATATCTCAAAGAAACTCCAAACTCAAAACCTATCGCCTCAAAACTGTCACTTATGGGACAGCCTCTGCTCCGTTTTCGGCCATCCGTTGTCTCTTTGACTTCTGACTTCTGAGTCCGTTAAAACGCTGGGAATGAGGTGGAACCCTCAAAGTTATGCATTTCATTATAGCTTGGAGGATTCGTTTAAGTCCTTACCACCAACTAAACGCAACATTTTGTCCGTAACAGCTTGTTTGCTTGATTCTTTGGGATTGTTGTGTCCGTTGATCACACGAGCAAAAATCTTGCTTCAGGAGCTGTGGCGAAAAAAATTAGATTGGGACGAATCGGTTCCCATGAATTTGCATACCAGGTGGAACGAATTTAAGCTAAATTTATTAACAATTGACCAGATATCCATTCCCCGATATATCTGTTTGTCTGGCTATGACACTGTTCAAATCCACGGATTTGCTGATGCCTCGAGCCACGCCTATGGCTGCTTCATTTATATTCGTACCGTAGCTGGGACAAATAGATTGTCAAGACTGCTAACCGCAAAGTCTAGAGTGTCCCCACTTAAAACAAAATCAATAGAGTTGTGTGCAGCGCACACTATGGGCTTAAGTATCTCCATTGCTTAACAAATTGGAGTTTGAAAGCATTAACTTCTTTTCGGACTCACAAGTCACATTATACTGGTTAAGAAGGGATCTATCCACTCTAGCAACATTTGTCCCAAATCGAATTTCTGAAATCCAAGAACTCACAGAGAATGTAGCTTGTCGTCATGTACCCACTGAAGAGAATCCGGCTGATTTAGTATCACGTGGAGCAAACATAGAAGGTTTGAGGTGTACTCTATGGGAAATTGGACCAGATTTCTTACTCCGAAATCAAAGCGAATGCCCTCGGTCACAGAAAACTGAAGTTTTAGCGGAGTTACAGCTGTCTGAGAACAAGAAAAGCGTGGCAGTATGTTCCATCACAACAAACCACCCGAATGTATTTATTGAGCTTGTTGAAAGATGTTCATCATTTAACAAACTTCTACGGATTATGGCCTACGTAAATAGTTTTATTCAAGGGAAAAAGCGTCAAAGCGAGGTCGTTATTTCGGAAAACGAACTGAAGTTGTCGTTTCTTAGGATGGTCCAAATACATCAAAAGGCGGAGTCCGGTTTAGAATACATTAAGTTGGAGAAGTCTGGAAATTTAAGCCCACGTCTACAACCTTTAAATCCGTTCGTACACACCAGCTAGTTAGAAGGTGTGAGAATCAAATTGATCCGAGTTGGGGGAAGATTACTAAATGTGCCAATTCCGTATGATGCCAAATTTCCACTGTTACTGTCCTCAAAGTCAGAATTTGTCTCGCTATTCTTTCGCAACTTGCATCTGACTCATTACCATGTCGGTGTCAAGGTGATGGTCTCTCTTCTAAGACAACAGAAATGGCTTATCAATGCGCGAGAAGCATGCACGAAAATTGTTCGTGGCTGCCTCCACTGTTTTAAATATAAGCCAGTGCTAATGGGTCAGATAATGGGCAATTTGCCAGCCGATAGACTCAGAATGGTGCGCCCCTTTCTAGTTTGCGGAGTAGATTTTTGTGGTCCATCTTATGTGTCCTTAAAGATTCGCGGTAGACCTCCTATCAAAACTTACGTGGCGTTTTTGTTTGCTTTTCGTCAAAGGCTGTTCACCTTGAACTTGTTGTTGATCTATCCACTGACAGCTTCTTGTCCGTTTTTATAAGGTTCATCGGGAGGAGAGGGCTGCCGGGGAAGGTGTACAGCGACAACGCCACGAACTTCGTAGGAGCGTGCAACGTTTTAAAGGAGCTGAGCGCAGTCAGAACGAGCTGAGAGGATACGCGGCTCAGAAAGGCGTCGAGTGGTGTTTCATACCGCCGAGGTCACGGAACTTCGGAGGGTTATGGGAAGCAGCCGTCAAGTCCGCCAAACACCGGTTGCTCCGCGGAGTCGGCAACGCCAAGCTCACAACCGACGAGTTGAGCACCCACCTGGTCGAGGTAGAGGCCCTGCTCAACTCTCGCCCAATCGCGTCGCCGGGCAACGATCCCAACGATGGAGAGGCCCTTACACCCGGACATCTAATAGGCCAGCCTCTGATCACGCTGCCGCAAGGACCCGACACAGGAGAAGCCTTCAACAAGGCAAGTTGCGGTTATTCGAAATGGTGGCCAATGCTGTCCGCTCTCAGGCAGCAGTTTTGGGCCAGTTGGTCCAAGGACTACATCGCCAGCCTGCAGCATCGCAACAAATGCATCGTCGTAGGACCGGATCTGGAGGTCGGGTGCTTGGTGCTCGTGCACGAGGACAACTTGCCCCCGCAGCGTTGGCTAACAGGACGCGTGGTAGCAACAACAGTCGGCGAGGACGGTAAAGTGCGGGTGGCCGAGGTACGGACATCAGGAGGCGTCATCAAGTGCGCCATCCACAAGCTTGCATTGCTGCCAGTAAACAGTGCTCCGATCGAGGAGATTAAAGCGCCGGAGGCCTTGAACGGGGCTGGAAAGTTGGAGCAGTAGTTTTAAGTTTTATTATTTAATAATGTTCAGTTAGCTTATTGAAATTAAATGTAAAATGAAATAAAATGAAATGTAAACAACTTGTAAAAGCTTATCAGGTGAATCTAAACCTACTCGGCTATGCGGTAGCTTGAGCGCAACTGTGTTCGGATGCTGCTCGGCAAAAGAGTCGAAAATTGGATGTCGAAGCTGCTGGCTGCGCCCGCTCAATAAACTCTGCAACACAGAAAATATAGCATTTTTCTTTGGTTCGCAATTTAGAAATTCCCCAGATTCACAAATTTTAATAAAATTCCTTCGGGAAAACTTTCCCGATTTTCCAGTCGTGATCAGTGACGGGTGAGTCCCTTTCCGTCGGCTCGTTATCGGTCCGGAGGAGAACCAATTCGGGCCCTGGGGTCTTAAGAAATGAGAAGTTTTAGAGGCCCTGAGGTCTTCCAATTATGGAGAATGGTTGAGAGGCCCTGAGGTCTTCCAGGTGTTAAGAGAAGTTTGAGAGGCCCTGAGGTCTTCCAATTATTGAGAACGGTTTGAGTGGCCCTGAGGTCTTCCAATAAGTATAGAAGGTTAATAGGTTGAAAGGCCCTGAGCTCTTCCAAATACGTATAAAGGAAGAGAAAGATAATAAAATACTTCGTCGTATTACCAGTTCGACTTCCTTCTTGCTGCTGCTCCTTGTTAATTCCTTTTCCTTGATCCGCTGCTGCTGCTAGTGACTTAGTTTGCCGATCGCGGCGGAGGCTGATCGCCCACCAAGCGGTGGTCCGCTTTATATAGGGATCTGGGGAGTTGTGACCTTTCAAGACTTTCCTCCCCGGTCTCTGGCACGCGCGCGTGTAGTTTTATTTTTAATTTTGAATTTGTTATTTGTACTTCCTTTTTTATTATTTATGTTCTTCCTTGTTTGTCTTTAATCTGCTACATGTGTTTGTTTAACTTCATTTATATTCTCGTATATTTAAATATCCATGTTTATGTGACTTCGTGTTTATCTTTTTCCTTATATTTTTTTGTTTTAAATCTTTATTTCCTTGTTTTGTAAAAAGTTTTCAACATTTTCTCATACTTTTATTATTATTCTCTCAGTTTCATTCTTAAGTTTATTTTTAATATTATTTAATTATATTTAATTTATTTTATATTTAATTTATTATATTCTTATTGTTTTCCTGTGCCTTCCTCTCAGTGTATAATTTTCCTCTCAGAATTGAGGTTAAGTTATACACGCGCTACTAAATTTCTCGGCGCCGTTATATTTTCTAGGGTTAGTTCTTATTTAAGATTTAACTAGAGTCGGTCTGACCTCTTTCTAAGGTGACGCCGCATCGAGGCTTGCCGAGATTTCATTAAAACATACGCGGCCTTTCTTGGGCGGACTCGCTTTTGCGGTTCACTGTTTTCCACTCAACCATCTCGCTCTCGCAGATACGCCCACGGTTGTGGCCGTTGGTTCTGGGCCGGGCATCGCCATTTCCTCCTTGAATCTGTTTTTCTTTTTGTTTTGTTGTAGCTGCTGGTCCGGAAAAGGCGTCACAAGGCGGCCTTACATTTCTTGAATTTTTCACTTTCGACTGCTTATCTCGGCTCCCTCTCAAAAACTTAACTCAGCTTCGCTTCGAGAAACCTCTCGCGAAGTTTCGACTCCTTCCAGAAGATTCTGGCGTCATCGTTCCCTCTCTGTCTCTCTTTTGGGAGCGTACCAATTTTCAGTGTTGATTTGCTGGCGTGATCTCGCGCTCTCGCTTATTTCGCGTCGGTCATGTGACCCTTGCCTTTATCAAAGGCAAAGCTAGAGCCAAAAAAATAATGGTGGACAAATTAAAATTTCATTACTCTAAGGATATTTCATCGTTTAAAATAAACGTCCCAAATGAACTCTTTAACACTATATGCTCTAACAATTTCTGCTAGAGTATGTGGTTGTCAAAGAGTAAGAAGCGCAGAAAAAGAAAAGGCGGCCCGTACGAATTACTCTTCCTAGGCCCGACCAGACCTCTGCGCCCACTATGACTTCCAAACCCGCTCCAAAAAACTAACAAATCTCCTATCAGAATGCAATAGGTTTACGTGGTAAGCTTCCCTTATTGTATTCTGTTAGTCTCTCGTTTGCGTCCCAGGTTATTGTGTTTACAGAAACCTGGTTAAAGCCGGAGATTCTGAGCTCCGAAGTTTTTCCAGCTGTGTTCACGATATATAGGCAGGATCGGCCTATCAGACGTGGAGGTGGTGTCCTCATAGCGGTTGACTACAGTCTCGCGTCTGAAGCAATTACTTTTGAGGAGTGCAATGATGTTGAATTGCTTTGTGTGAAGCTATCAGTCAATGATAGCTCTATTTTTATTACTTGTTCCTACATTCCTTTTATGATGGAACTTCATATTTATTGGAACCATCTTTCCGCTATTCAGATGGTTTCCAATCGACTTTCGGAAAGGGACCATTTAGTATCTCCGATGTGACTATCGACATTGGGACTGAGTTACAGAATATATCTGATCGTCCAGTCAAAAAAGTCCTCTGCTTTCGCAAGACGGACTTCGAACGGCTGAAAAACTTTATATCTGATTTTTATTGGTCTGATTTGTACATGTGCACTGACATGGCTGAAGCCGTGGATATTTTATATAATGTCATGAATTCATTTTATACAGAATGTGTTCCGTTATACTTTCCGTCAACCTCGAATATGCCTCCTTGGTTAACCAAGGAGTCAATAACAAAAAATCTAATCTGTGTTTTAAATATAAACGTACCGGTTCTCAATCTGCCCTATCTTCTTATTTATCTGCTCGGTCGAGATTTACCTATTTATTATTGTAACTGAGCACTGAGACCCCCAAAGGCAAAAATGTGGCAACTGTGGAGGAAACCATACGGCAAACTACAGAGGCTGTGCGCTCTACAAGGAGCTGAAGAGTCGCATGCGGCAAGCGTCAGCTACGCGTCCACAAAACACGCAAAATGTGTATTATAACTAAAAAAGTACGCCAGACGTATTTTTCGCTAAGGCAGTCAGAACATCATTCGGTCCGCTAATTACCACCAAGGGAATCTCCTACGCCGAAGCCCTACGAACAGGTATGGAAAACCCCCTCCAGCCCCACCCAGAACACGCTCAGCAGACATCAGGGAAGCCGCAAAGTAATTTGGAAACCATGATGTTTACTACGCAACAAAGTATAATGGAACTTATGTCATTTATGAATACAACTATGCAAACCCTTGTTCAGAACCGAATAAGGTGATTTAGTTGCTTGTGGCAGAACAGTCCAAATAATTAATGTCATACCTTCGTATATCCATGTGGAATGCCAACGGCATTTCACGGCATAAACTTGAAATAACTCAATTCCTAAATATAAATCACATCGACGCCATGCTGCTTGTTGAAACACACCTTACAGGGAGATATAACTTCCATATAAGAGGGTATACCTTCTACCGCACTGATCATCCGGATGGCAAAGCCCACGGCGGAACCGGCATCCTAATCAGAGAACGCATCAAACACCACTTTCACCAAAGGTTTGCAACAAATCACTTGCAAGCCACATCCATAAAAGTGCAGTCGGGAAACGGTAACCTTTGCATTGCCGCTGTCTACTGCCCACCTCGCTTTACTATCTTTAAAGGTCAATTCATGGTCTTTTACAACACACTGGTGGAACGCTTCATTGCTGCAGGAGCATACACCGCCAAACACACGCACTGGGGATCACGCCTCGTGACTCCGAAGGGAAGGCAACTGTACAATGCACTTATAAAAGATTGGACTACATTTCTCCTGGTACCCCCACATATTGGCCCACAGTCCCCAGAAAGATCCCAAATCTAATCGATTTCGCGGTGACAAATAAAATCCCACGCGATTTATTAAGCACCATGGCCCTACCGGATCTCTCATCTGACCACTCGCCTTTGTTGATAACCCTTCTTCAAAACCCAGATATTTCGGACCACCCTTACAGGCTGACGTCGCACAACACTGGGTGAAATACAGAAAGTATGTGAGTTCCCACATTAAGCTAACTCCTCAACTAAATATTGAAGAGGACATCGTAGCAGCAGATAAGATCTCAACACCAAAACGGAAGGATGTGGAAATTAAAAAGCTCACAACCAGTCTGCAAATTGAACAGCTGGTTCTGGAAAAGAGGCGTCTGCGTCGTGCGTGGCAAACCAGCTGATCACCATGCTCGAAGCAACGCCTTAATGAAGCCACCCGCAAACTAAACAGGTCCCTGAAGCAAGACGCTGAAAGTGACCAACTAAAATATATCGAAAAACTTTCGCCAACTAGTACAAAGCATCCCTTGTGGAGGGCTCACCCAAACCTATGCTCTCGGATTGAAACCGTCATCCCGATAAGAAATTCTTTATGTTGTTGGGCCCGCAGCAACGGAGACCCTAAACCCCAGTAAAGTCGGCGAGCGTTGCCGACTTCAATTCATTCAATTTAAACGGCACATTCTACAACGAATGAAGTGAAGTCCCAGTAAAGTAAATGGGTGATTCGAATGTCTTGTCTGCGTATGGGTGTGTGTGAGTTTTAATAAAAAATTGTTTATTTTAGACAAATGCTACAATAATATTAAATAGGTCGCACACGCACATAATAATAATACACAAACACAATAAAAACTTAGACTTCCCTTCGCGCTGTCCGAACTCATTTTACACAATGACAACATAAAGAATTCTGAGTACTCTGAATTTACATTGAAAATTCATTGGCTTCATTCAGGCTTTGCACGCATTCATTGACTTTATTTCGCTGGGGCGCCTAAAACTTCGAACACATACGAAGTGAACGCAAAGAGAACGCAACAACTGAAGACATACTAAAACGAATGCGTACTCTAATTGCAAGAAAATATGATGGTGTTATGCAGCCCTCTAGTACGCATGTAAGCAAACAATCTGGCAGCACGCCAGTAGTCACTTCCTCGTATTCCTGTTCTATATTTTCATCTTTCGCGCCTACTAACACCTAACACGAACAAGCACGTCCTATTAAGATAGATATATTTTTCTTGGACGGTGATGCACTAAGTACAGTAAATTCAAATGGTGTCATATGGGCCACATAGTGTATCAACGTCCAAGAAGAAATATCTATCTATAGCTACTACGGGTGGGGGAAAATATAAAAGGGTCTCTGTTTTTTTTTACATTTTATTATTAGTTATTATCATTTAAATAACTATTATATTACATACATATTAATATTTGTGGCTCCACACAGTAGACGTAGTTTATTTATACGGAAACGGATCGATTCTGAATGGTCAAATTGCTGCAAGGGGAATACAAATTTTGTAGTGTCAAAGTTGGTTTCGTTTCTTGTTAATTTTGTTATTTAATTTATATAATTTAACATGAAGCATTTATGTGTTTGTGTGATTATTGTTGTTGGTTAAACAAGTTATAAAGCTTTCCGAATAAACATTTTCCTTCAGCAGTTCCCAAGGTCAAGGACATTTTGGTAGCTCCTCACCAAATGTCTTTGCCTGTACCTCCTATTCTCTTCCCTGAGGTCAAGAACAGGATACGGAAAATGAAAAGGCGGAAGGCTCCTGGACATTACGGGGTCATTGCCACTTTTGCAGACGATACTGCCATCCTTACGAGGTCTGAGTGCGTATATGAGACAACGGATCGGCTGCAGGTACTCCTCAATAGTGTTGAAAATTGGTGCTGTAGATGGAACATTGCAGTCAACCCTGATTTATTCATGCACGGTCAGTTGCTCCCTCAGAGCAAGGACCACTGTTATCTGGGCCTGGTCCTGGATTGCAGGCTCACGTTTGCCTCGCATACTAAGCGGACAAGGATAATGCTGGAAGACGCATCCCGGAGATTAAGCTGGCTTACTCATTCGCGCTTAATGTTGAGCCTGGCCAACAAAAGGCGGTTATACCTAACTATTTTGTCTCCGATCTGGAAGTATGGTGTGGCATCTGAAACCAACCTCCAGAAAATAAGAGCTTTCCAGGCGATGTTATTGGAGCAGAATGGTACATCCGTAATGCTGATATCCATCGGGATCTTCAAGTACCGCTTGTGGGTGAGGCAGCGAGTAAGCACAGGATCAGGCTAAGGACTTACCCCAACTCGTTGGCAAGGGCTGCAGCATCTGTGAGGGCCAGACGATGGCTAAAGAGAGGCATGATTCAATAGACATAATTAGTTAAGCCCAGGTGGCTGCTTTGCCTGTGGATCACCATTTGCTTTCTGTTTATTTCGGAAACCACTATGTATAAATTGCTGATGTTAGTAAAAGATATAGTTAACGCGAACAGAAGCGCTTCATTCTCATGGACAAATATATATATATATATATATACATATATATAAAAAAAAAGAAAACAGTAGTTTAAAGTAACTTCATTCATAAAAAGTTTTATTTAGTTTATTGTTGTGCATTTTCCAAAAGTTGTTTGTGGACGTTGATGCTATGGTTTTCTAAGATGGGGTTCTTTTTTTTTAATAACGCTGCCAAAGACGTAAATACTGACATATGTATGAATGCTTGATTTTGTTTGGAAATTTCAGAAAAATACACGTGCAGTGAGTACATTACATCGTTCTATTTTAAGTGCGTTTTTCAGCCTATATAATTTTTCCCAAATTGAAGATGTGGTCACACTGGATGACAAGTCACTTTTACGTGTGAACGAGTATTAAAAATTGCTACATATAAAACATATGTACAATTAATTGACCTGTATCTTTCGTTATCGGACGTCAACTAATCATGATTATCACCATAAAAAACCTTCAACAGCAAACTTTTACCATTGAGTTTGATCAAAATAAAACGGTAAATTGTATACATATATATCATATTCTATGCACCATTGTATTTTTATGTATTTGCATTAAACATTTTTGTTATACTAATTTGCTCTGCTATTTTTATTTGTTTAAAGGTTTTGGAACTTAAAAAAAAGATATACGAAGAGCGCGGTGCCGAGTATATTGCTGAAAAGCAAAAACTGATCTATGCCGGTGTCATACTGATTGATGAACGGACCATTGAATCGTACGATGTAGATGAAAAAAAGTTTATAGTGGTGATGTTAACTCGCGATGCATCAGCTCGACCAACAGAAACGGACACCACAAACAAATTGCCTAAGGATTCAAAGGTTCCAACAGCGGGAAATACTGAAAAATCAGAAACTAAATATACTGAGGATTTACCACATACGGAAGCTGAAACTGCTTCCGACGCCACTATTCCTCCAAGGCCAATTTCCAATTCTGATTTAATTGGAGAATTTGCAAATGCATCCTTGCAATCACGTGCCGAATCGAATTTAATTATGGGCGATGAATATAACCAAACTGTTCTATCCATGGTCGAAATGGGATATCCGCGTGAGCAAGTTGAACGTGCTATGGCTGCCAGTTTTAATAATCCAGAACGTGCCGTGGAATACCTAATAAATGGCATACCTGCCGAGGACGGGAACCAATTCAATGTGAACGATGAAGCGATAAATCCAAGTTTGATTCAAGTCAGGAGTCAAAGCCATATTTCCGCAGCATCAACTGAACGTTCAACGGAGTCGAATTCAGGTAACCACAATATCGGTATCTGTATTATCACCGTTTCCCACGGTCCTGGTCGGCGAATCTCCTAGTTTAAGTATACATAATGGGAGTTGTTGCACTTTTATTTCGTAGATATAACAGATGGAAAGCACGGTCTGTTTTTTTGCCTGATTTGAGAACTACTAGTACTTGTACTAGTACCTGCTTTCAATGCGGTGCAGCATATAAACACCGCATAATATGCGGTTGCTATGTTTTACCACCACAATGTATGTTACCCAAAAATATGCGGTTGAAAGAGACACTCAAATATGCACTCAACTTAGAAGAAGAAAAATGTTCTGACTTTTTCGCTTTCTCGGATACAGTCATGAAATAAATGCTGCCAGTGCAGAATGTTTCTGGCGAAACATATATATATATATTCCTATGGCAGCTTTATGATATAGTTGTCCGAATTTGATAAAATTAAAACCGAAATTCTAAAGTAATACCAAATGGTCAGATCTAAAATTTTATGCAAATATCTTAAAAATTGGCTAAGTTATAATAAGGTATACAGCTGCGAAAAAAAAAATAGCACCACTTGCCCAACCAAAGTTTAAATAGGTGTCCTACGTATATTTTTGGGTTTAAAAAGAGCTAAAATACATTTTTAGAAAGTTAAAACCCTTAACTAATTGGGAAATTAAAAACAACTACAATTGTTCTATGAATTCTTAACTTATTTAAGGAATTTAAAAGTAACAAAATTAGGCGAAAAAAAATAATAGCACCACTTCAGAAAAAATGCTTTAAACTAAAAATATAAACTAAACAGTAACAAATTCACTAATAACAAATGATTGCGTATTAAAACTACACTCATCCCACTAATTTAATATTTGCTAGTGTATTATTAGCAATAACAGCTGCGCAGCGTTTTGGCATGGAGTCAGCCAGGTCCTGGCACCGTTTTGGGGATATTTTGCTCCAGGACTCCTTAATCACGGCCCATAGCTTTTCGTTATTAGTTGGCTTAGAAGCTGCAACTGCCTTTTTAATCTCCGACCAAAGATTTTCGATGGGATTGAGGTCTGGCGAATGCAGGCCACTCCAGAACATGAAATGATTTGTTTTGGAACCATTCCTTGGCTTTCCTGCTGGTGTGCTTGGGGTCATTGTCTTGTTGGAAGACCCATTTAAGTGGCATATAGTATTCACATACACATGTTGATCCATGATGGTTTTTATCAAATGTATTGATGCAACTCCATAGTACGAGAAACAAGCCCATACCATTACACTGGATTCTCCCTGTTTAATTGTCTTTATTGTGTAATTTGGCTTATATTCTGTGTTCTTAGGACGCCTTACGTACGATCGAGATCTTTTACCACCAATCATAACATCTGACCATAAAATGTTTCTCCAATTTTCGCATGGCCAATTTAAATGATCTTTGGCGAACTAAATGCGCATGGATATGTGTCTCGCATTTAAAAGAGGGACCTTCCTTGGACTGCACGCTTTAAAGCCATGTTCCCTGAGACTGTTTGAACTGTTGCGGATATGTTAAGCTCCTTTTTAAGTTCGATAGCAGCTTTAAATTGATCTTTCTTGCTCTCGTGAACTAGCCTGTTGACGTGATGTGTGCTCAGTGATCGTTTTCTTCCACGTGTTTCGGGCTTCTCATTGAAGTTTTTTGCATTGCGTATCATTTTGCTTGAACACTGAAGCATTCGACCAATATTTCTATATGATTTTCCTTCACAAATGAGTTTTTTGATCAAGTCACGTTTTTCTGCAGTGCAGTGCTTTCTACGTCCCATTTTAATGATTTTTTAAGTTAATTTTGTACAAATTTCGTTCGAAACAACAGAGCAAATGTCAAGCTTCATAACCACGTACTTTCTACTAAAAAAAAGCGTGCGAAAAGTATTGATTATTTGAAAAAAATCGATAGCGGTGCTATTTTTGTTTTCGCCTCATTTTAGACCTTGGCGCTCAAAAAAAATTATAAAAAATAAAGGTATTTACAATTCAAAATTTTTTTGTTATTTTCGGATGGGGAAAATATCTAGCATTATGCGAAAAATCGGTATTTCGTACTATCGGTACCGCAACCTTAATTTATTTGATCAAGAATAAAATACGTTATGGTGGTGCTATTATTTTTTTAAACTATATAATATATATATATCAGAGATCTGCATTAGTCCACCGCAACTACAAGTACACCGCATACACACACAGTATTTGTAGACTCGCGTCACAAAACACCGCATAAAAAAATGAGGCGGTGTTTTTTTACTCGTTTCTTTTGTGCACTCTTTCTCTGCGGTGCCAAATATGAGTAGGCACCTACTGATTGGTTGACTTTTTACTTAAGCGGCCACCGCATATAGAATTGTGTGTGCAAAAACAACACTATCCTTTTTGGTGCCAATGCACTGGTTTTAAAAAGGAGATCAAAAGGAAATATACTTAAAATTATTTTCTAGCATATTGCAATTATTCTGCGTGTGTCACATTGGCCTTGGTCAATTTTAGGCATGTGTATTCTGCTAGGCAGTGTGCGACTTACAGAATTTCCACGCGGGAAAGAGACAGAGTATATTTTTGAGTGTGTCTTATTCCATCGCATATTTTTGTGTATTCTCTGTGTCCTACACGCAGACCTTGCGGTGGTAAAACACCGCAACCGGATATTATGCGGTGTTAGTAACACCGCAAGCGCATTTGATGCGGTGTGAGTAACACCGCCACCGCTTTTTGTGCGAGTATACTTGTAGTGCTCAAATCAGACACCAGTGCCGATCTCTGATATATATATATTTTTTTTTATAGTTCTGTTATTCTTAAACCGCGTAACAATATCAACCAAGACCAATGACATACATGCTGAGCTTTGAGACGCAAGTCTACAAAATACGTTATGTGTGTGTGTGGTGTAATAGTAGTTGTGGTGAACTAATGCAGATCTCTGGTACACTCGACCTTAGCTTTCCCATAGCTCTTATTACAAAAATTTACCACATTTTTGCCTATTTTCAGAAATTATTTGTGTGAAAACTGTATAAGATGAGATAATTCTTTTTTTTATTATTTTTGTACATTTTTAAACTTAACACTATGGTATCCTTTATCCCTTATCCTTTTTCTGGTATCATAACTACCCTTAAACTTTTTATTTTCAGTATTACGTTGGCTATGCTTCTCCGAGTACGATTTTTTTGAATTAAAAATTGTGTATATGAACAATTTTGTTTGTAAACATTTTAATTTTTAACTACGTTTTTTCACCTGTTGGAGTGTGTAAAAATTAAAGAAAAGATTTTTTTACAAATCGTGCTCGGTGAAGCATAGAGAATTTATTGATAATGATGGGTGAAAAAATTTGGTTCAATTCGATGAAAATTACTGGTAGAAGTGAACCAGAAAGTAAAAAATGCGATTTTCGGGAAAACGCGTTTAAAGATAGGTTATTTGCTCGTAACATATGGAGGCGACTATCTTTCGGGGTTCGTTTACCCATGAAGGAAAGCGAATTTTACAAACACCTTTATATGGCGTATTCCTCGGTTCCTCTATATTTTAAATATAAAAAATAAAAAAATCGATTTTTAAAAAACTAGAAGACCCCCCTTAAAAACTATTGATCCAGAAATGTGCTGACGATGACAAGTGTAAATGATCCTTTGCTTGTTATAATGATGATTATAATTTTTTTTAGATCCCTTTGAATTTTTGCGCAGCCAGCCACAATTTCTTCAAATGCGCTCATTAATTTATCAGAACCCCCATCTTTTGCACGCGGTTTTGCAGCAGGTGAGTTTTTATAATATCTTTTTAGTTATTTTTTTATAATATTTTCACAGATTGGTCAGACAAATCCAGCTCTCTTGCAACTGATATCCGAGAACCAGGATGCGTTTCTCAATATGCTTAATCAGCCGATTGATGGCGAAACAGACTCGGGTTCCGCTGACACTGTTTCTCGCGCTCAAAATCCCCCCCAGATTGAAAATATATTTGCATCTTCAGATGCTCAAGAGGAAGGAGAAAGAGGATCCATGGCTGTTGGAGGAAATCCCTCTGATGCTACGGAAAACATAGACGTGGAACAACAGCCACCAGGAGTCGGAGTAGCAACTATTCGCCTAAATCCTCAGGATCAGGGTGCAATAGAAAGGGTATTAGACAAAATTAATTTTAAGTATGAATAAATTTTACCATTTTTGTTTTCTTAGCTAAAAGCCCTTGGATTCCCAGAGGCACTTGTACTGCAAGCTTACTTTGCGTGCGAAAAGGATGAAGAACTAGCTGCTAATTTCTTACTTTCATCCAGCTTTGATGATTAAGTTTTCGAAAAAATGTAAAAAGTAACTTAAATACACAACATACAGAAGAAATCGTTACGGATAAAATTATACAAATTATTAAACTACAAAATATCTTATTACACTATGTGATCATTACTTAACATTTCCCTCTAACACTTACCCTGCCAAATGTTAGTTGCTCGCTTGTAGCAATGATTAAAACTCAATCGAATCCACTCAGTTCTTTGATAACACAAGCGCAGGGTATTATAATTTTAGTCAGAAGTTTGCAACGCTGTGAAGGAGACATTTTGGACCCTATAAAGTATATATATCCTTGATCAGCATCAACAGCCGAGTCGATCTAGCCATGTCCGTCCGTCCGTTTCTACGCAAACTGAAGCTATGAATGAAACTGCAGATTGTCTTCTATATGCTCTCACTACTATATAAGTCGGAACCGGCCGGATCGGACGACTATATCACATAGCTGCCATAGGAACGATCGATAAATTTTAATGAAAAAAATTATAACTTAACCAATTTTTAAGATATTAGCATAAAATCATTTTAGATCTGACCATTTGGTATTATTTTAGAATTTCGGTTTTAAGTTTATCAAAATCGGACAACTATATCATATAGCTGCCATAGGAATATATATATCTGTTTGGCTTTGTTGCTAGCAACATTTTTCGCCAGCAACATTCTGCACTGGCAACATTTATTTTATGACAGAAAGCGAAAAAGTCAGAATATTTTTCTTCTTCATCTTCTAATTACTGCAAGGGTATTTAAACTTCGGCCTACCGAATTTAGCTTCCTTTCTTGTGTATTATTATAGAATTTCGGTTTTAATTTTTTTTTTAATCGGACAACTATATCATATAGCTGCCATAGAGCTGATCGGAAAATTTTGAGAAAGAAAATCTAACTAAGCCAATTTTCCACATGTTTTCATAAAATTTGAGACATGGCCATTTGGTATTATTCCAGAATTTCGGTTTTAATTTTATCAAAATCGGACCACTATATCATATAGCTGCCATAGGACCGATCGGAAATTTTCGAACTAAGCCTATTTTCCACATATTTTCATAAAATTTGAGACATGGCCATTTTGTAATATTCTAGAATTTCGGTTTAAATTTTATCAAAATCGGACTACTTTATCATATAGCTGTCAGACAAATATATATCTCATCGCAACATATTTCGCTAGCAACATTATTCCATGCCAACATTTTTTATTAGCACCATTTATTTTATGTCAGTACCCGAGAAAGCGAAAAATTCAGAACATTTTTCTTCTTCTACTTCAAGGGTATTTAAATTTCGGCATGCGAAAGTTAGCTTCCTTTCTTGTTTGTTAATAACTTACTGATTAATTAGATCCTTTTGTCATCAACTTTTAATCAACAACTTGTAATCAATCTGTCATCAGCCTTTTTGTGTGAAGAGAGAAAAATGAAGTGAAGCCGCTGTTCTCCGGGTGCACCTTGCGACCGAGCTGGATGGCACTAACATGCTGGAACGCGGACCAGCCGAATGGCTGAGCACAGAGGTCCTAAAACTCCGGCTGTGGACGGACGCCCGCTTTAAAATAGATCCTGAGGCAGAGGCTCTACGTTCCGCGCGTCAAAGCGCGGATATGAAAAAGGCTGAGGTTCTGCGCCAAAACTGCGCCTGGACGTAGGAGACTGGCGTGTCTTCTGACAATTGCGCTGGAGTCAATATCGGCTAACCGGCTGACATCGCTGGGCCACCAGCTCAATTTCGCTGTGGGCACGGCTACGCTTAAGCCAAAGGCCGGCACGCAGTCCAATGAACAGGCTGTGGCTCCTGCTCTTGCTGCGGAGAAGCCCACTTGCTCCAGGACTACCACTCCGGATACGGCTGCAATAACGCCACAGGGCACCACAGATGCCCAGCCTGCTGCACCGCCAAAAAACCTGCGCCCTCCACTCTAAGGGCGCATCACGCGCGAACCGGGTGCCCCACTCGGGGCACCGGGCGCGTAGCCAAAGGTGCGAGGTGCACACCAGAAGAGGTGGCAGTTCTTGGCACTAACCGTGGCCGGAAAATGGCGGCCAGGGGCCGCAAGAGGTCGGACTAATGTCCTGTCCCCCTCCCCCTCATCCTATCAATACCCGGAGACACCTTCGAGACACCAAGCAAACCTCCACCACGCAAAGGCCGCATCTTACGTCCTATGTGAGAGGTTTGCTACAATAAACGTAGCATTTATCTAGGAGCCATGGATAAATTCCGGACGTGTCCTGGGGCTAACCACCCCATCCGGGAAGCTGCTTTAGGCAAACGACCAACCTTGCCCTAGAGCGGCGTTGTTAATTAACAAAAATTTAACATTTGTTCCCCTTTCACAGTTCATAATTGAAGACCTGGAGGCAGTTTGGTTTAAAATACCCACTGTCAATGGCGAGCAGGAGGCAGGCCTCCGCCTATCTTCCCGGCGACTCGGAGGATGTGCTTTGGCGGCTACCCGTGCCCTGGTAGAGCACTGCCAGAGAAACCGGTTTAGGTGGATAATCGCCTACGATGCCAAGGCGCATCACACGGTCTAGGGAAGTAACGACATAAAAAAAAGGGAAGGCACTCACCTTGACGTAACTTTCTGTAGTATAAACATGTAGTCCGTTGTCTCGAACTGGCACGTTGCAAGTAAAATCACTTTGTCAGATCATCAACACATCAGATTTGATATAGGATGCGCATTGCAATGCAGCCTAGTTACTAGAAATCCCAAAAACACCAACTGGGATCTTTTCTGTTTTAAACTTGAGCAATCCAGAGACTGCTCCAGCCGCCCGATATTATCCATAGACGAGCAAGAGCGTGAAGCCACTGTTCTATATACAAATATTAAATCAGCATATTACGCCAGCTGCGAGCAAAAGGTTCGCGATATCAAAAGGGCCGTTTACTGGTGAAGCGAAGGCCTTGACGATCTCAAAAAAGCTGCGCGAAGGTTCTTCAGTAAAGCGAAGAGTGGGAAGGCCACATGGGACTCCTACAAATCGGCGTTAACGCTCTATAATACAGAGCTGAAAAGGTCAAATCGGGCTACGTGGCTGTCAGGCTACGAAAAGCCCTATCCAAGGACCATTTAAACGGCATCTGTACGCTGAAGAAGCCAGATGGAACGTACACAAATAACCCAAAGGAAACGAGCAGCCTACTCCTGGCAACTAATTTTCCTGGGTGCGTGGCTATGGAGCAACCCATCTCAAAGAGAGTGGCACCAGCCAACCTTTTTGGGACTGGAGCGTGCCCACACACGCGGTTGACTATAGCGGCTGACTCCAATTGGCCTGAGGAAAGGGAGCCCCCCAATCGCTCAGAACACCATTCCATCCAGACAAATCACCTGGACCAGCTGGAATTAATCCATGCTTGTTGCAGAGGGGACTGCACCAAATCGCACTCCCCCTGGTCCTTTTAATCAGAGCTAGTTTAATGGGCTAAAGTGTAAGTCGTGTTTATTTCAAAGGCAGGGAAGAAAGATTCCCATTGGCCTAAGTCATATAGACCAAATAAAACTATGGAGAAGAAAATTGACCAGCACATCAGGGAAGTGAATCTCAGGCATCTTCCCCTTCATAAGTACCAATACGCGTATCAAGCTGCTAAATCAACTGAGACTGCCATTCATTGCCTTACAAGAACCATTGAAAGGGCCATTGGCGCTTAACAGATAGCACTAGTTACCTTTTTAGACATCTCAGGAGATTTTGACAACACGTCATACGAGGCTACTCGTGCCTCTCTTATCGGGTGGATTCTGGAAATGCTTAAATCCAGAATCATTACTGTAGACCTTGGAGGATCCATGACCTCAATCACAGCCACAAGAGGGCTCCCTCAAGGGCGAATACTCTCTCCTTTCTTGTAGATTCTGGTCATCGACGAGCTATTCTTTAAGCTTAACAACCTAGGGTTCCCCACTCAAGGCTACGCTGATGATCTAGTCATCTATATATTGAGCATGAGGGAACCATTGTGGACCGCATGCAGCAAGCCCTTAATATAGCCTACAGATGGTATCAGGACAAAGGACTGTCCATAAACCCGCCCAAAACTGTTCTAGTCCCCCATTTTCCAGAAAAGGTCTTTTTCTCTTACCAGCCCATCGCTAAATGGGTCCGCCATTGATTTTTCAGCTGACACAAGCTACTTAGGAGTCACACTTGACTTTAAGCTTAACTGGAACGCACACCTTGAAGATTTCATTAACTAAGCCACTCAAGCACACTTTGTTTGCAACAGGCTTTTCGGTAGAACATGGGGCCTTACGTCTTTTTCTTCACCGCGAACGGTCGTGTTTTTGTTTTGCTCTCCGATTTTTTTGTTTTTTTTTTTATTTTGTAAGCCGGGGTTTTTGTAAATTATCCGAAAATTTTTTAAATAACTTCCGCCGTTTGCTACCTCGCGTGCATGAGCTTTGTTTTGTGTTTAATTTGTTTCAATTTCACTTTGAGTTTTGTGCTAAAACTGTTTTCTTAATTCTCTTTTGTGCCTATCCCGTTTCTTATCGCTTAGGTTCCGTTTGTGTTTAGCTTCAGCTAAGCGGTGCTAAGTTCTCTCGCCCTCGATATTTTTTTCGCTCTCTTTTTCTCCCACTCACCCATGTTGACGGTTCTCCTCCAATAAAATGGGATTACTTTACTGTTGCCAATCCTGTAGAGAGGTTGAGAAGGAAATGAAATCCTTCATGCGCCAGACCAGAAATGGATGATGGCCAATTTTCGCAAAGCGAATGACCTGTTCACCGCGTTAGACACTCAGTTTAATAGTCTGAAGCTATTAAATGAGTCGCCAAAGCGCAAAAAATCTGTTGCTGGTCGGCAGCAACTGTGTGAATCCCAGCAACCTATGTTCGGGACTACCCCCTCTGTACAGCCTCCGACCCAAATACCAAGCCAATGGGAATAATAAAAGATTCGGTAACCAAATGTACAGAGGTGGAAATGGCAACTGGTCCGCCTCTTATTTCTGTTGTGTCCGCTGCGGTGCCCCAAACTTCGACGCCGCAGGCTCCCATTGAAAATACTCCCCAGGGTCAGGCCGGATTACCGGCGGTTGGTAACACTGTGTTACCTACCCCACTGTGTTACCCTCTCAGCTGTTCCACCATCGAAAACAATATTTGTTTCGCGGCTTGCCCCTGACCTAGCATCGGAAGATGTTCTTTCCCATATTCAAGGCAAAACCCGAGCCGAAAATTAAAAGTGGAAAAGTTTAAATTTTCTCATATTAGACATATTTCGTCTTTTAAAATTAGAGTCTCCACGAACTTCTTTAACACGATTTGCTCTGGTGACTTCTGGCCAGAGCACGTTGTAGCTAAAGAATTCAAGGCCAAAACAAAGAAAAAGCGGCCAGTGGGAGTACGGCTCCCCATACAAACACAGACCGCTAAGACCACTGCAAAGACCACCTCGACACCCTCAGTAACCAAAAAAGTAACCACTTCCTTCCAACTTTCCTATCTGAATACTAAAAGCTTACGCAGCAAGCTTTCAAAATTGTATTCTGACAGCTTTTCCTTTGCATCCAATGTTATTGTGTTTTCTGAAACTTGGCTGAAGCCAGAGATCCTTAGCTCTGAGATTTTTCCTGGTAAGTAAACAATTTATAGTGTTGACCGTTCTGTCCAGCGAGGAGGTAAAGTTTTAATTGCCGTTCACTCGTCCCCTATCTCCGAACTGGTTGGCCTTGACGATGACATCGAAATTATTTGTGTGAAACTAAATTTTTTTCCAGGTAGTTTTATTTACATTACATGTTCCTATATCCCTCCATCGGCTGAGGAGCGCATTTATCGGAAACACCTTTCGGCAATTCGGGCCGTTTCTAAAAGGCTTTCAGATCGAGACCAACTCATATCTCTAGGGGACTTTAATATTTCTGGAGCTCGTTGGTCTTCAGATGGTGTGTCAAATGTTTTCCAGACTGTGGCACGACCTTATTGATGGCCTGCTTGACACATCTTTAAACCGCTTATTGGATCTTTGTTTCGTCTCAGATCCTCTAGGTGTTGACTTAGTCAGAGCTGCTCCCATGACGCAACCTGAAGATCCTTACCATCCTACTTTCGAAGCGACTATCGACACGGGGACGGTTGTAAAGAATAAATCTGTTTGTTTAGCTAATAAAGTTCGCTGTTTTCGGAAAGCCAACTTTCATACGCTGAGTAACTTAATATCTGATTTGATTGGTCAAATCTGTACATGTGTACTGACATGGCAGCCGCCGTGGACATTTTTTACAGTACCATGATACTGTACTCTTTCTTTTTATCCTGTGTTCCGTTAACCTATCCGTCTGTCTCCAGTAAGCCACCTTGGTTCAATAAGGAGCTGACACACCTAAAAATGTGAAGTCTAGGTTTTATAATAAATACAAACTTACTCGTTCTAAAACTGTTCTTTCCAACTATCTTAATGCTCGGTCGAAATTTACCGTGCTTAACGCTAGGTTATATAAAAATTATTTGACTCGTTGCAGGGTTCAGTTCTCACAGGAACCACAGTTTTATAACTTTGTTAACACCAAGCGTAAACCAAACCTATACCCTTCCTCGCTTTCATTTAAAAACTTCAGCAAGTTCGGATCAGGCTATGGCCGATATTTTTGCTGAGTTTTTCAAAACCACTTATTCCTCTTCAACCAATCTAAACCAGATAAACCTGATTAACTCTTTCCCAATGCCCAGCTCGAACCTAATTTTCAGTCCTATCTTAGACGAAAGCTCTCTTCGTCTGGAATACCTGGCTGTATACTCAGGTATGGTGCCGAGGCTCTGTGTAACCCCCTTCTCAAATTGTTTACCTTATCTTTGGAAACATCAGAATTTCCCCTTATTTGGAAGGAATCATTTATAATTCTTATAATAAGGTAGGATATCGGATGCTGGTAAATGTAGGGGAATCTCTAAGTTGTCGGCAATTTCAAAACATTTCGAATGTAATTACTCCTCATCTGCAGCATCTATGCAGGTCCGTAATTTCTTCATGTCAGCATGGATTTATGAGCCTAAGATCGATCAC
>VNJU01005765.1:48799-88564 GCA_008042675.1 Drosophila seguyi | reverse complement strand
CGCCGGAGCTGGGACCTCTGCCGGCTTCTTCTCAGCCTCCTTGACCACGCCATTCTGCTCGACAGCAGGAACAGGTGCTGGAGCGGGAGCGGGTGCAGCTGCAGGTGCTGCCTGAGCTGCAGGAGCCGCTTTTGTGTTGGTCGTCATAGTGGAGCTACTGCTGCTCGTGACGATCATGGACCGGGTCATCGCAGAGGTATCCTTGGTTTTTGGCTCCTTGCTGAGCCGGCTAATACGCTCCGAGCTGGCCGTGCGACTGGATAGAGCTTTGGAAGCGGATGCCGCTTTGGGTACCAAGGGTTCCTGGTGAGACAAATAATTTAAATGGAATAAAAATCAATCAATTATAAATGGACTTTGGAACCTTACCCTTTTTGGCGTTGTCTTCTTCTCAGCACTGCTCAGTCGCGTTGAGCTGGAGGTCACGATCATGGAGGTGGACATTAGGTTCGCAGTTCGTTTAGGGGTCGTTTGTGCGGATGGCGAGGCGGCTGTCGTCTTTACGGGCGGCTTCTGCTGATCCTTCTTCAGTTTGTTGATCTCTGCAAGGGCTACACATGTTTAAACTCTCGTTTATCCTCAAGAGACTGCTTGGACTCACCATCTAGAGACATGCCAGTGCCGGCAATGCTGGCGGGTCGCGGTTTTCGTGGCGCCGTTGCCGGTCGCCTGGGAACCATACCCGATGTGGACACGTTTGTCGATGTGGACATGGCGCTGCCGGGCCTTGAGCTGCTGTTGTAGTGTCCGCCGGGCGTGGCATTTCCCGATCGCGAGCCTAGAGAATCGAGTTTGGATTAGAAGAGCCAGCACAGGAGGCGGATGCGCACTCAGGGGTGGGGGAGAGTCAATATATTATGGATGAGCTAAATGTGGAGCACCAAATAAAGCGTACGTGAGTTCTGTTGTGACCGTAACCAGAGTGAGTGTACCATTATTGAAGGGAGTTGCACAGAGGAGAAGGAAAACACAAAGCCAAATGTAGACACAAGTTAACCAAGAAACTACAGAGACAGACTTAATGGATACCCTATCCTTACACATAGCGAGCAAACATAAAGGAAGCTGGAGGAGGACAAGGAGACACAAAGTAAAACCAAGGACCAAAAAATACGTATACCCAATACCAGAGGTTGAGACAATACCCAGCACATATGTTTGTGTGTGAGTATAATGTTATATGATGTCTAAATTAAATAAATATAAATGAAAATCATTATAAATATATAAGAAATTAAAAGCTAAATGAACTTTCCGATTCACCAAAATAATTGTATATAAAAGATACAAAATTATGTGTAATTATATGGATACATACGAACGAAACGACCGACAGATGGGCGACAACGAGCAGCAAACAATATGGACCAAAGGCGACCCCAAACAAAAGGATCTTATTATAGGAATGTGTATAAATTAGGGATGCATCGATAAAGTATATATTTACTTTGAGAATGCAAGATGATTATCCTAACGAGATGCAAGATTGGACAAGTGCAATGCTAGTAAACTAGTTTATGGATTTTTGTGTCTAGATCTCTTTATAACAAACTTGTTTCTTGCTGAATATTTAATTTTTTGCCTTCTACCAATAAATGTAAATCATATACCAAATAAGGTAAAATAACTTTATGCACTTTGAATATTTATAGGCAACATTAAGGAATAATTAATGAAATTAATGGTTTCTTTTAAATGGAAATGAGATAAAAGTTGAACCAATAATTGCTGCTCAAATGAACTTGGGACACTACCGCCGATCGTTCGTTTTTCGTATGCCCTTTTATGGATCGATCAATCGATCGATCGATCGATTTAGGTGGGGAACCCAAGCCTATGTTGGTGTGCTTATGTGGTGTTGTTGTGTGGTTGTGGTGTGTCTGTGGTGAAAGTTCAAGATAGCCAATTGTGTGTGCTATCGCTAGCTACTCGAGGAAATGGGTACGCTATTCGAAATCTGCTGAGTGTTTAGTGTGGTGTTCAGGTGCTAGTGTGTTGGTGTATTGGAGTGTTGGTGTTCTGGTGTGATTATTGTTGGTAGTTCGAAATGGTTTGGATTTTTTTTGTTGGGTTTTGTACTTTTGTTTAATCGCACACACCTGCATTCACTAACAAACTAGCAGAGTTCATGAGCAACAATGAGTTGGGATCGAAATCGAGAAAACGGTGGGGGTTAGTAGAGATCGCATATTGCTGCTGCTGGCCGCGCCCACGCCCAGTCGCGTTCGCGCGGAGGGATGCGTTGAAGGATGAGGTTGAGGCAAATGATGACTGGAGGTATTTCTTAGTCGCTGCAGTTTGCAGGCCGAGTGTGGACTGGCGTTGGTGCAGGTTGTGGTGGTAATTGGGTTGTTGTGGTGCTGTGCTGCCATAAACCGACCAACTGCTAATCTGTGTCATGCTCTTACTGGTGGTGTCCCGCTGCCCGCCGGCACCGCTAGCCAGCGGCCGGAAGCTGGTCGATATACCGCCGCCCAGCGAGTACTTTCCGCGCTCCCGCTGCTGATGGCCACCGCCGCCACCGGCCAGGTGGGTCATGCTGCGTGACATGATGCCGGCGGCACTGGAGCTGCCGCTACCGGCGCTTCCAGCTCGCCGGGATCGTGCACTGCCGGCGGGGCCTCTGCGCCCGCCGACGCCGCCCAGCGATGAGGTCTCGTCCAGCATCTCCAGTTCCCGTTCGCGGCGTTCCCGCTCCAGAATGGCCCGCACGTGCTCCCCGTTGCGGCGTATGGGCTGCGCCAGCTGGTCCAAGCGGTTCATCGAGTAGGCTCGTCCTGCGGTTCAGTTGAAAGTTTGTTGAGAATTTTTTGTTTTGCGTGAATCGTTGCGAGCCCGGCTTTTCTGGCTGCGGAGCGATCCTTACGAAGCTACGTAGCATATCTACTTACGGTTGCGCTCAAAATAAAGGTGCATGTGTTTTTGGTGATTATTTTTCACTGAAGCATGAAAGATATTTTGTATTACCCAAAAACAAGCATACCCTCCATTTCGATCGCAACTGTAGTTTGCCACAAGGAGACGGCACAAAAAGATGTGGACAACTGGGCTACAAAGTGGTGTTTACAAGTGAAGCGTGTGTGTGTGTTGGCTGGTGTTCTTTGTACAGTGTGTGTGTGTGGCTGTGTTGTGTTGTGCAGGGAACAAAGTTTGTGTGTTGAGGTGCTTGGAGAGAAAAGTGTGCTCCTTCTTTTTTCTCACTTTCTCTCTGCCCAAAAGCAGCGAACCCCCGGGGATCGACGGATGCAAATTCAGGGACTTGGCTTGGAGGGGCAACTCTTGGTCCGGAATGGGCTAAACCAAAAGAAAACTCTACTAATTGGATGGACAGATGGATGTCGCATGAGAATGGAGCTGATTCATGATGATGATGCGTAGTAGCTGGACGATGAAGCTGATTCTGATTGCCATTCGGAGAGCGGAAAGTGTGGGTGTGTGTGTGTATGAATGGGAGATGGGATGGCAGATCGACTGGGTGGGTCTTACCTGGGGTTCTGGCCGGCGTGGTGCTCAGGGAGCTGCGCGACCCGTAGTAATGCCCGTCTCGGGGGCTGGGTATTGTCGGCATGAGGTCCGTTTTCCTGCGGTAAACGCTTCGGAACACCATGGGTGATGTGTCAACGCTATCTTCTGCAATATTCGTTTTTTTTTTTGGGTTTTTTTGGTTGTCTTTTTTGATTTTACATGTTTTGGATTTTTTTATTTTATAATTTGGAATTTTCAGATGCAGTGCCGAAATCATTTTCTAGCAATTCTTCGGCCTAAAGCATAATACTGGACTTACGAAACTATTAACGAGAGAAACCAAAAGCGAAAATAGCTTTAAAAAAATAAAATGAAAGTGTTTACACTGGGTTTTTGACTGATACGTTATTGTTTTTAATAGATTTTAAAATTGTTTTTATTTTATCATTTAAATTTATTATTATATCAAATACCATACTTGATATAAATCAAGTGAGAATAATCTCACTTGGTATGATATTTATTTATCAATAATAATCTCTTAAACAATCATATAAACAGCAATTTATTACCTTAAAAGGTAATTTTTTACATAATTCTAAATATCTTAATCCAGTGCAAACACTTTCAGTACAAAACAACCATGCTTTTTTTCGAAATCTACATTGGAATCATCACAAACGGCCGATGCTGCTTTCCAGGGGTTAGCTTCAAAAAGAGCTCTTAAAGCAATCTGTACAAACTGTGGGTCCGGGGGGTAAAAGATCATGCAAAAACTGAGGGCGAAAGACACATGCCTTTTGACGGGGGGTTAGGAGGGTAGAGACAACGGAGTTAAGAGCTTACGGCGGGCGTGGGTTACGATTACGGGGTTACGGAGTTACGGCAAAAGAAACAAACAAAAACGGGGTCAGAACGAGTTGAGTTAAGAACAGGAACGAGCTGAGAACAGGAGTAGAAGTAGAAGAACCCTCACCCTTACGATACGAGTTATGGTTATAGTTGTTGTTGTTGTTGTGGCCTGAGCCTGTGGCTATTGGTGTGATATTTGTAGCTGTTTCTGTCGGATTGGGTCTGTGCGCTATTGCTGCTTTGTTGGAGGAGGAACTGGGCGGATTAGCCGGCCCATCGATATTTATCTCGCTGCCGGCGATGGATAGCGAGAAGCGCTTGGGCGGCTCATCATTGGAGTAACCCCAATTGAATACCTCGTACATGGACGAGGATTTTCGTCGGTGATCTGTGTGTGAATGCGCGGTATTTGTTGTTCGATTCATTTCAGATAGAGAGAGAGTAGAGATAAGTGAACGTTGTTACAGAGGTGTAGCTTTTGGGTGCAAATCAAATATATATTCGAAAACGGAACAAATAACGTAAGGGAGAGAAAAAAAAAATAACAAAGTGATCGTGTGCCGTGTGAGAAGGTGTTTGGAGTATGGGGGGTTATATCTATATAATTATAGTAAGTCACATGTACACGGTCAGCGCCCGGAATGGGAGATAACACAGTGGAGAGAGTAAGGCTATAGAAATCTCTAGGGGACACATGTAAACGATAACTGGTCAATTACGAGTGTCTAAGGTAACGATAACGATAACTGCAAAGTAAAATTTAATCTCATTAAGGTGTGTGTTGTGTGTGTGTGTCAGGTGTCTAGTGTCTCTGCGAGTGTTGTTTATTGTATTCTGTGTGTGTGTGTGTGGGTGTCGGGGGTAATCTAAGTGCCGGCAAGGGGCATTAGGTACTCACCGTCGTGTCTGTCCGTGGAGGAGGAGGCACGCTTCTTAGCACCACTGTCGGCAAGTTCACGCTCTGAACTTCGACGTGAGAGCGAGGCGCCCGCTACGTTCGATATAGATGTCGATCTGTGAATGGAATAATTCACTATTAATGCTTATAATTTCTTTAATAAATGGGTAACTATTAAATTAACAATAAATTAAAGAAATATTTTAATTGGAAAAATTATTAAACTGTTAATAAAAGAACCCTATAAGAGCTTTTACACTATCATTGCTTTGGTCTCCTGGGAAAACAATTTTCTAAATATCATGTGCTTGATAAATATTATAATTACTTTTTAAAAACTGTTTTGAAGTTACTTAATTTTATACTACTTCTCAAGCCAAATGCTGATTAAAAATAAAATATAAAAGCATAAATTAGATTCTCATTTCTGGCATGTCACTCAAGTGATAATTAGTCGCAGCACAGTTGAAATATGTTTAAAATAATAGTCTAGATAGCCATGATGAATGGCTAAAAGCAAAAACACATGCTCCATGAGATATTGTTGCTAACAATCGTATCATATTTATATTGCGGCCTTACCTCCGCTGACCCCAAAAGGCACTGGGCGATACGAGGCCATAATCCGCGGGTACATCCAGCAGACGAGGAGTTGAGGAGCCAAAGGCGAAGCCAATGGAGTTTCTGTCCCGCTTCTTGACTTCTATTCGGGAATCGCGTTCCTGCAAGTGTTATTTTTAGATTAGAATAGGGCTCCAGGTTGATTGTTATCCCAAGTTCTTACTTGATTTTTTTTTAGAATATACTCGCGACGCTCCTTTTCGGCCTCAAAGATGGCCTTCTTGCGCTCCTCCACCTGGTGGCGCTTCTCTGTGTCACGTACCCGTATCTCCTCGATGCGCCGCCGTCGCTCCTCCTCCTTCTGTTCACGGTACCGCTGGGCGGCCTCCGCCTGGGCGCGCAGCTCCTCGATCTTACGCTGCCGCTCCTCGTTCTGTCGGTCGCGTGCATATTTCAGCTTCTCCTCGCGGTCTTTGGACGCTACACAAACGAAACACGCAGTTAGCAGATATTATTGAATGTAAAGGGGTTAACTCGATGATAAACAATGTTACGTTCGTTCGCAGGCAAATAAAAGTGGGAATTATTCCGTTGCGTAGCTCTACCTGTGGCCCAAGCAAAAAATCAATATAAAATCCGCTTTATTAGCCACATTTTTCGGCCTTTTGCCGGCAAGTTATTTGCCAAGAGAGCTCGCCCTGCTGACGTCACCGACGATGTACGCTCACATTTTGTGGGTCAATTGACAAAACTACGGCGAGTGAGTGTGGCATGAGCGAGCAACAATAACAAATGGCACAAATACACGGACACTAACGCCCTCTCATTTCGCAAAATAAGGCGAAAAAATAGAAAGCAAATGCAAGCGCACATTTTCCTTTTTTATTTTCTCGTTCCATTGAAATGACATTGAGGAGGCGAGCAGAGAAAAATGCGAGAGGAGCGGTGCAAAAAGCAAACAATAATAAATAATAATAATATTTGTGTTAAGAAACAAGCTGTTGGCTTGCGGAAAATGTCTGCATAATCGAACTGGGCCTTATCGGCGTTATCGGCCATGATATTTTTGGAATTCCATGACGTAAGTGAGAGACGACAAAGGAACAACTGCTGCAAGTCAATCTTGTCAGTTCACATTTCTTCATTCCATGTGTGAAAATATTGAGGCAAATGGAAAATTATCAGCGGCCAAGGTCGGAGACATATTTTTGAGGATAGTAACAGTCTTTGGTTTTAGAATTGTTTACAGGAAAACTGTGCATACTAGTAAAGTTTGGGTTCTAAATACGAATTTTGAATAATAATAATAAAGGGTCTAAGAATCTTTTTTTTTTTATAGATTTTTCCAAAAATGTGAACAATCTATTCTGAAGCTGTAAAGGCTACAGCTCTATGGGCAAACGAGATACATTTAGTTATTTCAATAAACCTTTTTTTATAGAACTTGATTTTTATTCAAATTAGACGTGGCTTCTTTTATTTATATTATTCTTGCTTCTTTACTTTGCAAAAGGTCTATATGTATTTCATATAGGATAGGCTTTGTGCCAGCTTTTAAGGAAACTATGTCGAATCATTTAAAAGAGTTCTTCTGTTAGTAAGCGTGATTCTTTGATTTATTTTTAGCTGATAATAAACTTAACTGATAAGTAAATAAGTCTATGCAGTTTTTACTACACTTTTTGGGCTACTAATACGGTTAGATTGGAAGGATGAAGGATGGTGTCTCTCAAAACTTTCGTTTAAAATGCATTTATAAAACATCCTAAAGAGTTCTTTTTACATGTTAACAACGGAAGCAATACAAAAAAATTGTTAACAAATTCTTTCACCGAAACGTCAACTACCAGAGATTCTTTTTACATATCCCGGCTTGTCCCAGACCTGTCACAGAGGCCTTTGGAGGGTTAGGCCAGCGATAAGGAAGCACATTAAACAGGCCTAAAGTTCGCTTTTTTGTTTAGTGAGATCATGCGGCAGGTATGCAGAGCAGGAGGGGGGCGGGGCGGGGCGTGGCTATGGAATGTCAACTACCTTGAGTGTCTTCTTCGGACGAGGTGCCGCCGCCGCCCACCTGGGCAAACCAATGCAAGGTTGCGCCGGCGCCGCAGCCCGTTGTCGTCGTGCTCTTTACCGCCGACTTGGCAGGTGCGAATGCGTGGGCTGGAGTTAAGCGGAGTATACGTATACACAACATATGCATGTATTATTAGCAAGGTGAGTGTGTGCGAATGTGCTGATTTTACTGTTTATATAACTCGCAAATCGCGATAATCCCAGTGGAAGAGGCCTTCAGGCGGACTTACCTTTTCGCTCAACGCTGCCCTCGCGGCTCTCCGGTCGCTTGGATGTGTTTTCCACTGAAAGTAAACGAAGGGGAGGGCGGCAGGTGAGTAGTGTGATTTTTCCGGAGTTTTCACGCAGGAACTTGGGGGAAAATCAATTGCCGTTCGTTCAGCCAGAAGAAGCAGCGGTTAAAGGAGAACACCAAAAACACGGATGGACGAACGAAAAGGACAGACGGACAAACACAAACACACACGCACGCGAACACACACACACAAACAAACAGCAGCTGCGATGACGAAGCGAGAGACGTTGGAAAAATGTGTTTGCCCTCTCGCTCTGCTGCTGCTGCTGCTGCGAACTGGAGACATCAACTTATTTATAAACTCAAAACTCCGGACGACGGATTGGGGGAGCCCAAAACACACGGCAGCGAATCTTCGCCCATTTCGACGGGGGCAGACACTTCTTCTGGCTTCCTCTCCTCTTGCTTTTTCTCTTTTTTTTCTCGTTTCTTCACTCCGTTTGCTTTGGCCGTGGTGTGAGTGCTGCGCAGTCGACCAGTACTTTTTGGCCGTGCCAAATGCCCCGAAAACACGTATTTCCTGGCCGTTTTCGACGCGCCGCCCTGCACTAGGCCTTGTCCTGCGATTTCGCACTCTGCGGGCCTGTTTTCAATGCGTACCTTCTGGATTATTCGAAATATTTTCGTGTTGGCCCCCAAGACTCGCCATATTCACTTTCAAGCAGTTGTGAGCAGTGTGACCAGACTAGCCGAGCTAAAATGATTAAAAATGGATCGAAACTAGAGGTGTTGAAAATATCGATTAAAACATCGTGTTTTGGAACTATCGAAATAAGGTAAATTAAAATTTAATAATTGATAATTTTTTAAGTAAATTTTATGACAACTCTTCCTTTTGGATACACGCGAACAAAAAATTATGAAATTAAATTTCTTACCTACTTTAAATGTTTTGGTGGTTCACTAAAAATGTTAGAAAAAAAAACCCAAAAATTAAAAACAAAACTCTTATTGGATTGTAATTCATTTTTTATATTATTTGGTTCCACATGCTGTGGGCATAGCAGAAATTAAAATAATCTGATTGGATTGTTTTCAAAATATGGCCATTAAAGGCGCTCTCTTTTAGTTTAAAGCAAATTCGATTTCAGAAATTCATTCCTCGGAATGCTTGAGTTTAGTATCCCAACATGATCCCATAAGCGTATTTTCTCTTAAGCATAATTTTTAATAAACAATATTAGTGTTTTTCTGCGGCATTGCATAGCTTAGCCAGCAGGGCGGTGAGCTGGAGTAGGGAGTTAATGCCGTCGACTATCTTCATGTGAGTTATACCGATCTCTCGGATAAAGTCCAGCTTCAGGTACTCGTCGATGTTGATGCGCTTGCAGACGCGAAAGATGTTGCCGATGATGTCCTCGGGCGAGTAGCCAAGTTTCCAGAGCTTGGCCAGTATCTTGTAAGCCTTGTGGATGTCGTTGGCGGCGCAGTGTTGGATCATATCCTCCAGCAGCTTGGGATGCGGCTCGTCACAGACCTTAAACACGTTGTCCATGGTGATGTCGCCGAAGCCCTGGGCAGTCGATTGCAAATTGTTCAGTCCCTGACGCATGTCGCCCTGGGCGGTGAAGACAATGGCCTCCAGGCCGTCCTCTGTGTAGTTGAGCTTCTCCCACTTGGCTACCTCGATGAGCTTGGCCAGGACCTGGGCGTCGGAGAGCTTGGTAAACCGCAGCATAGCACATCGGGACTGGATGGGCTCGATGATCTTCTCGCTGGTGTTGCAGGCGAGGGCGAAGCGTGTGGTGCTGCTGTAGATCTCCATGGTGCGACGCAACGCCTGCTGGGCGCCCTCTGTCATGCTGTCAGCCTCGTCCAGAATCACGATCTTGTGGCGGCCGCGCGGCAATGTCACCTTCTGCTGGGCGAACATCTTGATCTTGTTGCGCACCACATCAATGCCGCGCTCATTCGAGGCATTCAGCTCAAGGACCGCCTCCTTGTAGCTGTCTCCCAGCAGGATGCGTGCCAGGCACTGGATGGTGGTGGTCTTACCCACGCCCGGAGGACCCTTTAGAGAGGCGGAAAGTGATATAGTGGACATTTAACAAGAGTTTTCTTATACTCACTGCAATAATTATGTTGGGTGCATTTCCCTGGGTGGCAAACACGGAGAGACGCGCCACCGTGTCTTCGTTGCCCACAATCTCCTTGAACTTAACCGGGCGGTACTTCTCGATCCAGGGCAAGTTGTTCCGCTTGTCATCCACTACGACCTCTGTATCTTCGGGC
The DNA here is from genome assembly GCA_008042675.1 of Drosophila seguyi. Taxonomy (NCBI): domain Eukaryota; kingdom Metazoa; phylum Arthropoda; class Insecta; order Diptera; family Drosophilidae; genus Drosophila; species Drosophila seguyi. The sequence goes on along the minus strand of VNJU01005765.1, from coordinate 78,185 downwards.
ATTTTTCAATTAATTTGCGAATTTCCAGAACCAAACAAACTTTAATGCGGCGAAAATTCAGCGTGTGGTGCTCAGTATGACCATAGATTGGGCGCCAAAAAAAGAAGACTGGAATTGTGGTGGTACTCTGTTGGCATTTGTTTAATTTAATTTCTCGTAGTGCCTTAATAGGTTCTATGAAAAGAAATCTATTATGAAAGAATACGTCGCAAATAAAAGTATTAATTAAAGAATATTACTAATAATTAATCCGCCTTGTATGACAGTGGCTTTGCTACTTTATCCAATTTCACCACCTTTTATTATTACAGTCGACAACCGTTAAAGAAGGCATTAAAGATTTTAATCGTTGTCAGCGCGGTCACACTGGCAGTCGCGGAAAATAAAAGAATTTAGCTGGCCAACTGGTCGAAATTAACGCGGAAATGCAGATGCAAACGTACAAACTGGTGGTCGTCGGCGGCGGCGGCGTGGGAAAGTCGGCCATAACGATACAGTTCATCCAGGTGAGGCCCCGTTGCAGCCCGGCGGTGCCACGCAGGGATCCAAACACACACGGAGAAGAGCAGGGCCTGGGGAGGGGGAGTGGGGCGGTGAGGTGGGCCCTTGTTTTGGCAAAAGCAACAAACAAGCAAAGCTAAGCAAAGCAACAAGCGAGGTGCGTCTGTGTGTTTGGACATGCGTGTGCTGTGTGTGCTGCATAGTTTCGAGCGGAGATCATCGGGGCCACGCCCCCGTATGTATCCCCATTTGGGCACTGGACGGATGCTACGTACGGTCAAGCGTCGCGGAGTTGTGGCTTTTGGGTGTGCCCCCTGTCTAGTCTGGCCTGGTCCGATCGATTTGGTGTGGTGTGCGGTGTGTGTGCTGTGCCATGGTCACGACCATTCATTCCATTTATTTTTAGGCATTTGCGTCACCCGCACATCTTTCTTTCGCTTTTGTATCCATCCCAGGCGCACACACACACACACAGATACGCCGTAGATTTTCCCCAAAAAGATATAGAGCACGGCGGGGCAGCGGCGGACGATGATAAAGTGGCGTCGTCTTGGACGTGTGTAAACAAACGTGAAGAGCGCGCAGTGATAAATATTCTCGATCTTAATCTTGCAGAGCTACTTCGTCACAGACTACGATCCCACCATCGAGGACTCCTACACAAAGCAGTGCGTTATCGACGATGTGCCAGCCAAGTTGGACAGTGAGTACATCTAGTGATCTTTGCGTTGGAATCCCATAATTTATCTCTCTTACTCGCTAGTTCTGGACACGGCCGGGCAGGAGGAGTTCAGTGCCATGCGGGAGCAGTACATGCGCTCCGGCGAGGGCTTCCTGCTCGTCTTCTCGCTCAACGATCATTCCAGCTTCGATGAGATCCCCAAGTTTCAGCGTCAGATATTGCGCGTGAAGGACCGCGACGAGTTCCCCATGTTGATGGTGGGCAACAAGTGTGACCTGGAGCACCAGCGGCAGGTGTCTCTGGAGGAGGCGCAAAACACCAGTCGCAGCCTCATGATGCCCTACATCGAGTGCAGTGCCAAGCTGCGGGTGAATGTTGATCAGGCCTTCCACGAGCTGGTGCGGATCGTGCGCAAATTCCAGATCGCCGAGCGTCCGTTCATCGAGCAGGACTACAAGAAGAAGGGCAAGAGGAAGTGCTGCCTTATGTAAGAATCTCCAAAACCATATAACGAGTATAACACCAAATTTTCGAAACACGCGTCGACTGAGCTTTGAATTCCGTTGAGAAGACGATAAACCAGAAACCAAGTAACCAGTAATTGAAACCAGTAAACGTGCGACAGAAAACGAGCCCAAACGAATTGCATTTCTATCTGGAGCCAGGAGCCAGGTGCCAGGTGCAACGAAAGAATCGAATAAGCTTTGCCACTTTCAAATAGCTAACGAAGAAACTCAAAAAAACAACCCAATAACTAAAAACTCAAACACTAAGATGGAAAGTAAAGGAAACACGCATATATAGTTAGATATATACAACAGATTCACACGCATACACGGATAACATTGTACACACACATAATATATGATATATATATATTTCTACATATATTTTTGTAATATTATTTAAGGACGAATGTTTTCTATGATTACTATATTACCAATTGTGCGTGGCCGGCACCGCCGCTGGCCATTTGTTTTTATATATGATAACTGGCAATAACTGACCCCCAGAGCGTTTGTTTCGATTAAGCCAAAACGTAATAATGTGTTATTGTAATTTGTATTGTTATTTACTACTAATATATACACGTAAACATATTATAAACTAAAAACTGCTTACAATCCGATTTTGTTGTAATAAAAACAAAACAAAAAACATTGAGTGCCTCGTTCTCGCGCGCGTAGAAAGCTAAACCACACTTCCGTGTCCTACTCACCCAATTTTTGTAAGCTGCAAGGCGCACAAAGTCCACAGCTCAGCTCAACTCTTTAAGGATAATATTTTTGAATCTATGTTCGCCACAATGTATTTGCAAACTGTGTTGTTGCCTGAGCCGCAATCTCTTTTTAACTCCTACTGTACACACTGCTTAATTTAACGAACTTATTTAATGGTATCTAAATAAATATATAATTATATTTAAAATATTAAACATATGCGCAATTCTAATAAAAAACCACACACGGAGAATCACAAACGCTTCCACATAGATGCCTGTTTCATTGCCTATGACGGCTTTGGAGTGGAATTGTACTTGCCAGCGAGGCAGGAGTAATTACATGGGGAATCCTGGCAAGTGCTGGGTTAATTAGTCAACAGCTGGCCTAGAAGCTGGCTGATGGGGTATAAAAGCATCTTCGCCAGAGATTGGGACAGCAGTTGTAGACAGAATGAATCCCAAGAGCGAAGTCCTGGTTGCCGCCGTGCTTGTCCTGATGCTGCTGGCCTGCGTGGAGTGCCAGGTGAGTGGCTTTCCCTCTACATAAGGTTCCACTTAACAATAATTTGCAATCTCCAGTTGACATTCTCGCCGGATTGGGGCAAGCGATCGGTTGGCGGAGCTAGTGGCGGCTCTACGGCATCCTTCTTCGAGCCCGTGCATGGCAACTGCCGCACCTCCAACGAGATGCTGCTCGAGATCTTTCACTTTGTGCAGTCGCAGGCCCAGCTCTTCCTCGACTGCAAGCATCGAGAGTAGAGGAGGACGAGGTCCCCCAACTAGCACACCACACACACGCACACACATGCACAATATCCATATATAATCTAACCCATATATATATACATATATACAGCACGTTATCAAGGTAGTCGTAGTCGGCATTTAGATTTAATGGAATTTTCGTTTTCCCAACAACACAACAATAAATAAGCGCATCTGAAAATGTAGTTCAAAACTGGAATTATCTAGAGGGGGGATTTCTAGCTTTTCCCATCCTTCAACTTTTCAAGTTCATCCCCCGAAAAAAAAACAGTCAGCTATTGGCCGCAAATTAAATTTAATTCCATTTCGAAAATTGCCACAATTAAATCATTTGACTCATGATGACACCCCCTAATGGACTCCGCTGGTGCTTAAGTTCCAGTGGTTCAGTGGCCCACGGGTTCAGTTCGTCGGTGAAGTTCAGAGGATCAAAATGTGTGCAATCTACAACTCCAACTGTAAAGTTCTTGAAACTCTAATAATAATTCTTTGGGTTCTCTCCATTCCCTCGCCTGTCAAGTGTAAGTTCTTTTTAAATCCACCTCGTCACCGCTTTATAAATACCACCAGAGATCGTGCCAATTGATCTGTTTGAGTTATGTGATCGTGTCAGTGTCATTCCATTTAATGTGTCAACATAAATAAACAAATCCCCGCACATATGTAGCTTGTAGCTTATAGCATCTGTTCATCATAATGTAGCACCGAGAATAGAAGCAAATGATTTGAACAGACGGGCATGGGAGTCGTAAAATGATTTTAATCGGATGTCAAGCGCCACTGGCCCAGTTATTTTAATTTCCCCGAGAATGCATTTCGGTGTGAATCCGTCGCTGGACTTGCCATTAGCGGGGCTTGAATAATGGTGCAGTGAATCAATTTTTTAAAATGTGCATTTCCCGGCAATCATTAAGGGTTTTTATTGTAGATATAGAGGTAATGTCTTTATGATGGGAGTAATGGTTCATAAAATTTTATAGATCTGGATTATTTTGGATGGAAGTATTTAGAGATCAGTATGGTTACTTGATTTCGTAGAGAATTTATAGATTAAGGTATTTTACTTCTAAAGGGATTTTTATAAAAGAAAATGAACTATTAAATATTTCAATTTAATCTATTTTAATTTGTTTAAAATTATATTATTTGTATAACATTGATTAGAATGCCCAGATGAATCGTTCATAAATTATGTCCATAAAAATACCTGGAACTTAGGGACTTCCAAAGTATTTGAAAATATCCCTATACATAAGATTCAGTTAAATAAAGTTTTTTGTTGTCCAAAAATAATGTTGCAGTTGCAGCTGCAGTTGCATAAACATCACAGTAGTATCTTCCCAGCATCATTAACTTGGTAATATTGTAATAAATTGTTCTTGCCATGTTAGAATAATCATGTTATTGGCTTACGCCTAGCGGAAAGTTTAATTTAAATATCAATGATTTACGTACTAAAAATATTATACAAATTATATACTTTTGAAAAGAGGCTAACCCTTGCAAACTCCTAAACCGCCCCTGAACTATGCTCATCCACACACGATTCTTTCGATAATTGTGCTCCACTAAAAATACAATTGAATTAAAGTCATTACGGAGGTGCCGCCATGCTCCACTTGGCCAGGCTGCAATTGGCCGAAAAAAGCGAGAGTTGCGGGACAGTTGCCACCTGGTGGCCGAGCTGAGAGCACGGATAATCGGATTTTGGATACGGATACACGGACACGGAGTGGTCATGGTGCTGCTGGACGAGTTCTGTGTGAAGGTGTTCTTCTGGCCGTTCCTCTCGTATTTGGCCAGCATCAAGGGCTGGTGCCCGCTGTATCCGCCAGGTTACTATCCCATCTACGCACTGCCACCGCCGCAGCCACCACAGCAGTTCCCACCGCAATTCGCACCGCTCCAGCCGCCGCAGCCAACTGCTCCACTAATACCGCTTCCGTCCACACCTGCAGCGATACCCACGTTCCAGCCAACGCCGCCCTTTCCGCAGACGCCGTCGGTGACGCCTCCATTGATCACCACGAGTAGCAGTACCACCACGAGTAGTACCACCACAACGACTGGTGTGACCACTCTCAGTACAGCTGGCACCACACTTCCGGTGCCCACGTGTCCACCTCAGCCTCTGGTTTGCCTGCCCGGCGGTGCCCGACCTCTGCCCAACTGTCCTTGCATCGATCCGCGCCAGCAGAACTCTCCGCTGGTCTCCGCATCCCCGGGAGGCCCGCAAATCGGTTCGGACATAATGGTGTTCATGCCGCTGAATGCCGGACGTAGGCGGCGTCGTCGCCGAAAGCGTCGGATACTCTACTAAGATAACCACCTAGCCACCACCGAAAATATCAATCACACACCACACACACCTCACACCTTTCCCTCTAAATTTACATACCAAAAATTAGTCAAAATAAAAACGATCACAAAATTAATGTAAAGCAAACCGAATTGGCCAACCAAAATTTATATACAAAAATGGAAGAATATCCTCCTGCCACATCCTTTCCCAGTCACCACGTCCTGCTCTCTGCTCTCTCCGTTTTCACAGCCCAATCCTGCTACGACGGCCGATCCCGGCCAGGCAGCTGCCTGCCCCTGACCTCCTGCGCCCCGCTCATGGAGGAGTACCAGGGTCAGAGCAGCGATTTCAGCACCTTCCTGGGACAGTCCATATGCGGATTTGATGGCGCCACGTTTATGGTAATCTTTGTTTTTCAAGTTTTATATTTAATATATAATATATATAATAATATATAGGTTTTACAAATTTAATTTTTGGTACAAAATTCGTTAAAATTTAAATTCTATTATATTTAATATTTAAAAGATTTTATAAAATACCTTACTTGGTAAAATTTATTTAATTGGATTACTATTTAATAGATTTTAATAGAAAAATTATTTAATCAATTCAATTTAATAGTTATTTGTAGCACATAATGTATAGACATTTTCTCGCCATGTATTTTATTTTTTCGTTGTTAGTTCTACATAATTTAAGGGGGCAAAGTTTTTGTATTTTTTTGTATGCCTTATATACATTTAATTAAATTAAATTCGCTTAGTTCAATTAACAACCCAAGTAATTGTTATGCAGTTAAAATTCATTCAATTTGGTTTTAATATATAGCTTTTAATATTAGAAAAATGCTTTAATTTTGCTGTTGAAATAAGTTTCATTAAGTTAAATTTTTGTATTTTGTTCTAACATTAATTTATATACTTTATATTTTTTAATTGTTAGAATGAAGTGAAACAAAGAAAGATATTAAATCAACTAATGTCCTAAGTGCAAAAAATCTATTTTACTTATATTTATTAGCAATTTCTTAAAATTGTATTTAAAACTTTCCTGTAAGTTTCCTATTTTTAGTTAAGATTTCCTTCTGTTCGTGCAGGTGTGCTGTGCCTCGGACCGCAGTGGAAACGCCAGGAGCAGGAAGGATCTTCTGCCCACCACTGCTGCTCCCTTTGGGTTCTTTCATTTCTCACCTCTGAGTGGCGGCTCTACAGCCCCTCCAATGGTATTCCAGCCGACACCGCCGCTGAACCAGGTCCAGCCAGTGATTAGTCCTAGTTTCAATCCCCCCGTGCAGCCTCCTCCTCCAGCAGCCCAGATTGCGCCACCTGCTTGTGGTGTAAGTCGCACTAACTCAAACCGAGTTGTGGGTGGATTGGAAGCCCGAAAGGGTGAGATATTCCTCTTAAAGAATTTTTCAAAATGTAATTTATTATATTCTGAAAATGAATTGTTCCGTAGGAGCCTATCCCTGGATAGCTGCCTTGGGCTACTTTGAGGAGGCCAATCGGAATGCTCTAAAGTTCCTTTGCGGTGGCAGCTTAATTCACACGCATTATATTTTAACTTCGGCCCACTGCATAAATCCCATGTTGACCCTGGTGCGATTGGGAGCCCATGATCTCTCGAAGCCTGTGGAGCAGGGGGCAATGGATTTCCGCATCCGCAGAACTGTGGTTCACGAGCACTTTGACCTTAACTCCATTTCGAATGATATAGCGCTGATCGAACTCAATGGTTTGAATGGAAACTTGCCAAGTAAGAACATTATTAATTTAAAAAATAATTCAATTAAATTTTTTTTTTTATTGTCCCAAGGTAACATTTCCCCCATTTGCCTGCCCGAGGCAGCCAAGTTCCTGCAGCAGGATTTCGTAGGCATGAATCCCTTTGTGGCCGGCTGGGGAGCTGCAAAGCACCAGGGACCCACATCGCAGGTGCTGCGCGACGCCCAGGTGCCGATCGTCTCCCGGCACACCTGCGAGCAGAGCTACAAGTCCATCTTCCAGTTCGTCCAGTTCAGCGACAAGGTAAGTCACTTGGTCCTGAGCGAAAGGGAATCCCCCAAAAAGGAGAGAGACCCCATATATAATCGATTGCAACTCGTTAATCCTTTGCAGGTGATGTGCGCGGGCAGCTCCAGCGTGGACGCCTGTCAAGGGGATTCCGGTGGACCACTCATGATGCCGCAGGTCAGTTACACGAGTGTTCCCCTCTCTCTTATCGTGAGTCATAATGAGATTAACCAGTTTTTTGGCCAAGTCTTGGGCTGTGCTGTCGTCTCCAAGGTGGTTCGGTGTGTTCCGCCCCGCTAATTGGCCATGTCGGTGACGCAAATATATGTTTTCGTTGACTTACGAAAATCTTAAATGACTTGCAGACAAGAGAATTTTAGTTATTGCCGAAAGTCTACATTCCTTAACCCATATTCTAGCATTGAAAGATTATTGGTAGCTTAGTTTTGAGCTGCTGAAATTTGATACCTTATTTATTTATTATTATTTTCGTTTTGATCTTCATATCTCTTAAAACATATTTAATTTTAATTGTATTTGATCTCAATTTAGCTGGAGAGCAATGGCTATAGATTCTACTTGCTGGGCCTGGTATCCTTTGGCTATGAATGTGCTCGTCCCAATTTTCCAGGAGTTTATACGAGAGTCGCCTCCTATGTTCCATGGATCAAGAAGCACCTATCATTGGCTTAGAATGTCACATATTTCTGTGATGTGTCATCCGAAATGGAAGGCACTTGTTTAACACACATGAGGACTTTATTTCCAAATGCAAGATACACTTATACCCACCGGAATTTCCGCAATAAACTTCATGTTTTAATGTTTCCATTTGATTTAAGGCTAATGTTTTTTATATTTTGTATATCATTTGCATCGATTGAATTTATTTTTGTCGATTTTAAGGGAGCGTGATTTCGAGAGTAAGTAAATCAAATGATTAAATTTCAACAAGATCATTTTATGGCGATTAATTTAAATACCGTGTTAACTAAGGTGTAATTTATATAAATTTATAACTATATTATATCATATATCATAGTATAAAACTATTAAACTATTCATATCTGATCATATTTACTACTAATTTAATTCTTAATATAAATATTCGTACTTTATACTGAAGAAAACCTGTCTATATGTTGTGTAATTGTTTATTGTATAATTTGTATAATCTTTTCCAATCTATAAACATAAAGAATACGATTTTATGTCTACGTGTAGAATGTCATATACTGAAAGACTGTATCATTTGTGGAGCCGGAACCCAAAAAAGAGCAATTCTTCAGGCAATGGCGACTGGTATTTCCCGCACTTCGCTGCTGAGGCCCCCCCGCTGTTACCTGTTGTCAATACCTGAACTGCATGGCCAAGTAAACCGAATTAGTCACAAAATAGTAGAATGGATTGCAACGATCGCATGCCAATTGGCTTTCGGCAGCAGCAGCTCCTCGGAATTCTAATCAGGTTGAGTGCCCCTCGGGTTTCCAGATGGAATGAGATGAGGCGGATCAAGTGGGGCTTAAGTGGGTTCTATTGAGCAGGTGATAACTGTGATCGCACACCCCTTGATTATGCCCCGATGCACACACAGATGGCGTCATCTCTCCCTTCCTCTCTATCTTTTTATTGCAATCTTTAGACAGTCTTAATTGATTTTGTGAAATTGAAAGTATTTCCTTATAATATTTATTAAGAAATATAATTTAATTTGCGCAGAACATGAATTCTACTTATTGCCTTGGGTTGCCTTAGATTATATAGATAGTGTTATCTGTGCAGAAATATCTGATATTGTATAATTTGTAGAATTGCGTTTGCTCTCCACAAGAACGGTATGTAAGAATGTTTCTCAAAACTTAGTCATAAATTGATGATAAGAGTGCCTTGATCTTTTTATATTTAAACCAAATATATTATTTAAATACTATCTAAAACTAAGCACATAAAATTCAGATTATTTATCCGATTTTCCCTGTACCCCTCTCATTGGGTATGCCCGTTGGGGAGTCTGTAATCTTAGCCGCTCGATCGGCGATCGGCGCGAAAGCTTTTGACGATCTATTAGGTGAGCATTTCAATGCTAATTGCGGTGCAAAAATAGAAGCCAAAGCCACTTAGAATGCCAGCTTAGTTAGATGTTTAGTTGCGGCCTAAGTGGTTCCCAATTGACATGTCAACGGGATCCGTTTTAATTTGCCTTGATTAATGGCATTTATCATTCTTGTTTTCGTTCGATTCTAATTGAGTCACAGAATTCCCGGGAGCAGATCGGTGACAAATTGAGAGCGGCACACAAGGTCGTGTCTCATGGCGGACTCATATGGCTCAATTTAAGAATTTGCAATTTAAATAAAGCCAGGTTCGTACTCTATGATTAGAAGACTGTGTGATCCATATTATTATGCCTAGCAAAACAAAAAAAAAGAAACAAATAAATATTTGTTACCATTTTCGGTGAGGGAGCTGGGAAAATCATTTCCTAATCTGAATTGACGAATTTGGTGCTTTTTCCGCCTTGATTAATATACTTAGAAAGCTAATTGCGTGATCGCTACACGAGATGTGAATCCCAGACAAAATGATCGCAGCTTCAGTTACACAGAAAAGAAATAGGGGGTGGAAAAGAGATTAAGATAAGATAAGATTCAGTAGTCTATATAGAAAAGTTAATAATTCATATTTTTCGATATTAAAATTTGTTTCTTCTTAAGGGAATTATTAAATTAACGTGAAATAATTTTATTTGTATATATTCTAATATTGTAGATTGTAAATTTAAATAAATAAATAAAGAATATTGCAAATTATAGATACAAGATATTGACATGATTATATATAAAAAAGAAACCTTTTGCAAGCCTAAAGTCAGATTTTGAGGTATAAAAAATCAAAATTAAACTTCAAAATGATATATTTAAATATAACTTTTATATTTTACTTTTTCGAGTGCACTTTTCCGGCGAGAGAGTTCACCGCGATCGGGAGAAACTGATTCGACGAGAGAAAGAGAGAATGTAGATTCAATGGGAAGACAAGACCGCTTATAAAGCTCGGCTTTGGACTCGACGCTGTCCAATCTCCGAAGAAGCTTCCGTGGGTCAAGACGCCGCTCTCTCTGGCATCCGCTGACCAGCTCCCCAGTTCTCAGTTTGATAACGCTCCTCGGCCGGTAAACGTCGCTAGTCGCTCCTAGTCTCCGGATATAAACCTCAACCGTAACCGATCTCGCCATGAAGTCGCCGTGCTGTGTTAGTGCTGTGATTACGCTTCTCCTCCTCGCGATCGGCCTCCCCCCGCCGCCCACAGCCGCCCAGTTTAATCAGCGCAGGCAAGGTAGTCGCCGTGCAGTCAATTAATTGGTGGAGAAAAGCTTTCAAATAATTCCCACTCCGCCTCGCCATACATATATCTGTCTAAAACCTAATATTTGTGTAGAACCCCTTGAGATCTTCGACCGAAATCTGAGCAAACAACAAACCAGTTCCCACTAACAACGCATCACAGAATAACAGAATACGTATTAAATATGATGAAACACATTAATACAGGGACTTTGCATTCGAAATGAAAAAATAATACTAAAACTAAAGCAAGTTATGATGAGTTTTGATTACTAATTTGCACAGAATCGACATCATAACACGATTAAGGGAATGTTCCCCAGTGAAACTTAAAAAAGGAACAGAAATGTGATGGGAAACTACTAGAAAAGTTCTAGCAAAGTGACAAAATAAAAAAATCTAGCTTTTTTAAAGATTGAGGATACTTATTACAGAACCGGAATATTTACGATTTAATTGGTTGCTGACAAATAAAATAATAAAAATTGTGAGCTAAAAACTATTAACTGTGCTAAATACGAAACGATTTAAAATCTTTTTAATTAATATATATCTTCGAAGACTTCGATCGTTTGATCGTTGTTTAAATTATCTTATTTGCTGCCGTGTCAACTTGTTCACGCTTGTGCTCTCACATGCGACATCTTCAAGTTCAATGGCAAGTTCGCTGCTTGAGTCTTTCGATTTGCCCGCTAATACAGCTTTTTTTATGAAATGCAAAATAATGATAATTGAAAAAGCCCCAAGCTTGTGAAAAAAACAACACATATTTCGGCCAGTTGTGTGTTCGACTTCGAGTTCAAATCCAATTCACGAAACCAGTCACCAAGGTCAGATATTTTGACTCGGACAGCGACTTGAACGCGGGCAAGCGAAGCACCTGTTATTACCAGCTGGCAGCGAATCGCATAGAGCATGTATCTTAAAGTTCGGGATATATATAAAGACGTATAACACGTAATGGTGGATGCTAAAGCTAGTTAAAAAACAATATAATACTACTTACTTTCTAATATTGAAAGATTTTAATTACCAAATTCTTTTTTTTAGATCTGTAAAAGTCAGAAAATAAAATTGCTTTCAATTTGAAAAGGCTTGTCTTTTAAAAAATATTGTTTGTCAAACCTTTTTAAAAAGAAATACCTTAGTTATTATATTTTTTTTAACTATAGACATAAGCTATTCCAGTTTTGTCTATATTTTGGTTACTTTTTGTTGCTTGTCATGCCTAAAAATGACTATTGTTTTGAATATTTCACCCCAAAGATTTGTAGGCGTTGAAATGTAATAGATCTTACCCCATAGTAGTATTTAAAAGCGTATTTAAGTTTACTTCTATTTTGTTCTTGCTAATGCTTGAATGTTGACTTGGTTAAAGGTGTGAAAAAATCATAACTAAATCCCCTTTTTCTATTGCTTTACTGACTCATAAGAAGGTGACGGCTGGACCATAGACTTATGTGGATTCTACTTATTATTATATCTTATTCACCTTATTTTAGAGAGCCTGAACTCATTAAGCAATCAATTCTTACCATTCTAAACATTAATCTTGCAACTTTCAAAATTGTATTCATCAAAGTCCCCTTAATTGCCCAACAAGCTTTACTTAATGCTAAAAATGAGATTGTAAATCATTTCAAATCAATTACCAAAATGGTCCCGAAAGATATGTAATGAAATCATAATAATAATCTCTTTCAAAATTAAAAAAATATATAAACCTTTACTAATCTCCAATTAATATTTAAAATCACAGAAACTTATTTTTAAATACTTTGTAAATATATAAAAGTCACGATATTTCACAAGTAAACCTTCCAAACTCACGTTTCAATTCTGCTGACACTCTTTTCTCGGTCCAGTTCGGCAGAACTGCATCACTCCGGAGAATTACTATGGCAGTTGTGTGACCCTCAGCTACTGCCCCCAGGTGGCGAACATCTTTAGGACCAATAACAGGGAGCGGGCGCAACGCTATGTGATCGCCCTGCAGCGCAGCTGTGGCACCCGCAACATTAACGGGGATCCGGTGGTAGGGATCTTTCTATCTTCTCCTGTATTTCATGCCCGCTGAGCTTTCCCCTGCTTCTTCTTCTCTTCTTGCCTCGATTTAGGTCTGCTGCACTGAGCCCAGAATTAACCCGGTCACAGAGCGACCCGTGAACCCCTTCTTCCCCACAGATCCCACTTTCGTTGGACCACGGCCTCCGCCGGAAGTGCTCGAGAATCCCTTCTTAACGCGACCCAGAGAAACCACAACGACGACCACCACGACGACGACGACGACAACCACGCCGGCTCCCCTTCCGGTTACCTCGGCGGCACCTGTCATTGAACTTCGCGGAGATGCTTGCCGCGGACCAGACACCAAGCCCGGAACCTGTGTGGGTGAGTTGCCGGATTTTCATTTAAGCTAAAGTATATTTTACAATTTTAATCCAATTCCTAATCCTCTAGAGCTCAAATTGTGTGCTTCGCTGCTGAATGAGCTACTGGTGAAGCAGCAGGACCAGACCTTCGCCAATTTCCTGCGCGCCTCCAGGACGATCTGCGGCAACAAGGACACCCAGGTGTGCTGTCCCAATGGAATGACAGTGGCCACCACCAAGGCACCCATCTTTCCAAAGAACACAAACGAAGTTCCCCGACGTCTGCTCAATGTGGAGGAAGGTTGCGGTTCCACTGTGGGCTATTACAAGAAGATCGTTGGTGGCGAAGTGAGCCGCAAGGGAGCATGGCCCTGGATTGCGCTCTTGGGCTATGACGACGCCTCCTCGTCGCCTTTTAAGTGCGGTGGCACCCTGATCACCGCCAGACATGTGCTTACCGCTGCCCACTGTATCCGGGATGATCTGTAAGTCTACTAAGAAGTCTCTTCTTGAAGATTCTGGTTTTTAAGCTGATATTTCTATTTGATTTCAGGCAATTTGTCCGTTTGGGAGAACATGATCTGAGCACGGAGACGGATACCACGCACATAGATATCAATGTGGCCAGGGTAAGTGGAAGCTTCTAGAGGGTGTTGTATCTGGAAAGGGAGTATAATAGGTATCCTCTTATTTCTTTCAGTACGTGGCTCATCCGGGATACAATCGCCGAAACGGACGCAGCGACATTGCCATTCTGTACTTGGAGCGAAACGTGCCCTTTTCATCCAAGATCACGCCCATTTGCCTGCCCAAGTCACAGCCCCTGCTCTCCAAGACCTATGTCGGCTATATGCCCTTCGTTGCCGGTTGGGGCAAGACTCAGGAGGGCGGTGAGTCCGCCACTGTGCTCAACGAGCTGCAAATTCCTATCTACCAGAACGATGTGTGCGCACGTAGCTATGCGGCACAGAAGCGGTACTTTAGCGCCGATCAGTTTGACTCTGCGGTGATCTGTGCCGGAGTCCTGACCGGTGGTCACGATACCTGCCAAGGCGACTCCGGCGGACCACTGATGATTCCGGAAACTAGCGCACAGGACACACGGTTCTATCTGATCGGAGTGGTGTCCTACGGCATTGGATGTGCTCGGCCAGAGGTGCCTGGCGTGTACACCAGCACACAGTACTTCATGGACTGGATCACACAACAAGTCCAGGACACGTCCTAAGGAGCCATCGTTGCCATGCCATAACACTGTTGTACTAAGTCATAATAAGTAAAAATAAATCCCTTATGTGAATCACTAAAAAGTAGCCTAAGCTCAGCACCGGCATTAGCTCAAAGTCTTGCCGCATGATTATTTATGAAACAAGCAAATAAATACATATTTAAGCAATTGAAAGTTGATTTACTGAATTAATTTCATTTCAAGTTTATTTTTTTGACAATTAAAAATACTGTAAACAATATTAACTTCAAAATGGTACTCTAAGAACACTGATAAAGATGCTTGATCCATCCAAAAGATACTTTTAAAGTTGCAAATCTTTGATTTTAAATTCGGAACCATACATAAATAAAATAAGTACATAAAGTTAAAAAATGTATTTATTTAAAATATCTTAAAAATGTACCTAATGTAAGTGCTGAGCTTAAGAGCAAGATCTTTCCATTCTTTGAGTGCAAATATTGACACTCCTGGCTTTGTTCTCAGGATGTCTAATCTCTGGTTGAGATGCCTGAAAGCAGCAGGATTCCTTTTTAGGGTTACTGCATATCCTTATGCAAATCGAGCGCAAGACCCCCGCCCATCAATCATGCTGGTAATGATCGAGAAAGAAGGGGTTTACTCTATATGTAAATGCGGGGTAAGAAGGCAGCCGTCGTCCCTGGACATGAACTGCATTGTAATTGCTCCGGCAGCCACAAGCGGATTTGCATAACTCAGCAGCATCCCTGCGGCAGCCTTAAAGATGCCTTGAAGATGCATCTCCTGGGCGCCAACAAAGAACTGGGCTCCCCTTGCCAGTCCTTTCCTTTTCTCCAGCAGCAGATGAACTCAAATCAGATTCCCAAAAAAAAAAACACAATGCCAAGACGAATCCTTTTTAAAGTCAAAACAACGCCTCCCGCGCATTTGTGGCCACATGGTCTGGCTTACTTTTGTGGGGGGAAATTCAGATTCAAATCGCATCTGGCAGATGATTTAGAGCCTACACACAGTGAGAGTTCATTAAACTGCATTCCCCTAACTTGTTTTTTATTCTTGTTCTCATTACAATTACGCTGAAGATCATAACAGATATGCGATCATCGTCATCATCATCAATAATGCCAAACGAGATTTGCATGCCAGGAGATTTTTTTGCGCACGAAATTTGCATATCTAAACCGATGCCACACACAAGGGGTGTTAATTACCAGATTCCCAAGACCAAATATCTTTATCGGAATTCGCAAGGGTTCTTAGAGATTGGCAAGGGTTCGCAGGGATTAGAGGGTCTCGCAAAAGGGATTTCTGCCTTTTGCGGCGTCAAGAGGCGAACAAAGGAATTGCCCACAATCGCATATGTAAACACGATCCGTCAATATCAATATGGGTGCAATTGTGTTCTATGATCTCTACGATCTTTCAATTTGCCAGATGATCAATGAGGGCAATTGTCTGGTCTCTGTATTTTGGCAATGTTGTCACCTTTTAGGGGTTTGACTGCTCCATTTTTAGGGGTGATATGAATTGACTGTAATTTAAGACTTATATTTAAGAATGTCTGAATGTTCATTTTGAGACTTAAAATAGATCATCAAAGTCAGCAACCAGATTTATATTTTAATATAAAATTATAGCTAAGATTTTTCATATTCTTTAACTGAAACCGTTTTTATTTTCCCAGAAAATTTAATTCAACTTTAACTTTACTAGATAGCTTTATTATACGATAAATAATGAGTTTATTACAGTTTTTTTTTAGTATAGATCACAGAGACTACAAACTAATTATGGCTCTTAGAATGCCTTAAACAATGTTTACTTTTCGTTTACTAAAAACTAATTTAATTGCACTGAAATTCTAACGATTTGTGTGTGTCCAAATCTGGCACTCGGATGAACGTCCCTTCGAGAACATAGCTCCTCCAGCTAGGCCTCTGGCGAGGCTGCACTCCGCTTGAGCGACAGGACCTCGTTCAATGTTGGACTCAGGGCCAGGGCAGGATTTGCCACGGCTATGATGTTATCCCCCGCGGCGGAGATGACCTGGACACCGCTGATAGCGGAACCGGAACCACTCAGATCCACGGACTCGCTGGGCGGCGAAGAGGTCTCCAATTGGCGGGCCACCGGCGACCGTTCACCTTCCAGACCATTGCAGGGCGTCTGTGGAGGAGTGGGAGGAAACGGGAGGCTCTTTTATTTAAGGCTTAATCGTAGGAGCGAACTGCCCTGGTAGAGCTCCAACACATACTCACTGGCATGGTCGGGGAACTGGAGTTGCTGAAGGAGAAGCGCGAGTCGTTGTCTTCGTAGTCGGCCGCCTTGCCAAGTCTGTGGGAGCAATTGCAATTATTAATAATATAAATATATTTTTTTCTTTAGTTTATAATATTTTGAAACTTCTTTAACATGAAATAATTATACTCACGAGAACTTGGCAATTTCCGTCAGATCAAATGGCGGCTTGGCAAACTTTTGGTACATGGCAAACAGATTGTAGCGCGAGTCCTCGACAGCTTCCTTTATTTTGTGAGGGATTGTGTGGATTTATCAACAAGATCAGGGATTAAACTTTATCTCTCTCTGTATCATTCGCAAAGAAGCCAAAGTGAAGCTAAGCGTGGCAAGGTGGCAAAGGCGCAGACAGATTTTTTGGGACCAAGGAAGAAGACACGTGGATCGTTGGTTGGAAATTCCGTAGGATTTTTATTTATTGACTCAACAGTAATAGGAAAGGTACACGAACATATATATATATATATTGCAAATTACTACCGAACTAAATAACTTTGGCATACCAATTTCAACTAACAAGCATAACTAAGACTAGGATTAGTAAGCAGTTTAAACTAAACTTTAATAAGTGTCAGGCAAATAAATAGCAAAATAAATATCAACAGTAAATATCCAAACACAACGCATATTTAAGAAAATACTTAATAATTGCTAATAATACTAAGTCAATAAATAATCAGGAGTTCTAATTAAATCAGTTTCAGTTTAAAATCACCTAAAAAAAAGTGATTAAAAGTATGCCATAAGAATTTTCTCATTGGATACTTAAAAGCACTCTTTTTTAGGAGATTTAAAAACTTAAGAGATTTGATATCTACTCTTCCTTTTAAGTGAAAGAAAAATGAACAAAAGAAAGAATAAATAGAGATTCTAAGGAATAGTATATATTGTATATATTGTACTGTATAAATTTTACTCTAGTCTACTCAAGATCGACTTGAACCTGCCACAACCCGAGATATTCTGAAAAGAACCTCTCTCGACCAGGGTTAGTAGAGTTCTATGTTCAACGATCGCGAAAGCTGCAAGGCAAATTTTGGGTTAACAGGGAGCCCCCCCGGACCTGGAGGGCTCCGAAGCGAAGCTGTAGCGTAGCTGAAGCACTGCACCGGGCGACGAACCTACGGCTCTACTTGGTCTAGCTTCCTTACCCTGTTCAAGTCGAGCGGCAGCTGGCCGGCGGCCTCCGTGGAGGAGAGTCGCTGCCGCTTGGTCGGCATGCCGGCGTCACTGGACTCACAGTCCATATCGCTGGCCGGGATACCCCCTGGTCCACCACCTCGTCCACCTGCTCCGCCAGCACCAGCGCCCTGAGACGGCAGCTGGGTAAGCAGGCCACCGTAGCGGGCAATGCTAGCCGAGTGCCCGAAGCCGGCATCCTTGACTATCTGGCGGGCCAGCGGGAAGAGCTCATCACGCCGGGTGAGCAGCCAGATGGTCTGCGGGTTCCGGCAGAGCTGGGCGGCCGCCTCGTTGACACACACCTCGTGCAGGGTCAGCGGCTTCTCCGGCCGCCGCTTGCAGTCGAAGCGGCCGTAGATGGCCGAGTACTTACGAATCTCGTCCATGCGCCGCGGATCGTGCTCACCCATGGCGATCACCTGCTCCAGCTCCCGCGTGGTCCGCTTCCTGGTGGTCTGTGCCCGCGGCTCTCGCTGCGGCAGCTGTCGGCCGATCTTCTCCGCACACATCGTGATCCTCTGGATCTGCATCTCGGTCAGCACGGGCGTGAGCTGCGGCGAACTGGAGGACACCTGGTGGGCGGTACTCACGGCTGGGAGGCTGCTGCTGTTGGCCGCCGGATGGGGACTACTGCTGCTGCTGGTCAGCGGGGTGGAGGGCAGGACCAGGGGCATGGGCACCGGACCCGCACCCGGACAGCTGATCTGTGTGATCAGTGGTCCAGGCGTTGGGACCGAAGCGGAGGTGGGAACAGCAGTCGCGGCTGCTGGCGGAACTGGCGAGGGCTGGAAGGAGCTGCCAGTGGAATTAAAAGAGGGGAACTTCTGGCTACGGGGCAGGGCGGGCGTGGTGTCAGGATTGAAAATCAAAGCGGGCTTGGGTGGTGTCTCGCAAAGACCTAAAAAACGAGGATTTAATTATTATTTTATTGTTGCTTAAATTCCCCACAACAGAAATTGGGAGCAGGTCCTTGTCCTTACCCAAGTGGGGCAGCAGATGACCCTGGAAGAGACCCGGATTGTTGGCCCACTCGTGCAGAGCCTTCTGCAGACGGCGGACGTGGAGCGGCTTGGAGGCCATGCCCACCAGGGCCATGATCTCCAGGAACTCCTCCTCGCCGGCATCGTACAGCTGCTGCACATCATCGCCACCCATCTCCAGGAGTGTGTCATAGTAGGCCAGCAGGCTGGCTCGCTGGAGCACCCGGTACAGCTGCACCTCCGCCTCGTTGCCCGGTCGCGATGTGGTGATCACTGGAAGACACAAAACAAAAAAAAAAAACAAACAGGCTTTTAGCAAAAAAAAAAAAGATAGTTATGGAGTTCTGGCCTGAGACGTTCTCACAATGTTCCGAGACCATAAGAAAAAAATTTTAATTAAATTCGCTTTTTTAACCAAAAAAAAAAGGAAGAAAAAACTCGACGGACGTCGTCTGGACCCTAAACCCTTTTTCGGGCGAGCAAAAAAAAAAAGAAAAAAACTCGAAAGCACACAAAAAGGATGAGGCGAGAGCTCCGAGCTGGGAACTCCAGCTCATCTGCATAAGCATAGGTCATGGCAATAGCGACGAGAGATCAACCCCTGTTC
Source organism: Drosophila seguyi (assembly GCA_008042675.1). Lineage (NCBI taxonomy): Eukaryota > Metazoa > Arthropoda > Insecta > Diptera > Drosophilidae > Drosophila > Drosophila seguyi. The sequence goes on along the minus strand of VNJU01005765.1, from coordinate 58,705 downwards.
GAGGACCAAGGATACGCGGCGATGCGATCAAAACTCGTTAGAAATGCGTCACGCATGCTGCAAGACGCCGCCGTCAAGGATTGCCAGGATCATTTTAATCTTTCCTCATTTATTTGAATTTTTTTCTTTGGTTTTATCACTTTCGATTTTTGGCCAAAAAAAAAAACCTGAAAAAGGAAAAATAAAATGGAGGCAGGATTGTCGTGTGAAAGACATACAAAGAGAATTCATAGGAAACCTGGCCAGCCTGCCCTGGCTCTAGGCAGCGATTTATTGCTCATACTAATGAATCCCGCGCCGCAGAGGCAGTTACTGTTATGGCAGTCAGCGTCCAGCGCTCCAAATGGACGACGCCGATGACGATGACGATGACGAGGATGATGATTATGTCAAATCGTAAATAATTATGTGAGAATATTTCAGGCGGCGACAACGTCTCCTCCGGCAGCCAGCTTTAATTAATAGAAAAACGAGCTGCTGGCCAAGTTAAATTATAACAAACTGAGGGCAGCGACAGAAAAAGCCGCGTACATCGATTGCCATCCTCCGATTCCATTCGTTTTTTTTTGCTCCTAAGCACAAGCGCATCCACCAACGACAAACAACACCAAGGATGGAAGGATGGGGATCCGCTCTTCTCACTTGTCGCGTCATTAACCCACGCTCCGCGCCAGGGGGTTGCCGGTTATTACAATTTATGGCTGGCGGCAAAGAATAATTCGCATTCCAATCCGCTTAATTGGGTATATCATAAATAGTTTTCGAGAACTCAAATATCAAACAGGCTGAACTTGAGAGTTGTGATAGTTAGCCACGAGTTACCGTGAAGTGAGCGTTAATAGAGACTTGAAATGGGTTCTAAATGTTTGTTCAATCTGATAATTGGCCGAGAAGGTTATACGAAACTAGCTTGAATTTGGTTTAGAAAACGAGCTGTACAATTCCGGTGAAAGTTTATACCGTCTTGGGGATTTTGTAAAAAAAATCTTAATAAATTCATAGCAAATTTTGCTGTAACATATTTTAAATAAAACATAAAACAAAAAAGAACAAAATTAATAAAATGGAAAAATATATGATTTTGAGATTAGAAGATTATGTAATAACGTAATAATGGTTAAAAAATGATTATAAAAATAGAAATTATTATTAAATTAACATTGACATTCAACAAATATTAAAATCTTTTCATTTTTCGGAAAAAATCTAGTAAAATCAGAGGTCTCCCTGCTAACTTAAGCTGACCGCTCAAGGGTTAAGCTCCTGGCCACACTTCTGCTCTATGCGACAGCATAGCATCTCCCCACTCTCGCTCTCTCTCAGGCCCCCTCTGCTCCACTTGCGGGTATTTAACGCAGACTTGCGTAAGTCCGGGAGTCTGGAGACGGGCAAACGAGAGGGGGATACCTTTAGAGCAATAAATAAATGAGACGTGATTTCAATACACAAATAATTCTGCCAGGAGCAGGCAGCCAGGAGGAGGAAGCGAGAGGCAGTGGAGCAGTAAGGCGAGAGCGCCAGAGTGAGAGAGGTAGAGTTGGGGACACTTGGCCGTTTCTCCCTCCTCCAGTTTCTCCTGCTCTTCCTCTGCCGCTGCGGATTGTTGCTGATTTTTTATTTATTTAATTTGCGGGTTCGTTTTTTTTTTTATTTTTCTTGTATCCCCACTGGCTATGCTTCTTCTTTTTGTGCTCCTGCTTTTGCTGGTGTTCTTATTGTTGTTGTCATTTGCTAAATATGCTGTTTTTATGCGAACGGCAAATGGTAAAGATGGACAAAAAATTAACTGCAGTAACTTTTTAGTTGGCACTTGGCAGCAATAATGACATTCGACGCCACATACCAAGCAGCTGCCCAAGCAGCCAGGACCACAAATCGGTCACACTGTCAGAAATAAATCAATCAATCAATTTTTTTAAGAGTGAAAATATGAGATCTTCATATTTATTGAGCTAAATTTAGTTTAAAGATCTTTGATGTATGAATAGAAAAGGGGAAAACCGGAATTAACTTTTCACTCTTTCTGATTACTTAATAAAATAAATAAATATGAGAAAAAATAATTTAGATGAAGATTTCTTTTTCTTATCAGAATTTTAAATTAGTTCCGCTCTTTAATAAAATAACTACAACATATTTGTCTCAGTGCACTGTGTGCGTAAAAGCGACAATGTGTGAGTGTGCGGAGCAGTCAATCGTGCGATCGCTTCGATTATGGGCAAAAAGTAGACGCCGGACTGTGCAGACTTTGACTTGGAGAGTTGGACCTGGAATCGGAACCTGGAGGAAGCTTCAACCTGGAGCCGGGAGCCGGGAGCCTGGGCTCTGGGACCTGAGCTGGGCCCTGGGACCGAGACCTCCTCCATCTCTCCTTGCACCTCCCAGCTTAAGTTGGCATCGGGCAATGGGCAAGTAACCGAAACTATTTCTCATATACAACGATAAATTAAAAGCCAACGTTTTTCAACGACCAAATTCTTGTCGATCAAAATTCCATTGGTGGCAATAACTTGGCCCGTACGTGCCAATGGCCAATGGCCCCCGACAGACGCAAGGGGGCCATAACCATAACCTGCACGGTAAAAAGACAAATTTCAGCTGAATTTTTTAAATATCGTAGACTTTTTCCTATGCTCTGGCTACTTATGGGGTCGAAGATAACAGATAATAACAGCGGATAATAATAGTTATCTTTTCATTTAAATATATACCTTTTTATAATAATAATAGGTTCTCCAAGTTTTCAAAAGATCATGTCATATTTTAATCAAAGATCGTAGATCATAGATCAATCCATATACCACAGCCTTTCGAAAACTATCTTAATAATATTATTATAATAAATTTAAACTATAGATTTTCTCTTCGTGTGCCGACATTTTTTTTCTGAAAGACTGAGCGTTTTTCCCAGCGAGAGCCTGTCTCGTTGGTTGAGTCCTTTCAAACTGAGATTTTTCGAAATTCATATTTTACTACCCTCATCGCTTGGGGTGAGTTTTTTTACCCCTTGTTTCCTTTCATAGTTTTTGCTTGTCACCCCTAAGACACGGCCTATCACCGTGAACTGGATCTAACGGCTGCCTAGGCTAGAGATCCTACCTGGATCCTGGAACACATCTCATTGGATGCCGGCGCTGCCATTGCTACCTGGAGGAATCTTAAGACTTGAGCAGATATGCAAAATAAGACACCCCAAGCAATTGGCACCAAGGAAATGGGAAACCGGTACGGCAGTTCTTTGAGCATGAAGGCCACTTTTCTTTGTTATCAGACCAAGGTCCGTTAGGACCAAGCTTCGGTTCCTTGTGTTCGGAAGCGTTTTCCGTTACATAATAATACGCAACACAATGCTGCTGGAACAATGGGCCGGCGAAGCTTGTCAAATGAAGCTAGCGAAAAGAGCGCGAAAATTGCAGGCTGCCACAGGAGGAGCTTAAGATGGCTGCAGGAGGAAGCTCAATAAAGGATTCGATGCGGTCAGGAAGGGCAACAATAACAGAGTTGATTGAATGTTGGATTCAAATGAGACATCTGCAAGTTTGTAGGCCTACTTTTTAACATCTGCATATGGCCTTGGATTTATGTGAATAATTTACATAAAAATTAAGTTGTAGATTTAAAAAAAAAATTTTTAACCACTTGAAGTGACTGGTAAATAGTTAAAGAAAGTTGAAGTTGAAGGAGCTCTTTAAGAACGTAAGTTTTTAGGCACTTGGTTTGCTTTTTTGTATTTAGTATAAGCCTCAAACACCAAAAACTATTCAAGATTACTTTATGATATCCTTGGAGATTTTCGTATTAAAAACATTTAATGTTGCGTAATAATAAGTGGACAATAAACTCACAGAAATTAGTAAAGAATATATTTATAACCTATAAGCCTATACCATATATTTGCATATATTTCACTGGTGTTAATAGAAGATTTATTTATTTAAATAAAATAACTTCCTATTCAAAATTGTAAACACTTTCACAGACTTTCAAATATTTAAGCATAAAAAGCACAAGACAAAATAAATTCTGTTCAATATTTAAGTAAAAGCTCCCTTTAATTTTAATTTTTTTATAAAATATATAAATAATTCATTGGTACTTACTTGTGCCATTCGCATTCCTTCCAAAGATCTTGCCCTGCGGACTCATGATGGGACTGGAGGAAGCCGACGGAGCGCCCGAAAGCGATCGCTGGCCCTCGGACAGTCCGCTGGCCAGGGACAGATTGTACAGATCCTCCTGCTTGGCCACCTCCAGGCTGGTGGCCAGTAGCTGCTGGCCAGGAGGCGTTGCAGCGGCGGAGGCGGTAGCAGAAGCGGAGGCGGAGGCGGATGCTGAGCAACTGGAGGCGGGTTGGCTGTGACCTTTGCTGCTGGTACTGGCAGCTGGCGATGGCGTGGATGTGACCACTGTAGTGCAGGCTGTGGACGTTGTGGTGGCCACCGTGGCTGTAGGTGTGTGGGTGGGTGAGTTCGCCTCCATTGTGCTGAATCCTCGATGGACGATGTCCTTGAACTTAACGCGAGTTGGTAGAGCGAACAGAAACCAGGCACAGACACAAACAACCAATACGAAAGGCATGCAAACTAGGATCAGGACTCAAGGATCTAGGGGATCGGGTGTGAGTACTAAATCTAAATCTATATATCTAAGCACTATATCTCTCAGGAGATGGTGGGACTTTAGGAGTTAGAAGATCACGGGAGTGACGAGAGTCGCGCTTGTCTTCAACGATCTCTGCGATCCGATCAGCTCGAGGCCAGAGGAACTTCTGTTCTCGGATCCCAGAACGAGCCACTCGGGAACCCTTTGGACCCTGCCGAAGTCCACACGAAGTCCGCCCGAAGTCCAGCCGAAGTCCCTGCTTTCGATTTCTTTGGCGAGGGAAGAAAAACTCAGAGCATTGAATCACGCAGCAGACGGCAGAAAGGGTTAAAACCAGGCAGGGTAAACCCAAAACAAAAAAAAAACGAAACCAAACAAATCAGAGGGAAGGGAGTTCAGGTTTCCACTCGCGAGGGTAAGTTTTTCTGTAGTCTGCAACGAGATGCCAGAGATTCTCTTATTAGAGCAGAGTCTCTTGGACTCAAAGCCGAACTCTACGAGCAGCCTTTCCTTGAGTGAGTTTTTCTGCTCCGCCTCTCGAAAGTGATTCGGAGATCGGGACCAGCCTTGGGTGCGTGAGAGAGAGAGAGTCCTTTTCACAGATCCTTTTTTTTTGGTTGAATTTCCGTTAAATTTCTTGGGAATATTTAAATTTGATCAAATGCAAGATGTGCCTTATATTTAATGCAAAAAAAAAGGTTTTAATAAACCCTTTTCCCATGTCTAATAAATTTGTATATATCCTTGGCGGTTTTTTTTTATGTAAAACCATTTACTATAGAGTAATGGCGTCTTTGTTATTCAGGAAAGGTTTTTTTTTAATTTTAAACAAAATTCCGTTACAAATACTAACAGAAATATGATTTCTTTCTCAAGGTTTCTGGAAGTGTGTTTTTTATATGATTTATTCCGTTAAAATTTGTGGATTATTAATGAATATTGAAAGATGTTTCAAAGGTATATATTTTAAGGATCCTCTGTAAATAAAACACTTGGAAAATTCCCATTAAAAATCTCTCTTTATATAACTGAAGATTTTTTTGTATTTATTTCGTATATATACAAAAACAGTTTACAATAGGGCGTTATCAAATAGGGGAATACTTTTGAAGATTGCCGTCTACGCTACCAATAATCGTAATAGTTAATATGTAGTTGATTTCTGGGGCTAGAGTTAGGATTAGTTTGGGTATGAATAGATTACACTAGGATGGGTTTACGTTAGCAGTCGAATAGCGGGAACCCCGAGGCAATCGTAGGTCACTCCCGAAGATGGAAATGGCCACGAGGGCGGGGTTCCTCCCGCACAAGCGAGAGATCCTGCCTATGGGATCACTATAAGTTATTTACGCTGATAATCTGATTGATCCAGCCGATGAACGAGGACGTCTTCACATAGACGCCGGGCACATCCTGGCGACCGCAGCCGAATCCCCAGGACACGAGACCGGCCAACTCGTAGAAGCCATCATCTTGACAAACTAGTGGACCACCGCCATCGCCCTGACAGGCATCGTGTCCCTCCTCGCCGCCGGCACAGAAACTGGACGCCGGCAGGATGAAGATCTTCTCCGTGACGGCATTCACCTTCCGGATGCACTCCGTGTCGCTGACAATGGGTATCTCGGCCTCGCGCACTCTCAGCGGAATGGGACCAGCTGTGGAAGGATGAGATTGTGATGTAATTTCAGATTTTAGTGATTGATTTATGGGACTCACCTTCGCCCATGTAGCCATATCCTGTCACAGTGCATCGCTTGCCCGCCGCATGGCTCACTCCGCGAGCCGGCAGGCACACCAAGCACACGCCATCCCGGAGCTCGGCCTGGCCATGAAGCTTCAGCAGAGCAATGTCGTTGTCCAGCGTCTGGCTATTGTGATTGTGGTGAATGTAGGTGGTGGCCACGCGCAGGGTCTGCGCTCCAGGACTGCCGTACTTCCTGGTCAGATCGTAGTCGCCAACTCGCACGTAAATGGCGTCTCCTGACCTCACAATGCTGGAAGGGATTGGTATTAAAGGATTAAATGATAATGATAAATGGCTGCCCACTTACTTGGTGACACAATGGGCCGCCGTCAGGACCCACTGGGTGCCGATGAGCGCCGCTCCGCAGAGGTACTGGTTCAGGGAGTTGATCAGGGCCACCTGCCAGCACCACTCGCCATTCTCACCATCCTCTCCGCCCACCACTCGAGCCCTTCGTCGTCCGCTGGAATTCGACTGGAACTGGAGGCCATGCAGCGATCGCTTTTGCTGGTGATAGTAATTCGGATAGACCAGCTCCGGCTGATCCGCCGCCACTACCGACTCCTCCCGGTGATTGTGGTACGAACGCAGCTGATTGCTCTGCAGGCTGCTCGACTCGACGAGGTCGCCCAGCTTGTCGTTGTGGATCTGGATGGGCACGATGGCCGAGCCGAGGACCAGTCGCTCATTGGACTTGTTAAAGTTTGGAGAATAACCCGAGGCGGAGGTTATCTGCCGGGCTAATCGCTGGACTCCATACTTGGCCCGGGCGTAGGCAACCAATGAGAGAGCCGGCGAGCGTCCTGTCCTCAGGGTTCCCTTCACGCCGCACACGTACTTGGAGTAGACATGTGGCCGTGGGGTCGTCGAGGTGGTAGTCGGGGGTGGCGGCGTGGTCATAGGAGGCTGTGGCTGGGGCGGCAGTCCCGCCTGAAGACCGGGTCCCGACACTGGATAATAATCCGCATAGTTGGGTGCCGGCGGCGGTGGCTGGTAGGGATTCTGGTGATGCACTGCCATCTGGGGAGGAGGAGGCAGCGGGCCTTGCGGCTGGTTGTTCATGTAGGAGTACGGCGGCGACTGTGGCGGATAGGCTTGCGGTGGCCCGATGGGAGGCGGAGGCGGTGCCGGATAGTAGGCGGTGTCGTTGCGCGTCTGGAACTGCTGCTTTTCCAGGATCTTGCTCTTGGGAGCACAGCAAATCTGGCCAGAGCGCTTGCAGCGGAACAGATCGGTCATCTCGGCGTTTTCTGCAAGCGAAAAGGATATCGAATTTAGAAAAGGGATAAAAAAACATGTGCAGTAGACTCACTGAAGCAGGTGAAGCTGAGCAGGCTGACGATACAGGAGCCGGGACACTCCTCCCTTGGATCCGGACTGGGGGTGTTGGGCAGGACATAGGGCGGCGCCGTGGGTGGAGCTGTGGGCGAGGGCGTCGGCGGTGGGAGCTTGGGCTTAACCACGCCCGAACGTGAGTTGTCGCAGCACACGGATCCCTTGGCGCAGGTGGTGGGCGTGGAGACCAGCACCGAGGGACGCTCGCAGAAGGCGGCCATGATATTCAGCAGGCAGAAGCCCGGACAGCGAGGAACTTGAGGCGGTGATTGCTGTGGCGGCGGTGGCGGTGGAGCCGGGGAATTGAGAGTGCTCTCGGCAAAGGATATGATCTGCGAGAGGAAGTCACCACCGCCTCCTCCTCCTCCTGATGTGGTTGATGCTGGCGGCGGCGGCGGCGGAGAGGCAGGACGAGCTGGCTTGGAAGCCGGCTTGGGTGCATGCTTAATGGCCGGCTTGGTGGGTGTGGCCGGCTTGGAGGAGGCCGGTGACTCGGAGGCACTTCCGGTCACACAGCAGCTTCCCTCGCCCGGACAGAAGGCCTCGGAATCGATGTCGTCGCAGAAGATGGCAAAGATGCCGTTCATGCACTCGCCCTCGCATTCCTTTAGCACCTGACCCTGTCCCTGGCCGGACTTGAGCTTGTTGCTCAGCGGCGGTTCCTCTTCCTCGCCATCCTCCTCCGCCTCGTCCTCCTCTTCTTCCTCGGCCGCCTCCGTTGTCGTTGTTGTCGGCGGATGCTTCTTGTGCTTGCTGGGCTTGGGAGCACTGTTCGTCCTGGCTGGTTCTGGCGTGGTGCTGGTAGTGGTGCTGGTAGTAGTGGTGCTACTCGTAGACGTACTCGAGCCACTCTTTGCAGGAGCAGACTTCTCGGACAGCGTCTGGTTGGGCTTCAAGTTGCTCATGTGTTCTGAGGGGAAATTTATTGATTTAAATAAATATTTTAATGATCATTTGTATATATTCTTACTGGCTGGAATGTAAATGTCCTTGGGCAGCTTGCCATTAGAGTACTCGTCCAGGGAGACACAACACTTGGTGCCCTCCTTGCAAAGACCATCGCTGGTCAGATAGGCCTCACAGTACTCCGCTATCCGATCCGCCACACAGACCCCGGTGCAGTCCTCTGTCAAGGGAAGATATTGATGTTTAATTCTTAATTATATCCAAAAATATCCCTCGACTTACTGTTGGCATCATCCGCCTTGGTGGACTCTTCCTTGTCCTTGCTGGGCTTGGCTGTGGTCACCTTCTTGGTGGTGCTGGGCTTCTTCGTGGTGGCTACTGTGGCCTTAGTGGTCGTAGTGCTCGCTGGACGCTTGGTCTGTGGTTTTGGCTTTGGCTTCACTGTGGTACTAGTTGTTGTGGTCCTTTTCGTGGTAGTTGTGGTGGCGGCCGTGGTTGTGGTCCGTTTTGTGGTGGTTGTGGTGCTGGCTGTAGATGTGGTTTTTGGTGCTGTTGTAGTCCGCACTGCTGTGGCATTCTTGCCAGCTAATAGGATTTGATTTATTAGACTTTAAGAATCCTGAATTCGTGATGAATCCTTACCTGGAGCATTCTCAATGCAGCACTTCATGCTGGGCGAGGGACAGGGCACATCGTCGAGCACTTCGTAGCAAATCAGAGTGGCCAAGGTGTGGACACAGACGCCGGGGCAATCCTTGGCATCTGCGGTGCTGGTAATGGTATCCAAGAGGCCTGACAATATAATGTAATTATGGTATGGAAAGTCTTCTAAAGGAAAGGCCTCTTACCGGACAGAAAACTCCCAGCTAGGGACTCATCCTGAGACCTCGCTGGCCCTGGGGCACTGGCCAACAGAACGCTAAAGATCAGGGCCAGAGCCCAACTGCTCATAATTGTATTTCGATGTTCCAACATGGTCAGCACGTGCTCATTGCTCGCCGAGAATCGGTAAGAATCTGCAAGAAGCGGGGCGCTGAGAGAAAGGTGAGATAATTAGCGTTGGTCAAGTGAAAGTCGAAGCTGAATCATCATCATTGGAGTCAGACCAGAGTGTAACCCAAGCCCCCTGTGACGTAATCCGGCAGCTTGGGGCATCTGCCTCTGCCCCAAAAGAGAGAGAGAGGAGGCCCAGAGATCATTGGCCTAGAAAGAGATGCCGCCGCCGCCAAGATCATGGTGAAGATCATCATGATCTTGCCACTTCACTGTGGCTGTGTGTGATAAGCCCCCAAACCCCCCCCCCCCCCCCCCCCCCC